>CM065683.1:69096862-69188164 GCA_017654935.2 Phymorhynchus buccinoides
TGTTCTGGTGCTGCAGACACCCGCAACAATTCTTACCTCATCAGCGTCTTGACACCCCAGTTTCACTCGCTGTGTTGTGGCATTTGTGTGTGGTGTGTGTGTGTGTTTTAATT
This sequence comes from Phymorhynchus buccinoides, assembly GCA_017654935.2. Lineage (NCBI taxonomy): Eukaryota > Metazoa > Mollusca > Gastropoda > Neogastropoda > Raphitomidae > Phymorhynchus > Phymorhynchus buccinoides. Next base: position 69,096,976 of record CM065683.1, read on the forward strand.
ATATATAATTATATAGCTAAAAGTTGGGGGCATCTTTTAAATATAAACCGAGGTCCCGTGTGTCCATACACTTAGCACACGTTAAACCCCAGTGACAACTCGTAGTCACAAAAATTGGTTAACGTCGATTCCGGTGTTGCACTGACTGGTTGACCAAAGCTGTAAAAAAAACAATTGCAAACGATAAATGAAAATCACTGATGGTGACGCTGAATGAACAACAAAACAATGAAGTAATTTGAACTGAAATGAGCAAAGTATTGAGTTTTTCGTTCTTCCTCTGAAGTGAAGTCTTTCGACTTGCATATCTGTTTTGCGCACAGCAATATATAATTCACTTTTTGTGCAACTATTGCTTGCAGCTTATGGCGGTGTCCTTTGTGTTTTGTACGGGGCTTCCCTTTATTGTATTTATGATAGTGTACACTTTTGTAAGATACATTTTGATTTTTACATAAAGATGCTGCAGTTTTTAGGTGACGGTTTACAGTCATGATTGTAAAGGTAAAGATGTCCACCCCCCCCCCCCCTGCATTGTTCTCGGTTAATTGCAATTTTCCCTTTTTGCCTTTCTTACCAAAAATAAAGCTGTATTTTATTATCTTTTTGGAATAATAAACCTAAACCTAACCCTAACCCTAGCCCTACCCCCCCCCCCCCACCACCCCTATAAGCATGGAAAACGCGATGAACCACGACTGTGACAAATTGCGCAGTGTACTGCAATTTTTAAAAACATAGTGGGGGTCCTATTAGATAATGGCCTAGGGTTAGGGATAGGGGTTAGTAGAATCCCCAACAAGGTTATTAGCTAAAAAAGTTCAATAAAATACAGCTTTTATGGTTTGGTAAGAAAGGCAAAAACGGGACTTTTACCACTATTTTTTCTGGTGTTTTAATTTTCCCTCTTGTTTCTTGCCTTTTCAAGTTTTCATGCTAAAAGTCGTAAACGATTCATTCATCTAGGGGACATGGAAATAACTTTCAGTTCATGATACGCATTTGATTATACAGTGGAACCTCCCTTATAAAAAGACCTTCAAAAAAAAACTCATCCAAAAATTAAAATGTCTTAAATGGGCCGGGATTTGTATAAGGGAGGTAATTTTAATACTTACAAAAGAAGGGCAATGTATCGGAGAAGTAGGTCTAAAGTGGGAGAGCGTATTAACGGGACGGGGGGGGAGGGGGGGGGGGGGGTTGTTTTTACATGTATAAGGAAGTTCCACTGAAATGTATATTTTACATTTGAAATGCTATTATTGGTATGTTTATAAAAGAAATAAAGTGTATGAATAAGACCCTACAGGCATTCAATCTGAAAGCATCTGTTGTTTTCAGGTCATGTGAACTTTTCCGACGAAGTGACAGCAGCGTTCAGAGTCTCTGACGGTGCCATCATATTTGTGGATGCCGCTGAAGGGGTGAGTTTTATCATCTTCGTTTTTCTCTGTAGGCCAGTACTGTAGGAAAAATGAGCTAAACGTCCTCCTCCAACCTGGTACAGGTACATATGACATTAGGGTTTCTGAAAACGTAGAGATTGTGCATATTTGGCCAAGTCAATACAAGTCACCACAATTTAAGGTCCAAACAACATGGATACACATCTGTGGTGGCACTTAAAACATAAACAGTGAATAAAAAATAGAACATTCACTCAACTGAACCCAAGCGCACACAACCCGCAGCACACACACACACACTCCCTCCACCGCCCCCCTCACGCATAAGAGAGAGAGAGAGGGGGGGGGGCACCCAGAGAGAGAGAGAGGGGGGGGGGCAGAGAGAGAGAGAGAGAGTCTGAAGTGGAAATGACGCACATACACACACACACACACACATGCGCGCAGCGTTTCATCTGATAATATACACAATAGATAAAACAAAAGCTTTACGCAATAAAAGCTCTCAAATCATCCCCAAGAATCACTAACCGCGCGTGAGATTTGCCGTTTAAAATTTCAAGTAGGGGGTGAGATGACGCATTAAAATGATGATTCATGCGTTAACACAGTCCTTAGTTTTCATTAAGCTAACAACGTTGCTCTTATTTATCTCGGCTTCTGCTACAAGCTGGAATCGCTAGCCTAGATCTGAAATTCTACACGATGGTACAGAAACTTGGAAAGCCCTAATCATTGAAAGCTCATTTCTCGTTGGCAGACCCTGTTTCGGCATTAATCATTTCATTCACTTGATAGGATTCCTTTGATCAAAGCGGCTTTTAAAGGTTGGCTACAATCCGGCAAGTGTAAAAGAAAACTTGATCACTATGGTACAAGTGCATGGTGGGTGAGAACATTACATGTGCGACTTTCAGATTACCCTGCCATGTGGGTAGCCACACTCCGACTTCGGGGGATTTGGGAGACTGATGATGTTATGCTAGGAGCTTGTCATAGCTAAAGACAACCCCCACGTAGCTATGTGTAGCATGACAACATTTTGATGTAGCCTTGGTGTTCTAGCCTATGTTAATTGGTCTGACACAGCCTTAAGCCAAGGCGACAATGCTGGAGGTGAGTGCCTGAGTTGCACGAAGTGACGGGGGTTTCAGGTGATGCTGATCATGCACGCCCTTCAGGAGGGCCTGGCCCTCACTCTGTGCATCAACAAGGTGGACCGCCTCATGCTGGTGTGTGTTTCAGGTGATGCTGATCAAGGTGGACCGCCTCATGCTGGTGTGTGTTTCAGGTGATGCTGATCAAGGTGGACCGCCTCATGCTGGTGTGTTTCAGGTGATGCTGATCAAGGTGGACCGCCTCATGCTGGTGTGTGTTTCAGGTGATGCTGATCAAGGTGGACCGCCTCATGCTGGTGTGTGTTTCAGGTGATGCTGATCAAGGTGGACCGCCTCATGCTGGTGTGTGTTTCAGGTGATGCTGATCAAGGTGGACCGCCTCATGCTGGTGTGTGTTTCAGGTGATGCTGATCAAGGTGGACCGCCTCATGCTGGTGTGTGTTTCAGGTGATGCTGATCAAGGTGGACCGCCTCATGCTGGTGTGTGTTTCAGGTGATGCTGATCAAGGTGGACCGCCTCATGCTGGTGTGTGTTTCAGGTGATGCTGATCAAGGTGGACCGCCTCATGCTGGTGTGTGTTTCAGGTGATGCTGATCAAGGTGGACCGCCTCATGCTGGTGTGTTTCAGGTGATGCTGATCAAGGTGGACCGCCTCATGCTGGTGTGTGGTGATGCTGATCAAGGTGGACCGCCTCATGCTGGTGTGTGTTTCAGGTGATGCTGATCAAGGTGGACCGCCTCATGCTGGTGTGTGTTTCAGGTGATGCTGATCAAGGTGGACCGCCTCATGCTGGTGTGTGTTTCAGGTGATGCTGATCAAGGTGGACCGCCTCATGCTGGTGTGTGTTTCAGGTGATGCTGATCAAGGTGGACCGCCTCATGCTGGTGTGTGTTTCAGGTGATGCTGATCAAGGTGGACCGCCTCATGCTGGTGTGTGTTTCATGCTGATCAAGGTGGACCGCCTCATGCTGGTGTGTGTTTCAGGTGATGCTGATCAAGGTGGACCGCCTCATGCTGGTGTGTGTTTCAGGTGATGCTGATCAAGGTGGACCGCCTCATGCTGGTGTGTGGTGATGCTGATCAAGGTGGACCGCCTCATGCTGGTGTGTTTCAGGTGATGCTGATCAAGGTGGACCGCCTCATGCTGGTGTGTGTTTCAGGTGATGCTGATCAAGGTGGACCGCCTCATGCTGGTGTGTGTTTCAGGTGATGCTGATCAAGGTGGACCGTCTCATGCTGGTGTGTGTTTCAGGTGATGCTCAACACGGAGCGGCTGATCAAGCACGCCCTGCAGGAGGGTCTGGCCCTCACCCTCTGCATCAACAAGGTGGACCGCCTCATGCTGGAGCTCAAACTGCCGCCCACGGACGCCTACTTCAAGCTGCGCCACATCGTGGATGAGGTCAACGCCATCATCAGGTCACTGCTGTGTTTCGATTTTGTTGTTGGACATTTTGTGTGTTCTTGTTGGGCTTTAAACCCCTTCACTGCCAGAGAAAAATTGAATTCTTAATTATAAAATTTAAAAGAGGCCTGTTAGACTCAATCTGAGAAAATTGTATAGAGGTATATATTCCTGACTTGTCTAAGAAAACAACCAGCATTCCAGGACCAGGACATCAAAAGTTATGACATCATCAATGACATCACACACCCCGTAGTAGACACGGGGCAGGCAGTGAATGGGTTAATGCAATACACATTTTACCAGCTGAAACAGTAGTATGCAGATGTGCATGTATGTCAAATATAGGGCTAATATATAAGACTGGCCATCTGATACACCGGTACCGGAGGAGATCTTATGTCCTTTGGAGTCTTCAACTTACTGCAGTCTTTGTTCGTGACTCTGGCATCCATGTCTGAGCGATTGAAGAAGAATAAAAGACTCGATCAGAAAGGAGAATAAAAGATTACCAATTGAGGCCATTGAGTATTATGCCAAGCTCACTGTTTCCATTTTATAAAGAGATGTTATAAATCTGTTGTTTTATATAATATGCATATTTGGGGCCAAACAAATTCTACGCCAAGACTCCCACTGATTTTACATCGAAGACTACAGCACCAGAACTACTTGTCCCTAAGAGCAACTGCTATGAGGACGTAAAACCTACAATAAAACAATTGAAAACATATACTTTTTAAAAAAAGAACGGAGACAGCTGAAGACTAGTGAAGTTTATATTGGGTAAGGCCTCTTTTTTCCCTCGTTCACATTTCTATGTTCATAAATCACAGAGGAAATCCTTTTACACTGATTAAAGCTGTGGAGAGATACAGTGGTGACCTCCAGAGAGGACAGTTCTTGCCGATGATTTGAGTGTGAATGTATTTAAACCTTGTGCACTAGCTATTCAGCCTGCAGACTGCAATAACAGACTGCCAGTTCTGATAGAGAGTACTGGTTTTTATTAGGGATTTAAAAAAACCCACCTGACTCTCTAATGCTTGTAAATGCTTTGCAATATGGCATTTGCCACGAGTGTTCGTTCTCTATACTAGACTACTAATGGGAGGTAAGTGGAGGTGGGGGGGGGGGGGGAGGGAGGGTGTGTGTGTTCAGATCCGGGACTTGAAGCCTTCCACTGAGGCTGATGTCATTGCCTCAGGTGGGAGGGAGTTCCACTCTCTGATGGTCCTGGGAAAGAAAGAGAATTTCTTGTAGCTTGTTTTGCAGGACGGCAGGAGATGTGTCGACTGATGTGATTATCTTGTCTGTGGAGTTGGGGAAAGGGCTGTAAGGGGTATTGATGGAGATGTCCCCGTGGTGAAATTTGTAGAAGGTGGATAGTCTGGAAGCACATCTTCTGTCAGCGAGTGGAGTCCAGTGAAGCTGGGTGTACATTTCTTCCACGCTGGATGTCTGGCGATGCCTGTTCACCACCCAGCAGGCAGCCCTTCGCTGTACCTTCTCCACTCGGTGTAGAGTGGTACAGAGGTAACACGTTCGCCTTGTGTCAAGTAAACCTGAGTTCGAACCTGGTTACAGAGGATTTTTCCTGTCATTTTGCACTGGGCCTTACGGTTTGAACGTGGAGTCTTTCGGATGAGACGATAAACCGAGGTCCCATGCACTTAGCACACATTAATCGCAGTGGCAATGAAAAAGTTGTCATTTGGTCAAAATTTACCACCATCACCACCCCCTTTCCTTCCTCATCGGTCGCATGCATGAATTTTTTTATATTTAAACTGGGTGGCACGCCTCTGGCTGCGACGCGTTCTCCAGGTGGGAGCAACCCGAATTTCACAGAGATGCCTCTGTGACTATAAAGTACCTAATACTCTACCAACATTTTTTGCTGTATAGGGGTCCCATAAACCCCTTCATTGACTCATAAATAATTTTTATATTGATAGGGAAAGTGAATGGAGGTCTGTGGCGGACAATTTGTCGGGCGCAGGGCGGAATAAGTACCGTCATTTTTGGACTATAAGGCAATTTGTTTTCTCCAATTTCGACCTATGCGCCTAATAAGCGAGGGCGCCCTATTAGTGAACAAAATCGTGAGAAGAGAGGCAATGATTGCCATACTCAGTACAGTCTAGAGGCAATGATTGCCATACTCAGTACAGTCTTCTGTGAGTCATAACATCAAAAGTGGTAACGAGTCGCCGATACGACGAATACTCACGTTAAAATGCTTCAAAATCCCTATTATCATCCGAGATACCGTCCAACAGATGCCATAACCCTTCATTGGATGTAAAAAGCATCGTTGTAGAGCTTAAAATGCCATAATTCTACCAGTTTTCGCGAAGAAAAGTCCCAAAACAACAACTGGAAGTCGCAAAAAGAGAAATTTGATTATTTGAGAAGGGAGTCAACTCGTTTATGACAGCAGTAATGGCGGTTGGTAAGCGTTTACAGGATGTGTACGGGCTTCAAACTTCGACTTTCTTTTGCAAGGTGTGTATCACCTTATAAACGAGGGCGCCTTTTACTTTATTTTTTTTCTCCAGATTTTTCTTGAAAATTGCCCTATTCGCCTTATACACCTAATGATCCGAAAATTACGGTAAACAGCCTCTCTGCTGACTTCAATTTGGCTGTGTTTCTGTTTCAGCATGTACGCAGAGGACGAAACCTCTTCGCTGGTGTCACCTGTGCTTGGCAACGTGTGCTTTGCCAGCTCCTACTATCGCTTCTGTTTCACCCTGCGTTCGTTTGCACACATCTACGCCGACACATTTGGTGAGCTCTTTCTTCATTGTTGCTTTGCTTTTTGTTTGGTGAAATATTCCAACGACACCTTTGGTGAGCTCTTTCTTCATTGTTGCTTTGCTTTTTGTTTGGTGAAATATTCCGACGACACCTTTGGTGAGCTCTTTCTTCGTTGTTGCTTTGCTTTTTGTTTGGTGAAATATTCCAACGACACCTTTGGTGAGCTCTTTCTTCGTTGTTGCTTTGCTTTTTGTTTGGTGAAATATTCCAACGACACCTTTGGTGAGCTCTTTCTTCGTTGTTGCTTTGCTTTTTGTTTGGTGAAATATTCCAACGACACCTTTGGTGAGCTCTTTCTTCGTTGTTGCTTTGCTTTTTGTTTGGTGAAATATTCCATCAATAATCCACTACAGTGATCTCTCCATCTCTTCTCTCTGTCACTGTTCGTGTGTGTGTACAGTGTGTGTGTGGGGGGGTGAGAGAGGGAGAGTGCATTGTTGTGCAACTAACAAGACAGTTAACAGTGTATTTTGTTAACACTTAAAAAAACGACTACAGTACAATTATATAAACGCCCTTAATAACATTTCTATTGATTGTCAAAGACCTTAAAAAGTTCTTGCTTCTTTTTATTGTTAGTGTTTTCTTTTCTTCTTCAGTTTATGAATATGATCATTATTTAGTTAATCACAAAACTAAGTACTCGTATATCATTTATTTACAGATCTCCCTTCACCTTAGCTAAGCAGTGGAGAGATAGTGCAATCAAACACTCTAGGTCTAGTGAGTATACTGTGTATATCATTTATTTACAGATCTCCCTTCACCTTAGCTAAGCAGTGGAGAGAGATAGTGCAATCTGAATCAAGCACTCTAGTTTTGTTGCACCAAACGTTTGGAATTCTCTCCCTGACCAATCAATACCGTAGAACAGCCAGCGTCACAGCAATGCTCCAGAGGCTTGACTGGAGCTCCCTGCAGCAACGCCGCCAGGTGACAAGACTCGCCATGCTGTATAAAATACAAAATGACATGTTGAGCGTCAATAAGAACAGACTTGTCCCCCAACCAGAGCGGCAGCGCAGAGGACACACACTGCAATTCCTTGTCCCCCAGTGTCGAACACAATACCGACAGAGTTCCTTTTTCCCACGTACCATCAGGGAGTGGAACATCCTACCTTCAGCAGCAGTTGAGGCCAGAACTCCAGAGAGCTTCGCGACTAGAGTCTGGGAGCACCTGACTGGAATACCTCCTGCTGCAACCGCCACGTCTGATGGCCCCACTCTGGGGACGTCAGACTAACAAGCACCAACAGCCCCCCCCCCTCTCCCTTCCCCCCCTCTCCCATCCCCCCCTTTGGTCCCCCATCTTCCCCCACCCCCTCCTCCCCTCTTCCAACAACCCAACGGATGAACAGTTTCCTAGTTTTCGTATGATCTGTGCTCTCTCTGTTGTTTTGTTTCTTCTCAGGCCTTGAGCCTTTCTTCCGGCAAAAGTGATCTCGAACCTCCCCGGTTCCGTGGCATAATAATCAAAGTGTTGATTGTGGCCACGTACAGTCAAGAAGAAGAAGACCATACCCGTAACCAGTCCACTCTTCCTTCCTTCAAGTCCCAACTAAAGACCCACTTCTTCAGGAAAGCTTTCTCTCTGCAAAGTCTATGATCCTTTCCCCACTCTTGTTTTCCAGCTCATTGAAGACGTTGAGTATGAGGTTAACGCATGCGCGTGTGTGTATGGGGTTGGGGTGGTGGTGTTGAAGGGAGGTGGGTGTTAGTGTGTTGTGTTATGATTATATGCAATGCATTCTCTAATATGTATTCATTTTCATAGAGATGTATGGTGAGGATACGTGAACCAGTTTGTTAGAAATGTTTGTACGAATGGTGAGTGAAAAGCGCATTGAGTTGCTTTGCAAGATTATGCGCTATATAAGCATTATTAATTATTATTATTATTTAGTTCTATTGAGTATGCTGTGTATATCATTTATTTACAGATCTCCCTTCACCTTAACTAAGCAGTGGGGAGACAGTGCAATGATACACTCTAATTCTGTATGCTATGTATATCATTTATTTACAGGTGATGTCGATGAGAAGAAATTTGCTCAGAGGCTGTGGGGAGATGTCTATTTCAACATCAAAACGTGAGTTCTCTTTTCAACAGTGAAATTAAAACTTGTCTGTTTTTTATTTTAAAAGTTTTCTATTCCTGAGTTTTTGAAGTCTGTATCACTACCTGTTCTCATTTACCTTTGCACTTCTTTTCTCAGCTGTATGCAATGTTTAAAAAAGGAAGTTTGCTTGCTAAGAATTATTCCTGAATGCGTGAATTAAAAAAACAAAATTAAAGCCATTTAGAATGGTATAACTGAACGCAGAAGAAGAATGGTATAACTGAACGCAGAAGAAGAATGGTATAACTGAACGCAGAAGAAGAATGGTATAACTGAACGCAGAAGAAGAATGGTATAACTGAACGCAGAAGAAGAATGGTATAACTGAACGCAGAAGAAGAATGGTATAACTGAACGCAGAAGAAGAATGGTATAACTAAGAGAAGTCATAGTTGGGGGTGACACATTGTCATACAAGGGGTCATCCGCTTAGTTGCATCAGTTATATTGTTCAACTGAACAAAGTTGCTATTCCGGTCATGTGGTGTGTTTATTATAGGAGGGTCATGTGCTTGGATATTATGGGTTAAATTCTATTCAAAAATGTAAGCCTCAACCTATGCAATTGCCAGAATTGGCATTTATGAATGACTGTATGCTTATATTCAGACCTGCCTACTGCTACGATTTGGCCGTAGCAGCTATGAAAAATAAAGCTTTGCTACGGAGCTACGGCAACCTTAACATTGCTACAGAAAAAACAAAATGCCGCCGCATTTTATTTTTGCTTATGCCGTTCCCGGTTTTGTCTGTTTCTAAGAGCAGACGCCGTATCACGCGCGATAACCTAGTCACTTCCGTTTTTATCAAAGTGACTGCGCATGCGTTCTTATTACTTTCTCTGGGGGGAAAATGGCGGACTCCAGCAGCAGTAGCGATTCGGGAGATGTTTCAAACGAAGAAAAACAAACCCAAACCAGAAAACGAAAATCATCTGGCACACCATCTTGTTCTAAGAAAAAACATCGGCCTGCCGCACAAGTTTTCAAAATAGCTTACACGGAGGAGTGGCCTTGCATCGTCAGAAGTTGACTCGGTGCGAACCATGCTCACTCAGTCACTGCAGTGCAACCTCTGCCATGCGGACTTCTCTGTGGTAGATACGATTGCCATCAACACGTTCAATCGGCGAAATAAGCACTGAAGCAGTGCGTTTCGGCTCAGGAAGAGAACAAATCGATTGCCGTTGTTTGTGGATGCTACGAAAAAATTTGCCATGCTACTGAAAATTGATGGCTGGGCTACTGATTGGGAAAATTCCAAGTAGGCAGGTCTGTTATATTACTCAGTATTTTTATGTTGTTAATAATATTTCTTGAACGTTACATATACTGCAAGTTTATGTGTTTTGGGGATAGGATTTCTTCAAATAAGCAAGCATTGCCGATCACGGATAACATCGTTTTGACTTGTTTTTACCCCTTACCCACATTTTAAAGTCCAGTGCATTAGTACCTGCTGGAGTTTGTGAATATCAATGAAAAGGCTTGTAAAGAAACTACATTGAAGATATAGTTTATTAAATGTTCTATAATAATCTATGCATTATTCTCTGCTTCAGTCGCAAGTTCAGCAAGAAACCCTCACCCAGTTCCTCTCAGCGTTCTTTTGTGGAATTCATTCTGGAGCCTCTCTACAAAATCTTTGCCCAGGTATGTGAAAGGAAGGTAGCTGCAATTGACCTGTTGAAACGGAAAGAAGAACAAACTCAATCTTATGGTTTTGATACAGACAGGGCTGACTACCTGTAAGAGAGGTCTCGCAAAAATCATGAAGGAATTGGCCTTGAAGTGCACTCCCCTATGGTTTTGGCAACTGATTAATTTTGTTTTTAATGTTCATATTTTTGTGTGTTCTTGCTTGCCATACACAACACTTTTTATGGTATCCATCTGCATGTGCAGTCTTAAGGAACTGGATGTGTTGGTTTTGTGCAGGTCGTGGGCGATGTGGACGAGTGCCTGCCTGGGGTGTGTGAGGAGCTGGGGGTGCACCTGACCAAGCAGGAGCAGAAGCTCAACATCAGGCCCCTGCTCAGGCTCATCTGTCGCCGCTTCTTTGGCGACTTCACTGGTGAGTGCCAATATTAGCTGAACATCAGGCTCATCTGTCGCCGCTTCTTTGGAGACTTCACTGGTGAGTGCCAATATTAGCTGAACATCAGGCTCATCTGTCGCCGCTTCTTTGGCGACTTCACTGGTGAGTGGCAATATTAGCTCAACATCAGGCTCATCTGTCGCCGCTTCTTTGGAGACTTCACTGGTGAGTGGCAATATTAGCTGAACATCAGGCTCATCTGTCGCCGCTTCTTTGGAGACTTCACTGGTGAGTGCCAATATTAGCTGAACATCAGGCTCATCTGTCGCCGCTTCTTTGGAGACTTCACTGGTGAGTGGCAATATTAGCTGAACATCAGGCTCATCTGTCGCCGCTTCTTTGGCGACTTCACTGGTGAGTGGCAATATTAGCTGAACATCAGGCTCATCTGTTGCCGCTTCTTTGGAGACTTCACTGGTGAGTGGCAATATTAGCTGAACATCAGGCTCATCTGTCGCCGCTTTGAAGACTTCACTGGTGAGTGCCAATATTAGCTGAACATCAGGCTCATCTGTTGCCGCTTCTTTGGAGACTTCACTGGTGAGTGGCAATGTTAGCTGAACATCAGGCTCATCTGTTGCCACTTCTTTGGAGACTTCACTGGTGAGTGCCAATGTTAGCTGAACATCAGGCTCATCTGTCGCCGCTTCTTTGGCGACTTCACTGGTGAGTGGCAATATTAGCTCAACATCAGGCTCATCTGTCGCCGCTTCTTTGGAGACTTCACTGGTGAGTGCCAATATTAGCTGAACATCAGGCTCATCTGTCGCCGCTTCTTTGGCGACTTCACTGGTGAGTGCCAATATTAGCTCAACGTCAGGCCCCTGCTCAGGCTCATCTGTCGCCGCTTCTTTGGCGACTTCACTGGTGAGTGGCAAAATGATCTTGCCATAGTAACTTTTTTCTTCTTTAACACAGATGAACCTCCCTTTTAAGACCTTGAAAAATCATCCAAAATAAGGTCTTAAGTGGGAGGGAGTTGTATAAGGGAGGTAATTTTAATACGTATAAAGAAGGGCAATGTATCAGAGAAGTAGGTCTTAGCCCCTTCACTGCCAGAGAAAAACAGAAAATTATAAATTTTCTTATTATAAAATTTAAAAGAGCCCTCAATCTCAGAAAATGGTCTAGAGATGTATCTTTCTTGACTTGTCTAAGCCCAAAACCATCATTCCAGGGCTATAACATACAAAGTTATGACATCACCAATGACATCACACTCACTGTAGTAGACACAGGACTTGGCAGGGAAGGGGTTAAGTGGGAGAGAGTCAAGGGTTGATAAGGGAGGTTCCAATGTATTACCAAATATTACCATATTTTACAGATTATAAGGCAATACTTTTTTTTTTACTAGACTGCGCTGTATGAAATAGCAATGTAGTAAGAAAATGTAACAACAAAAACTGAATTTGTGTCAATATTTGAGAGGTGCACCTATAGTCTGAAAAATATGGTATCCCTCTCTTGAAGATGGCAAACGGGCGTGCGTTTCTTTATTTTCGTTGTCTCGGGGTGTACAAGTTTTCTTGCTTCACATCAGGTAGGTTTGTATTGCTGGTTGTGTGCTAGTAAAACTTTGTTTGAATTTCCATCAACACATTCCAATTTCGGAGAAGCTCAAAGGAGAAATTTAGGAAGATGTTTTTGAAGAAAAAAAGGCAGGAGAATGGGCCAATAAGGCAGAAGTAGATAACAGTAAGCAAAGGGAAAAGGCAAGAGTCAAAGAGTGAAAGATTAGTGGAAATGACAAGCACAGAACTTCCAGAAGGTGGGGGAACTATTTGTACGAAAGACCCCCCGGGATCCCCACGGGAAAGACTATGTATCTAACTCAAAAATCAAAAAAATCGAAATACGATGTTTTTGAATTTCACCAACGATATGGTTTTCTGTTTTCCAGGGCTGGTGGACATGTGTGTGGAGCACGTTCCCTCCCCTGTGGACAACGCGCGGAGCAAAGTGGAGCACACCTACACCGGGCCCTCGGACACAGACCTGGCCGAGGAGATGTTCCGCTGCCAGGCAGACGTACGTGTCGTGTCCTAAAACGCTGCTGCTTTTTTGTATCACAGTTGATCACCTTGCTTGTCTGTGCAAGGATGCAACCTTGCCTCGGATACCAGGCGGCGCCTCTTTTTCAAAATGTTGACCCCCAAAAAAAATAATTTGATTCAAAGTTCAAGGGGAAAAAAGTGTTGATTTATCACTTTACAAGCCTGGAATAAGCTTCAAATTGAGTGTGATTTTGATTTTTCTTCAGCTTCAGGGGCACATTACCCCCCTGACCCCGCCCCTGTACCCTGTACCCTGTCAGGGGCCTGGGTGGCCCCAGGACCCCTGCCTTGCCTGATAAAAATTATGTTTTACGTCCTCTCGGTCATAGACACATATGGGACATTTGTAAATACAAAGATGGTGGGAACATTACTGGGGACAATGCCCAGAGGCAGTGCCACACCAGTAAAGTCCCGATTTTTAAAACAAATACAGATATGTGTAGCGGTAACCACGCCTCGGTAAAACCTCATCGGCTATGGTACCGCTACACGAAGTAGTGAGTATAAGATGCCCCTGCCTTGCCTGTTTTTGGGTTTTCTCCAGTTGCATCCATGTCTTTGAACCTGTTGGCTTTCTACAGTCAATATAGCAAACATAAACTTTTAAGACAGCTAATGAATTTATTACAGTGGGCTACTCAGCAAACATGCAGATTAACACCCCCCTCAATTTCTCTTTTTTTCTGTGTGTAACCCTTTCGCCGCCAGCCTTTTTTTAGCCACAAAAATACCAGTAAACTTAACTGGGTAGAGAAAAAGAGTTATCTGTAATATTGGGAATTCCTCTGGCATGTCTAACATTAGGCCTATCCTTACCTCCCAAAATAATTAAAAAAATAGGGTCTTTGGATAACAGGCCCTGATTTGATGCCTTTTACTAGTTTTAGTGACATGGGTGTTAAACCATTGTGGTGCATAAATGAGACATTGGAGGTTAAAGGGTCACGTGTCAAAATCACGGTTTTCACATGTTTTCCCTGTTATACGTGGGGTGATCCAAAAGTCTTGACAGTTGGCCTGCCATATTGCATCTGACAAGTGTACATAAAAAAGTAAGATGTCAAATAAAAGCTTGACCTTTTCCCTATTTGCTTGCATACGCCTATGAATGATGTCACAATATTTCATCACCTTTGACATTGAAAATATGATGTCATCAACTGTGGTTGAAAAACATGGATCCAAATCCTGAACAGCTGAGGTTTTATGTTTTTTCAAGGTTCAAACTTGGAGAGACTCCAATCAAAATTCATGCTGATTTGATTTCTGTGTACGGGGACCAGTGTACGTCACACAGGACAGTTTGCAGATGGATTCAAAATTTCAAAGATGGAAAAGCTGACTTTAAAGATGAATACCGCTCTGGGTGTCCTTGTGATGCCAGGAACGAGCACAATATCCTGCTTGTAAAGAAAGCCGTTGAAGAGAACCAACATATTACTATTCGGGAGATAAGTGAAACACTGGCTTTCATATGGTACAGTTGAACGGATCCTGCGTCAAGATCTTCAGCTAAAAAAAATCGCTGCAAAATGGGTACCATACCTGTTGACAGATAAACAAAAGAAGCAGAGGGTTTTGTGTGCCAAGAAATTGCTGGAGATGTTTGAGTCAAATGGCCCAAAACGGCTGTGTGACGTAGTCACCGGAGATGAAACTTGGATCTCATTTTATGGCATCCCAAGCAAGCGGTCCAATATGGCGTGGGTGAGTGCTGACCAGGAGAGACCAGTTGTTCTTCGTCCATCTTTTCAGAGTCGGAAGAGGCTTTTCTCCATTTTTTTCAGCACCCAAGGCTCAGTAGTAGTCTACATACTTCCAGAGAAATGCACGCTCACTGCCAGCTATTATGTTGGAACAGTTTGGCCAAAAGTGGCTGGGTCTGTCTGTGAGCAGCGCCCAACCGTTGGTACCAGCAAAACAATGCTCCTGCATGACAATGCCAGTGCTCACAAAGCCAAGGTCACCATGACCTATCTAGAAGAGCAATCTGTCCAAGTTCTTCCACATCCACCTTACAGTCCAGACTTGTCACCATGTGACTTGGTTGTTTCCACTTTTGAATGAAAACCTCTCTGGCAAGAAGTTTTCAAGGATACAGGACTTGGGAAAAGCGGTGAAATCACAGCTGGACACCATACCTCTGCTGGAGTATCAAAATGCCTTTGTTTCTTGGCTGACCCGACTGCAACTTTGTGTGGAAAGAGGAGGAGAGTACTTCGAGGGACTGTAAAGAAATGGTAAGTTTCGAGCAATAAACACTGCCGTTAGAGACCAAGTGTCAAGACTTTTGGATCATCCCATGTAGCTGGAAAGGAAATCTTCCTAGCATAAGAGGGAATGTGACACGTGACGTGGGGGGTCGTTAATCCAAGGCGACTAAAGGTGCACACTGTGGTGTCCAGGGTCCCCTGGTGATCCACACGACCAAGCTGTTCCCCACGGAGGACGGGACCAGCTTCCACGTGTACGGGCGCGTGATGAACGGCACACTGCACGCCAACCAGGAGGTGCGCATCCTGGGGGAGAACTACACGCTGCAGGACGAGGAGGACTCGCGCTTTGGCCAGGTCGGCAGACTGTGGATCAGTGAAGCCAGGTACACTGTGTGTGTTGTGACAGTGTGTTGTGGGAGAGAGTGTGTGTGTTGGGGGAGAACTACACCCTGCAGGACGAGGACTCACGCTTCGGCCAGGTCGGCAGACTGTGGATCAGTGAAGCCAGGTACACTGTGTGTTGTGTGTGTGTTGTGGGAGAGAGTGTGTGAATGAATGTGTGTGTGTTGTGGGAGTGAATGAGTGTGTGTGAATGAATGTGTGTTTGTGTGTGTGCAATATGTAGTCAGCTGTGCTAAATTACAGTAGACAGGTAGACTCTGTGTGTGTTGTGGGATAGAGTGTGTGAGTGAATGAGTGTGTGTGAATGAATGTGTGTGTTTGTGTTGTGGGTGTGAATGTGTGTGTGTGTGTGTGCGATACTTAGTCAGCTGTGCTAAATTAAAGTAGACAGGTAGATTGTGAGAGTGTGAGTGAATGAGTGTGTGTGAATGAATGTGTGTGTGTGTGAATGAATGTGTGTGTGTGTGTGAATGTATGTGTGTGTGCGATATTTAGTCAGCTGTGCTAAATTACAGTAGACAGGTGTGAGGGGCAAATTGACATGTGTTCTTTTCTCGTCATCCGATCTATCTGCATGCTATGGTTTACTCATCTATAAGGTGGCTTGGGGTTGGAAATTGGATCTGACTGATATGTATGGTATCATGCATCAGTGCGCAGAGTTTTGATTCATAGTTTATGGGGGGCTGTGCAGAAATGTCACTTTGAAAATCGGAATTCATAATCCTAGATGGTGTTTTACAAGTCAAGTCAAGTCAAGTCGCAATTCTTTATTGTCTTCAAATGAATGAAGAAAATCATTTTTCGGCATGCACATAAAATTAAAAACTGACAGTGACAAAGCAAGACAACTGACAAAACATTTATTTGCTTATTTACATAAGCTTTTCTTATTTACTGTGGTGATTGTTCAAAGAATCACGCATATCATAGAGAATATAGTCTGTATTATGGATCATGTTAATGTGACTTTCTGCGCTGTGGCAGGTATAAAGTGGAGGTGAACCGAGTGTCGGCCGGAAACTGGATCCTGATGGAAGGCATCGACCAGCCCATCGTCAAGACGTCCACCATCTTGGACATGACGCCCCACGACGAGGTGAACTCTGGGAAAACTGCTCTTTCACTACACATTTCTCCCTCATGTCAAAGTTGGCCCCACACCTAGCTGTCAGTCCTCAAAAAAAATTGCTGGGATTTTCATACGCATTCAGGAGATTCAAAAGAAGTCATTAACTCTTTTATTACCATGGGCAAATGTATTCACCCACTACACTCCCAACAAATGCAAAGGCATTCACTTCCAAGTACCCTGCCATGTGTTTGTCTATTTTTTAGAGCTTAGCTCAGTGATTTATCCGTTAATGCAATGCATGCGCACTCGAAAAAAAGTTACTCCCCTCTTGTTGGTTGAGATGCAACGGACAGCCAAGAACGTCCAACAAAATACATGGCGCTAGAAGAGTAAGTCTTTTCTTTCGTCCGCTCTGAACCAAAGTCCCTCCCTTCAACCTACATTGATACAGTCTCTTTGTTTCTCATTCTGTCTCTGTGTGTATAGCTGTCAACCTACATTGATACAGTCTCTTTGTTTCTCATTCTGTCTCTGTGTGTATAGCTGTCAACCTACATTGATACAGTCTCTTTGTTTCTCATTCTGTCTCTGTGTGTATAGCTGTCAACCTACATTGATACAGTCTCTTTGTTTCTCATTCTGTCTCTGTGTGTATAGCTGTCAACCTACATTGATACAGTCTCTTTGTTTCTCATTCTGTCTCTGTGTGTATAGCTGTCAACCTACATTGATACAGTCTCTTTGTTTCTCATTCTGTCTCTGTGTGTATAGCTGTCAACCTACATTGATACAGTCTCTTTGTTTCTCATTCTGTCTCTGTGTGTATAGCTGTCAACCTACATTTGATACAGTCTCTTTGTTTATGATTCTGTCTCTGTGTGTATAGCTGTCACACACACAATCCGCCCCCTCCCACTTTGCGCACAATTTATGAACACAGTGTAGGACGTCAGCGTGCAGTGATGATTGGTGTGATGCAGGTGTACATTTTCCCACCCCCTTCAATCTGCCCCCTCACACATTGCGCACAAAGTATGAACACAGTGTGAGAGGACGTCAGTGTGCAGTGATGATTGGTCTGATGCAGGTGTACATTTTCCCACCCCCTTCAATCTGCCCCCTCACACATTGCGCACAAAGTATGAACACAGTGTGGGAGGACGTCAGCGTGCAGTGATGATTGGTCTGATGCAGGTGTACATTTTCCCACCCCTTCAATCCGCCCCCTCCCACATTGTGTAGAAAGTACAGACCTGTTTACTCTACTCTTTTCGAGTAGTATTCTACTCAATTTGGATCTCTACTACTCTTCAAATTTGAAAATAATGCTAGATTCTACTCATTTTCAGCTACACATTTGGCACCAAAACTACTCATTTCAGCTACCCAGACTACTAAAGACTTGTGTAGGGGGTAAACAGGTCTGAAAGTATGAACACAGTGTGGGAAGACGTCAGCGTGCAGTGATGATTGGTCTGATGCAGGTGTACATTTTCCCACCCCCTTCAATCCGCCCCCTCCCACATTGTGCACAAAATATGAACACAGTGTGGGAAGATGTTAACGTGCAGTGATGATTGGTGTGATGCAGGTGTACATTTTCCGCCCCCTCAAGTTCAACACGGGGTCGGTGATGAAGATTGCCGTGGAGCCTGTCAACCCTTCAGAGCTGCCCAAGATGTTGGACGGCCTTCGCAAGGTCAATAAGAGCTACCCCCTCCTCACCACCAAGGTCAGTGTTGGCAGGTGTTAAGTTTAGCCCAAGATGTTGGACGGCCTTCGCAAGGTATCCAATGAACTATGTTGATGAATTTAGGAGGTAAGCGAAGGCCTTATTTGATACATGTCATTAGGGGGTTGATAGCATTGCAGACGCCAACTTTTCTCTGCCCAGGTAAGTTCGACAGACAGGGTTAAAGGGAGATCACCTGTGCCCGGTTGTGGTTTGTGTTGGTACATGTGCTCAGGAGATGCAAGCCCGCACATTATTTCCCCTGTTGCTTTCCATGCCAAGGATGGATTGGAAGGAAAAGCCTGGCATAATATTATTAATGTGACTGATAATATAGTAAGGGGGGGGGGGGTAACTTTTTTTCGAGTACGCATCGCATGCGTTCGTTGCTTTAATGGGAAAATATCGCTGACATATGCTCTGAAAATAGACAAGCACAATGCGCACTAATGTTCACAATCATACTTTGATGAATCCTCTGAAGTCGGAGTGTGGCTGTCCATGTGGCTGGGTAGTCAAAAACGGTCATTCACGTAATGTTCTCATCCCTAGCTGGTGCATTTGTACCATAGTGTTCAAGTTTTTCAGCTGTTGGGATGATCCCTGCAGTCTTTTAGCCATTGTACGACAACAACATACTATGATGATAATATACAAGTTTGTGTGTGCTTGCTTGAATTTATGGATGCCTTGCGAATGTGTATCTGAATAAGTCCATTATGTATACATGTATGCTTGCTTCAATAGATAGATGAGTTAGTTGTACATCTGTGTCACTCACGTGTATGGTTGCAAAGTGCTTTCTGATTATTTTTGTCTTCACATTTAACATATTGTTTTTTGCTCAAATTATGCTAAAGTTTTCAGGTTTTAAATTGCTTTCGGTTTAAATTCTCCCACACCCAAGGACTCCGATACAGCATGGTGAAATTTGAACTACCATGTTTTTCAGACAATAAGGCACACACACCCCAACATTATACACAACATTCAGATTTTGTTCTTATATTTTCTTACTTTATTATGAGTCACATTGTAAGGCTGCAGCGGTCTCAGACTAGGAAAAAAAAGTATCGCCTTATAGTCCGAAAACTACGGTATAGAAGTATGATGTGGATGTGTGTGTGTGTGTGTGTGTCAGGTGGAGGAGTCCGGGGAACACATTGTGCTGGGCACTGGGGAGCTCTACCTGGACTGTGTCATGCATGGTGTGTGTGTGTGTGTGTGTCAGGTGGACGAGTCTGGGGAACACATTGTGCTGGGCACTGGGGAGCTCTACCTGGACTGTGTCATGCATGGTGTGTGTGTGTGTGTGTCAGGTGGAGGAGTCTGGGGAACACATTGTGCTTGGGAGCTCTACCTGGACTGTGTCATGCATGGTGTGTGTGTGTGTATCAGGTGGAGGAGTCTGGGGAACACATTGTGCTGGGCACTGGGGAGCTCTACCTGGACTGTGTCATGCATGGTGTGTGTGTGTGTCAGGTGGAGGAGTCTGGGGAACACATTGTGCTGGGGAGCTCTACCTGGACTGTGTCATGCATGGTGTGTGTGTGTGTCAGGTGGAGGAGTCTGGGGAACACATTGTGCTTGGGAGCTCTACCTGGACTGTGTCATGCATGGTGTGTGTGTGTGTGTCAGGTGGAGGAGTCCGGGGAACACATTGTGCTGGGCACTGGGGAGCTCTACCTGGACTGTGTCATGCATGGTGTGTGTGTGTGTATCAGGTGGAGGAGTCCGGGGAACACATTGTGCTGGGCACTGGGGAGCTCTACCTGGACTGTGTCATGCATGGTGTGTGTGTGTGTATCAGGTGGAGGAGTCTGGGGAACACATTGTGCTGGGCACTGGGGAGCTCTACCTGGACTGTGTCATGCATGGTGTGTGTGTGTGTGTCAGGTGGAGGAGTCCGGGGAACACATTGTGCTGGGCACTGGGGAGCTCTACCTGGACTGTGTCATGCATGGTGTGTGTGTGTGTGTCAGGTGGAGGAGTCCGGGGAACACATTGTGCTTGGGGAGCTCTACCTGGACTGTGTCATGCATGGTGTGTGTGTGTGTGTCAGGTGGAGGAGTCCGGGGAACACATTGTGCTGGGCACTGGGGAGCTCTACCTGGACTGTGTCATGCATGGTGTGTGTGTGTGTGTCAGGTGGAGGAGTCCGGGGAACACATTGTGCTGGGCACTGGGGAGCTCTACCTGGACTGTGTCATGCATGTGTGTGTGTGTGTGTATCAGGTGGAGGAGTCCGGGGAACACATTGTGCTGGGCACTGGGGAGCTCTACCTGGACTGTGTCATGCATGGTGTGTGTGTGTCAGGTGGAGGAGTCTGGGGAACACATTGTGCTGGGCACTGGGGAGCTCTACCTGGACTGTGTCATGCATGGTGTGTGTGTGTGTATCAGGTGGAGGAGTCTGGGGAACACATTGTGCTGGGGAGCTCTACCTGGACTGTGTCATGCATGGTGTGTGTGTGTGTCAGGTGGAGGAGTCTGGGGAACACATTGTGCTGGGCACTGGGGAGCTCTACCTGGACTGTGTCATGCATGGTGTGTGTGTGTCAGGTGGAGGAGTCTGGGGAACACATTGTGCTGGGCACTGGGGAGCTCTACCTGGACTGTGTCATGCATGGTGTGTGTGTGTGTATCAGGTGGAGGAGTCCGGGGAACACATTGTGCTGGGCACTGGGGAGCTCTACCTGGACTGTGTCATGCATGGTGTGTGTGTGTGTGTCAGGTGGAGGAGTCTGGGGAACACATTGTGCTGGGCACTGGGGAGCTCTACCTGGACTGTGTCATGCATGGTGTGTGTGTGTGTATCAGGTGGAGGAGTCTGGGGAACACATTGTGCTGGGCACTGGGGAGCTCTACCTGGACTGTGTCATGCATGGTGTGTGTGTGTGTGTCAGGTGGAGGAGTCTGGGGAACACATTGTGCTGGGGAGCTCTACCTGGACTGTGTCATGCATGGTGTGTGTGTGTGTGTGTATCAGGTGGAGGAGTCCGGGGAACATATTGTGCTGGGCACTGGGGAGCTCTACCTGGACTGTGTCATGCATGGTGTGTGTGTGTGTCAGGTGGAGGAGTCTGGGGAACACATTGTACTTGGGAGCTCTACCTGGACTGTGTCATGCATGGTGTGTGTGTGTGTGTGTCAGGTGGAGGAGTCCGGGGAACACATTGTGCTGGGCACTGGGGAGCTCTACCTGGACTGTGTCATGCACGACCTGCGCAAAATGTACTCCGAAATCGGTCAGTTGGCGTCTTTACAAAATTTCAAAACATTTCTCTTGAATTATTTGGTATTTGATACTTTATAGTCACAGAGGCGTCTCTGTGAAATTCGGGTTGCTCCCACCTGGAGAGCGTGTCGCAGCCAGAGGCCGCCACCCTTCTTTTTCTTTTTTTTCATGCGATTTTTGTGTGGCTGATGAGGAAGGAAAGGGGAGGGGGGAGTACATTTTGACCAAATGACAACTTTTTCGTTGCCACTGGGTTTAACATGTGTTAAATGCATGGGCACACAGGACCTCGGTTTATTATCAATATCTCATCCGAAAGACTCCACGTTCAGACCGTAAGGCCTAGTGCAGAGTGAGAGGAAAAATCCACTGTTCCAGGTTCGATCTCGGGTTTATTGTACGCGAGACGAATGCGCTTAATAATATTCAGTGGGAAAAGATATTTTGTGTTGATAGAACAGGTGTGTAGATTTCTATTAATTACTGCTTGTTGAATACTTATAAATCGCAATTAGCAGTTTAGTAGAAACTCTCATCTACGTTTATTCCGATATGAACCAGATGTGTTGGCTATTGAGAAGGTAGATCTGTCGCTTCATGAGCACGACTGTGTTGCCCACAGATATCAAAGTGGCAGATCCAGTGGTCAGTTTCTGTGAGACCGTGGTGGAAACATCCTCCCTCAAGTGTTTCGCTGAAACGCCAAACAAAAAGTAAGTCTGTTGCTTGCAGGTTTTGTTGTGTGTTGTTTTTACTTGATTTTACATTTTAAATGAGCCCGTCGTGACTTCTGAAAGATTCTGAGACAGCCGTAGTTATGTCACAGCTTAAGGTTTGACTTTAGATTGTTGAATATTCTCGCGCCATGTATAATGTGACGTTCTTGGTTGTCACTTGCATCTCAACCAAGAGGGGAGTAACTATTTTTTTCACATGTGCATGCGTTGCTTTAATGGAAGGAACAGCCACATAAGCTCTAAAGATACATAAACACATGGCAGGGTACTTGGCAGTGAATGTCTTTGCATTTGATAGGAGTGTAGAGTGATGTCTTGTGCAAATACATTCGCACATGATGCTAGAAGAGTTTTGTTTTTTAAATGCTCACAAAGAGATCAAAGATCATGTCTTCAGTGATCATCGTAGAAAAGTTTACACAAAATTATTGTTGGGGGTCGGTGTTATACTAATACACTTTGTATTGTCATTTTTGTAAGACTGCTTTCCATTAACAAAATCAATTAAATGTGAATCCTTATTGCAGGATTTCCAATTTTATTGCTTACATAATTAAAAAGAAGAAATATATAAACTCGATGACTTGGCTGAAGGAAGATCTCACAAGTTGCTATGGCTGCATAGTGTGTGTGTGTGTACTCTCTCTGCATGAGTGCACACATTTCATTATGTTTAACCAGCCACGAAGTGAAAGTTTGTTATGTTTAACCAGCGATGTCTGTTTGTTCCTGACTGTCTGACGGTCTATCCTATCTATCTATCTGTCTGTCTGTCTGAGAATGTGAACACGATAACGTTTGAATGGGGGGGACCTAGGAGGCTCAAATTTTGCATGCGGATAGGTATTTAGAATATCTAGGCCAAGTTCAAAAATGGTCATTGGTCAAGGTCACTGGAGCTGAAAATGCTGACGCACACCCGCTTTTCTCTAGCTGTCAATAGTGCGCGAGCTACAGTTGAGATCCTCGCTGGCACAGGAGTACTGTAAAGTGCAGGTGTAGACTGTTTGATCAGACTTTAGTTTCAGGGGTGTTGGTCTGCTTGTTCCTGCAAGGTCACTGGACCCGAAAATGCTGCAGCACAGCTGTTTTCACACTCTAGTTTTCTTACTGTTTTATCTTCCATGCCCAAAAAGGGGTCAAAGGATTAAAGTTATTGATTGTGGATTGTTGCCCAGGAACAAGCTGACGATGATCGCGGAGCCCCTGGAGAAGGGCCTGGCGGACAAAGGGTTAAAGTTATTGATTGTGGATTGTTGCCCAGGAACAAGCTGACGATGATCGCGGAGCCCCTGGAGAAGGGCCTGGCGGAGAAAGGGTTAATGTTGTGGATTGTTGCCCAGGAACAAGCTGACGATGATCGCGGAGCCCTTGGAGAAGGGCCTGGCGGAGGACATAGAGAACGAGGAGGTGCAGATCTCGTGGCCTCGCAAGAAGCTGGGCGAGTTCTTCCAGACCAAGTACGAGTGGGACATCCTGGCCGCTCGGTCCATCTGGGCCTTCGGGCCCGACGCCACCGGACCAAACATCCTGGTGGACGACACCCTGCCATCAGAGGTCAGTTAGGGGGGAGGGGGGGGGGGGCAGACGCCACTGGACCCAACATCCTGGTGGATGACACCCTGCCGTCAGGGGGGGGGGGGGGGGGGGGGGGGGACCCAACGCCACCGGACCCAACATTCTGGTGGACGACACCCTGCCCTCAGAGGTCAGTCAGGGAGAGGGAGGGGGGGAAGGGGGGCCCGACGCGGAGCCCTTGGAGAAGGGCCTGGCGGAGGACATCGAGAACGAGGAGGTGCAGATCTCGTGGCCTCGCAAGAAGCTGGGCGAGTTCTTCCAGACCAAGTACGAGTGGGACATCCTGGCCGCCCGGTCCATCTGGGCCTTCGGGCCCGACGCCACCGGACCCAACATCCTGGTGGACGACACCCTGCCCTCAGAGGTCAGTCAGGGAGGGGGAGGGGGGGACGGGGGGCCCGACGCCACCGGACCCAACATTCTGGTGGACGACACCCTGCCCTCAGAGGTCAGTCAGGGAGGGGGAGGGGGGGACGGGGGGCCCGACGCCACCGGACCCAACATCCTGGTGGACGACACCCTGCCCTCAGAGGTCAGTCAGGGAGGGGGAGGGGGGGACGGGGGGCCCGACGCCACCGGACCCAACATTCTGGTGGACGACACCCTGCCCTCAGAGGTCAGTCAGGGAGGGGGAGGGGGGGACGGGGGGCCCGACGCCACCGGACCCAACATCCTGGTGGACGATGCCCTGCCCTCAGCGGTCAGTGGGGGGCAGTGCTGGGGTGGAGTGCTACATTTATTTGGAAATGTGTTATCAAAAACACTTTGTGTTTGATGTCCAGAGGTTTGTTTCGGTAAGAAATTGTGAAGGCTTTGAGTTCAACGCTGTGCTTTTGTTTGAAACGCGATCTCCAGTTATTGTTCTTTACATCTTTGTCCCTGGAGGTTCTCCAGAGTTATGGTTCTTTGAAATTATTGTTGTTATTGTTCTAAGGGAGAGACAAATGGATGTAATAAATGGTGTGCAGTGGCATGTTGTGAGATTCCATTTGGAAATGTGTTTTGAAAAACAGGTTGCATTTGATGTCCACAAGAAACAGGCCACCCCCCCCCCCCTCCTTTTATTTTTGTGTCCATTCTTAAGATGTGTGTGTGTGTCTGCTGACAGGTGGACAAAAACCTGCTGAGTGCGGTCAAGGACAGCATTGTCCAAGGATTCCAGTGGGCCACGAGAGAGGGTCCTCTGTGTGATGAACGTAAGCCTTTCTTCTTTGATCGCTCGTTTCCTGTCAATTATGAGCGCAGATGCGTCATGTTGCCGTTATGCGTCTAAGTAGGAAATAGCTAGGCCCAGCAACACATCATCAAGTTTCTGTGACTATTTTTCTCCATTTTCACACCAGAAATGCAGGTTAACAAACATACTCATCTTGTTCTGATGGTGTTTTTTGCCCCTTAGCCACTATTGGCTAAGGGGCTTTTTTCCCAGACTAAGTAAGACCCCTGCACCTCATAATATGACTAATAATATAGTAAGAAAATTGAAGAACAAAATCTGAAATTTTTGTCAAATTTGGGGGGGGTCGCCTTATGATCCAAAAAATATGCTCTCTTTTTTTCCTTATTTATTCTTTTGTGTGTGTGTGTGTGTGAATCTTTTGAGTTGTGTGACTGTGAAATGTTATGTTTGATGATAAAATATTCTGTGTGACTCTGTGACCAGCAATCCGCAATGTGAAGTTCAAGATTCTGGACGCGACCATTGCGGGAGAGCCCATTCATCGTGGGGGTGGTCAGGTCATACCCACCGCTCGCCGGGTCGCCTACTCTGCCTTCCTCATGGTCAGACTTGGTTTGTTGTCCATTTAATCAACAGTGTAGTGTAGAGTGGCACAGTGGTAACGCGTTCGCTTCGTGTCAAGTAAACCCGAGTTCAAACCTGGGTACAGGGGATTTTTCCTCTCACTTTGCACTAGGCCTTACGGTCTGAATGTGGAGTCTTTCGGATGAGACGATAAACCGAGGTCCTGTGTGCCCATGCACTTAGCACTTGTTAATCCCAGTGGCAACGAAAAAGTTCATTTGGTCAAAATTTACCCACCCACCCCTTTCCTTCCTCATCAATCACACACAAAAAATCACATGCAAAAATATTTATATAAAAAATGGGTGGCGCAATATTAAAAAAAATGGGTGGCGCGCCACTGGCTGCGACACGCTCTCCAGGTGGGAGCAACCCGATTTTCACAGAGATGCTTCTGTGACTATAAAGTACCTAATAAATCTTATAAAATTTTATTTCTAAAAAAGACTTTATTATGTATGTTTTATTGGAGGATGTTCAGTATGGATATCAGCTACACTTTCAACTGTTTGATATGCTTTAGAAAGGAATTGCAATGAAAGAATACCCATATAAGAAAGAGAATTGGGGCTAACATGTATGGGAAGAAATACTTGCTTTTTATTGAACGATAATTAAATTACTTCTACAGTGGAGTCCGGGTAAAACGAATTTTAACGGAACACAGACTCAGTTCGTTGTATCAGGATTTCGTTATACATGTACAATGTAGTTGAAAACAAAAACAGTTCAAACACTCACCAATGATAACCGAAAACATAAACTTGACCAGTTTGGATCGTCTGTCTTAATTACGGGATGTACAAGGCTTGAAGAAGTTCAGCAGTGTTGTCTGACGCTGATCTGTTTTTGCACACTTTTCAACAAGTTTGTCCAAGTGACAACACATCACACAAATTTAGTTTGTTATAGGCTTTCACGAACTTTTCGATCTTTATTTTGAGCGCGAATTGTAAAATGACCTTGAGAAACCGAATGATCTGTAGGAAGCCTAGGCCTAGCAGACGACCCAGTGTGAATCTAAATGAGTTCACACATGCGCAGTTCATATTTTCCAACTTCCTTCCTCTTGACAACACGTTCTAGCTTGGAGTTTGAAGGCCTAGGTTTTTGCAGCACATCGCACAGGCTGTGTTCGTTATAGGCTATTTTTCCAAGTAAATAAAATTAGCCTGGGGCGTAGAACATGTGTTCGTAAAAAGCGGGTGTTCGTTATTTCAAAAGGATTTTTTGTTCGTTATACCCATGGTTTTGCAAGTGACAAATAGAAGGGCATTTGCCAGGAAATTGAAGTCGGTTCGTTAATCTCGAAATTTTGTTAAAAGCGAGTTCGTTATAGTTGGACTCCATTGTATATGTCAGTTAATCTTTAATCATTTGGGCGATCAATTTATTTTTTGTTATTTGACTGCATTTACTGAAGCATTTACAATGGAAGCAAGTGAATGCTTTGGTGATTTTGTCATTTTGTGAGTGTTCTAATTTATTCTTCAGATATGTTCTTGCTTTAGTATCTTTGAAGTTTTTATTAACCCCTTCACTGCCAGAGGAAAACAGAAAAATTATCGATTTTCTCATTATAAAATTTAAAAGAGACCTGTTAGACTCAATCTGAGAAGATGGTCTAGAGATATATCTTTCCTGACTTGTAAAAACCAAAAAACATCATTCCTTGACACGACATCAAAAGTTATGACATCATCAATGACATCACACACCACTTAAAAGACACAGGACTGGGCAGAGAAGGGGTTAAAGTATGGCAATGGCTTGCAATTTGTGTGTTTTCATTTTAGATTGTGTGCTTTTGTTTTACTCTTTTTCCCTTGTGTTGATTCATTGGTTATCAGCAATGTTGTGTTCATTCTGTAATTTGTATCTCTTTGTCTCTTGTGTTGTTGATTCATTGGTTATCAGCAATGTTGTGTTCATTCTGTAATTTGTATCTCTTTTTCTCTTGTGTTGATTCATTGGTTATCAGCAATGTTGTGTTCATTCTGTAATTTGTATCTCTTTGTCTCTTGTGTTGTTGATTCATTGGTTATCAGCAATGTTGTGTTCATTCTGTAATTTGTATCTCTTTGTCTCTTGTGTTGTTGATTCATTGGTTATCAGCAATGTTGTGTTCATTCTGTAATTTGTATCTCTTTGTCTCTTGTGTTGTTGATTCATTGGTTATCAGCAATGTTGTGTTCATTCTGTAATTTGTATCTCTTTGTCTCTTGTGTTGTTGATTCATTGGTTATCAGCAATGTTGTGTTCATTCTGTAATTTGTATCTCTTTGTCTCTTGTGTTGTTGATTCATTGGTTATCAGCAATGTTGTGTTCATTCTGTAATTTGTATCTCTTTGTCTCTTGTGTTGTTGATTCATTGGTTATCAGCAATGTTGTGTTCATTCTGTAATTTGTATCTCTTTGTCCCTTGTGTTGATTCATTGGTTATCAGCAATGTTGTGTTCATTCTGTAATTTGTATCTCTTTGTCTCTTATGTTGTTGATTCATTGGTTATCAGCAATGTTGTGTTCATTCTGTAATTTGTATCTCTTTGTCTCTTATAGCACCGTATTTTCCTGACTATAAGGCGATACGTTTTTCCCAGACTGAGACCCGTGCGCCTTATAATATGACTAATAATATAAGTAAAAATATATACAGACAAACCCCTATTTTACGACCCTCTGTTAAGCGACCACCTCTCATTTGAGACCGGATTTGTTGGCACAGATGCATTTTACTATGTAAACGACTTCCTCTAAAACGCGACTTACGACCGCCGTTTTGTTGGTTTTTACGACCGTTGTTGTCGTCTGCATAGACTTCGAAAACCACTGACTTTGAAAAAGAAAACCACTGACTTTGGACGAGAGTGGAGGTGATTAAAAGAAGTCGGCAAAGTGAAACTGTAATATCGATTGCACAATCCTATGGAGTTGGAAAGACCCAAATCCAGTTTTAATATGTCATTGTATGTGTGCATGAAGAAGAGAGTATGAACTGTGCTGAACTTTTTCTTTCTACGGCTGCCAGTGAAAACCTCTGTCATACGACCCCTCCAATTTAGGACCGATTTTTCCGGACATTTTGGAAGTCTTAAAATAGAGGTTTGTCTGTACTAACACAATCTGAAATTTGTGTATAATTTGGGGGGTACGCCTTATAGTCCGAAAATTACGGTAATGCTATAATTTTCTAGCGTGATATGCTAACAGGCCACACCCAGGATGATGGAGCCATACTGCTTTGTGGAAGTGCTGGCCCCTGCCGACTGCGTGTCTGCCGTCTACACCGTGTTGGCAAAGAGGAGGTAGGAACAACTGTTCTATGCAAATTACTCTGCCGTCTACACCGTGTTGGCAAAGAGGAGGTAGGAACAGCTGTTCTATGCAAATTACTCTGCCGTCTACACCGTGTTGGCAAAGAGGAGGTAGGAACAGCTGTTCTATGCAAATTACTGTGCTGTCTACACCGTGTTGGCAAAGAGGAGGTAGGGACAACTGTTCTATGCAAATTACTCTGCCGTCTACACCGTGTTGGCAAAGAGGAGGTAGGAACAGCTGTTCTATGCAAATTACTCTGCCGTCTACACCGTGTTGGCAAAGAGGAGGTAGGAACAGCTGTTCTATGCAAATTACTGTGCTGTCTACACCGTGTTGGCAAAGAGGAGGTAGGAACAGCTGTTCTATGCAAATTACTCTGCTGTCTACACCGTGTTGGCAAAGAGGAGGTAGGAACAGCTGTTGTATGCAAATTACTCTGCTGTCTACACCGTGTTGGCAAAGAGGAGGTAGGAACAGCTGTTGTATGCAAATTACTCTGCTGTCTACACCGTGTTAGCAAAGAGGAGGTAGGAACAGCTGTTGTATGCAAATTACTCTGCTGTCTACGCCGTGTTGGCAAAGAGGTAGGAACAGCTGTTGTATGCAAATTACTCTGCTGTCTACACCGTGTTGGCAAAGAGGAGGTAGGGACAGCTGTTGTATGCAAATTACTGTGCTGTCTACACCGTGTTGGCAAAGAGGTAGGAACAGCTGTTGTATGCAAATTACTGTGCTGTCTACACCGTGTTGGCAAAGAGGAGGTAGGAACAACTGTTCTATGCAAATTACTCTGCTGTCTACACCGTGTTGGCAAAGAGGAGGTAGGAACAGCTGTTGTATGCAAATTACTCTGCTGTCTACACCGTGTTAGCAAAGAGGAGGTAGGAACAGCTGTTGTATGCAAATTACTCTGCTGTCTACGCCGTGTTGGCAAAGAGGAGGTAGGAACAGCTGTTCTATGCAAATTACTCTGCTGTCTACACCGTGTTGGCAAAGAGGAGGTAGGAACAGCTGTTGTATGCAAATTACTCTGCTGTCTACGCCGTGTTGGCAAAGAGGAGGTAGGAACAGCTGTTGTATGCAAATTACTGTGCTGTCTACGCCGTGTTGGCAAAGAGGAGGTAGGAACAGCTGTTGTATGCAAATTACTCTGCTGTCTACACCGTGTTGGCAAAGAGGAGGTAGGAACAGCTGTTGTATGCAAATTACTCTGCTGTCTACACCGTGTTGGCAAAGAGGAGGTAGGGACAGCTGTTGTATGCAAATTACTCTGCTGTCTACGCCGTGTTGGCAAAGAGGAGGTAGGAACAGCTGTTGTATGCAAATTACTCTGCTGTCTACACCGTGTTGGCAAAGAGGAGGTAGGAACAGCTGTTGTATGCAAATTACTCTGCTGTCTACACCGTGTTGGCAAAGAGGAGGTAGGAACAACTGTTCTATGCAAATTACTCTGCTGTCTACACCGTGTTGGCAAAGAGGAGGTAGGGACAGCTGTTGTATGCAAATTACTCTGCTGTCTACACCGTGTTGGCAAAGAGGAGGTAGGGACAGCTGTTGTATGCAAATTACTCTGCTGTCTACACCGTGTTGGCAAAGAGGAGGTAGGGACAGCTGTTGTATGCAAATTACTCTGCTGTCTACACCGTGTTGGCAAAGAGGAGGTAGGAACAGCTGTTCTATGCAAATTACTGTGCTGTCTACACCGTGTTGGCAAAGAGGAGGTAGGAACAACTGTTCTATGCAAATTACTCTGCTGTCTACACCGTGTTGGCAAAGAGGAGGTAGGGACAGCTGTTGTATGCAAATTACTGTGCTGTCTACACCGTGTTGGCAAAGAGGAGGTAGGAACAGCTGTTCTATGCAAATTACTGTGCTGTCTACACCGTGTTGGCAAAGAGGAGGTAGGGACAGCTGTTGTATGCAAATTACTCTGCTGTCTACACCGTGTTGGCAAAGAGGAGGTAGGAACAGCTGTTGTATGCAAATTACTCTGCTGTCTACACCGTGTTGGCAAAGAGGAGGTAGGGACAGCTGTTGTATGCAAATTACTCTGCTGTCTACACCGTGTTGGCAAAGAGGAGGTAGGAACAGCTGTTGTATGCAAATTACTCTGCTGTCTACACCGTGTTGGCAAAGAGGAGGTAGGAACAGCTGTTGTATGCAAATTACTGTGCTGTCTACACCGTGTTGGCAAAGAGGAGGTAGGGACAGCTGTTGTATGCAAATTACTCTGCTGTCTACACCGTGTTGGCAAAGAGGAGGTAGGAACAACTGTTCTATGCAAATTACTCTGCTGTCTACACCGTGTTGGCAAAGAGGAGGTAGGAACAGCTGTTCTATGCAAATTACTGTGCTGTCTACACCGTGTTGGCAAAGAGGAGGTAGGGACAGCTGTTGTATGCAAATTACTCTGCTGTCTACACCGTGTTGGCAAAGAGGAGGTAGGAACAGCTGTTGTATGCAAATTACTCTGCTGTCTACACCGTGTTAGCAAAGAGGAGGTAGGAACAGCTGTTGTATGCAAATTACTCTGCTGTCTACGCCGTGTTGGCAAAGAGGAGGTAGGAACAGCTGTTCTATGCAAATTACTCTCTTGTTTGCTTCTACACCGTGTTGGCAAAGAGGAGGTAGGAACAGCTGTTGTATGCAAATTACTCTGCTGTCTACGCCGTGTTGGCAAAGAGGTAGGAACAGCTGTTGTATGCAAATTACTGTGCTGTCTACACCGTGTTGGCAAAGAGGAGGTAGGAACAGCTGTTGTATGCAAATTACTGTGCTGTCTACACCGTGTTGGCAAAGAGGAGGTAGGAACAGCTGTTCTATGCAAATTACTGTGCTGTCTACGCCGTGTTGGCAAAGAGGTAGGAACAGCTGTTGTATGCAAATTACTGTGCTGTCTACACCGTGTTGGCAAAGAGGAGGTAGGAACAGCTGTTGTATGCAAATTACTGTGCTGTCTACACCGTGTTGGCAAAGAGGAGGTAGGAACAGCTGTTGTATGCAAATTACTGTGCTGTCTACGCCGTGTTGGCAAAGAGGAGGTAGTTGGTAGGAACAACTGTTCTATGCTGATCGTTTCCGAGTGAGTGAATAAAGATTTGTTTAAACCAACTGTTCTATGCAAATTACTCTGTCTGCCGTCTACACCGTGTTGGCAAAGAGGAGGTAGGAACAACACTGTTCTATGCAAATTACTCTGTCTGCTGTCTACACCGTGTTGGCAAAGAGGAGGTAGGAACAACTGTTCTATGCAAATTACTCTCGCTGTTTTTCCATCCATGAAATATAGGGAACAATCAGGCAGGTTTATCATTTTATTGATCTGAGTTCAGGGGGTTGGGAAAAACAGTTTTTACTTGCCTTAATTATTGATAGGCAATAATGCTGACTCTTGTTTCTTTTTAAACGTGAAAGAAAGTATCTCTAAAAACAAAGTTTAAAGTATGACTTGAACTTTATGTCGAAAACAAGAACTAATTTATAATGATATTTATAGAGTCATTGCTGGATGTTGAGTGGCAGTGGCATATTTTTTATCCGACAATAACGACTCCCAATTTTGCCTTCCTTCACGAAACCACCTGCTTCATTTCCCTGTGTGAATGTTTGTGGTTTCAGAGGACACGTGACCCAAGACGCCCCAGTGCCAGGGTCCCCATTGTACACGATCAAAGCCTTCCTCCCGGCCATCGACTCCTTCGGCTTTGAGACGGACCTGAGGACGCACACACAGGGCCAGGCCTTCTGTCTCTCCGTCTTCCATCACTGGCAGGTGGGGCTTCCGTATTGGGTATTAGGTACTTTATAGTCACAGAGGCATCTCTGTGAAATTCGGGTTGCTCCCACCTGGAGCCAGAGGCGCGCCACCCAATTTTATTTTATTTTTTTTTTTTTTTTTTTTTTTTTTTGCATGCAATTTTTTTTGTGACTGATAAGGAAGGAAAGAGTGGGGATAAATTTTGACCAAATGACAACTTTTTCGTTGCCACTGGGTTTAACGTGTGCTAAGTGCATGGGCACACGGGACCTCTGTTTATCGTCTCATCCGAAAGACTCCACGTTCAGACCATAAGGCCTAGTGCAAAGTGAGAGGAAAAATCCCCTGTACCTAGGTTCGAACTCGGGTGTACTTGACACGAGGCGAAAGCGTTACCACTGTGCCACTCTACACCTAGAGGGATTGAGTTGCAAGTAGTTTGTCATTTCTGTTGTCTGAATGGGGAACGTTCAGAGAACAAGATGTTGTGGCCTGTTTGGGGCTGGTGTAGAACTCTTGACACTGACAGTTTTATCCGAGAGACAGCCACCTGGCCTTGGGAGAGACAGCCACCTGGCCTTGGGAGAGACAAAGCCAGTAGTGCATGCCCGACAATTTATAAGGCTCAGGCGCTGGT
Source organism: Phymorhynchus buccinoides (assembly GCA_017654935.2). Classification (NCBI taxonomy): domain Eukaryota; kingdom Metazoa; phylum Mollusca; class Gastropoda; order Neogastropoda; family Raphitomidae; genus Phymorhynchus; species Phymorhynchus buccinoides. The sequence continues at coordinate 69,130,504 of CM065683.1, forward strand.
AGTTGCATTGTTTTGCCCAACAGTTTGTCAGGTGGAATGAGGTTACAAAAAAAAGGATAATTTCTGGTGTTTTCTTTCACCTAATATCTTTATTGAAATACTGTCAAACCCCAGCCTAATGGGCACCTCAGTATCGCGGACACCCCGGTAATCCAGACAGTTTTACTCAGTCTCTTCCCTTCTTATTCATCACTAAAATAGACTTCTGTATATAGCAACCACCTCGCAATTATGGACAGTTTGGGCCAGTCTGTAGGGTGGTCGCAATATTGAGGTTCCACTGCATTGCGGATGCGTAATGGAGTTCCTGCTAACTGGATAGGTTATTTGATAAACTAGCTCACAGAGGGTTTTAACCCCTTCACTGCCAGAGAAAATTTGAGAAAGTATCTAGATATTATCTCTCCTGACTTGTCTAAAGCAAAAACCATTCCAGAGCTATGACATTTAAGAGAGACCTGTTAGCTGAAAATGTTCCTAAAATACAGCTTTATGTATGGTAAGAAAAGCAAGAACGGAAAAATACAATTAACCAAGAAATGCAGGGGGGGTGGCACATCTTGACCTTTACCGGCCTATCTTTACCTCCCAAAATTATGAAAATAGGGTCTTTGTATAACAATAGGGTTATGAAAATAGGGTCTTTGATGCCTTTTGGTGACATGGGTGTTAAAACCATTGTGGTGCATAAACGCGACATTGGCGGTGAAAGGGTTAATGAAGGATTGATGGTGGTGTCTGCAGATCGTGCCCGGTGACCCCCTGGACAAGAGCATCCTCATCCGGCCCCTGGAGCCCCAGCCAGCCACCCACCTGGCCCGGGAGTTCATGATCAAGACCAGACGCAGAAAGGTCAGTTGTGGCACTTTTCATATCGCCGTGCACAAAACAAAGAGAGGCAGGTCGAAAGACGTCACTTCACTTGAGGAGTGGAAAACTCAATATTTTGGTCATTTCAGGTCAATACAACAAACAACGTCACGACAAGTGCAAAGTGATGTTATTTTATTCACAAGAGACAAAACAAAACTACTGGATATTTCGGCGAATGCGCCATTATCAACACAGACAAACAATTAAACAGCAAATATAGCAAAAAGGAGCAAAAAGCAAACAACATCAAAATAAAAACAATACTTCCCCTCTACAGTCCAACGCGTAAATGATACAACAAAGTTGAAACCAAAGAGCAAGGCTGTGAACACAAATCAAGGAAGAAAAAAATAAAAAATTTAAGGTCAAATTACTTCATTTTTCGTTTATTTAACCCTTTCTGTTTCACCGTCAGCCATATTTCAGCCAAACATTTCCATTACATTTACTTGGGTAGAGAACAAAATCTGTCTGCAGTATTGGGGATTCTTATGTGACAATATATAAAATAAGGTCCTATCCTTACTTCCCAAAACTAAGACAATAGGGTCTTTGGATAATAGACCCCAATTTGATGCCTTTTAGTGACATAGGTGTTTAATCACTGTGGTGCTAAAATGAGACTGGCGGTGAAAACGGTTAATGTCACCATCAATGTTTTATCTTTGCAAATTGTTTTACAGCTTTGTTAGATGATGCAGCTTGTCTAAGATCAACTGGTAAGTTCAACACATCCAAGTTGACGAAGTTGACTATGGTTTGCGCACAGCAATATATTGTTTGTGTAATATGCTATTTTACAAAGGTTTATCACGGTTTATGTCTTAATTGATGAAAATGTTTTTAATTTGTGTGTTTTTATATTTGATTGTACTGTTATCTAGGCATGTTTTGTGTATGTTGAGTTTTTTTTACAATTTGTAATGCCTTTGTAAGCGCGCTGAGCCCACCAGTATCCACTATTATTATTATAGCCAGTGTGTAGAAATGTAGCCTTACGATTGTGTGGAAACATGTTATGAATGTGTAATGAAGTGAGGTGATGATTAACTTCTATTCCATCAAATGCATTGTGATCATGAGTAATACGACGTAAGCATTAGAGATGTTATGGCAAGTTTCAGATACAAAAGCTAAGTCCCATCATATCTTTTGTCTGTAAATGCAGAATAACTTCTTACTTCATAAAGATCTTATGAAGTAGTTTTTTTTCTTTGTATGAATAGTTTGGAAAATAGAAGTGCTAGACAGCAATAGTTTGGGAAATAGAAGTGCTAGACAGCAATAGTTTGGAAAATAGAAGTGCTAGACAGCAATACTTTGGAAAATGGAAGTGCTAGACAGCAATAGCTTGGAAAATAGAAGTGCTAGACAGCAATAGTTTTGGAAAATAGAAGTGCTAGACAGCAATAGCTCGGAAAATAGAAGTGCTAGACAGCAATAGTTTGGGAAAATAGAAGTGCTAGACAGCAATAGTTTGGAAAATAGAAGTGCTAGACAGCAATAGTTTTGGAAAATAGAAGTGCTAGACAGCAATAGTTTGGAAAATAGAAGTGCTAGACAGCAATAGTTTTGGAAAATAGAAGTGCTAGACAGCAATAGTTTGGGAAAATAGAAGTGCTAGACAGCAATAGTTTGGAAAATAGAAGTGCTAGACAGCAATAGTTTGGAAAATAGAAGTGCTAGACAGCAATAGTTTGGAAAATAGAAGTGCTAGACAGCAATAGTTTGGAAAATAGAAGTGCTAGACAGCAATAGTTTGGAAAATAGAAGTGCTAGACAGCAATAGTTTTGGAAAATAGAAGTGCTAGACAGCAATAGCTCGGAAAATAGAAGTGCTAGACAGCAATTGTGGTCTTGGACATTTAAAAAAAAAGATCTATTGTGTCTAGGGCCTGAGTGAGGATGTGAGCATCAACAAGTTCTTCGACGACCCCATGTTGCTGGAGCTGGCCAAGCAGGACGTCATGCTCAACTACCCCCTGTAAACCGTTGTCATCCTGGGACACCAGCCATTCAGTTGTAAACCGTTGTCATCCTGGGACACCAGCCATTCAGTTGTAAGCTGTCCTCACTCTGGGACACCAGCCATTCCTCCTGAACAGTGCGAATCATTTTCATTTGTTGAAGAACCGTTCTTCTCTTGTATGTAAAAGTCGAACTTTGAGAAGAAACTATGCTTATCATGAACACACCGGAGTCAGAAAGTGTATTTACTCAAATTTCGAATCAAGTTTTCATCTTACTAAAGCAATCATTTGTAAGGTGAGAATGTCAGTGCCAGCAGCCTAGATGCATGGGTGCTCCTGGGAAATATAAAAAATCCTGCAAGGGGGCAGCCCCGGTGGAGTGCAGGGGCAGCGCGCGCACACACACACACACATTCACTGCTCTTTTTTCACCCCTCTAGATTAGTACAAGTGCTACATTCCTTTGAATATAGCAAATGCTTATATAGGCCCTTTTTATTGTACAAGTGTGTGTGTAAGAAAATCATTGCTTCTCAAATTCTCATATGCCGGCTCTAGGCAATTTAAAAATCCTGCAATTCAGGACATCCTGCAAGTAGAAGCATCCATGTAGATGGGAATTTGGATTGCACAGAGCACAGGTGAAGTCTGGTACCTTCCCCCTTTTCAGTCAGATGACTTGTGGCAGCTTCTTAGTTCTTGGAAAGGTTGGATCAAGCCTTGTTGTCGCTCCAGTTGCTTGCATGTGTCAACAAGTTTTTAAACAGGCCTTGTCAGCCTATTTTGTCTTTGGTTTTGAATGTTTGCCATGTCATAAAATGTCACTTTTTTAAAAGTTCAAATGATCTGGTATTGAGAGAAATATAATACATGAGAATGTCCTTTGGCTGTGCGTGTGTTGAGGAATGTGTTTGGGAAGAGTTTGGGCTTCAAAATCGATACTTTGTTCATTTGCTAATACATTTCAGATGTGTCAAGGAAAATAACACCTATACAAAGGACCCCCAAGTAATTTGAGGGAGCCTGGACCACGATCATCAGGGTTTTTAACTCAAATATTGTATGTACACAGGGTTCCCATGCGCCTTTGAAGTCCTTGTGAATTGGTCTTTGGTCAACAGGCCTTTCAGTGCTTTATTTCAGCAAGTAGATCCTTTTAATTCATCATGAGGTCCTTTTAATTTTTGAAATGTACTGTTAAGTCCTGTTTCATCAAGAATAAAGTTATAAAGAAACTGACTAACAGCTAAAAAATTTATTACAAAAAAAACTCAGTATACAAAGTTGTCGGTGTCACAGAATGGAGCAAACAATTCATTACAAGCTGTATGAGTCTTTCCGCACCAAGACGTAGTGATTCATTCCATGCGTATTGGAATTGTGCTCCTGGTCAACAATTGGCATTCTATATTCTATCATGAACATGTCATGCAATCAGGTTGGCGAAGGTCCTTTTACAATCTTTATTGAGGTCCTTTTTTCGTTTCATGTTCCAAACCCGGGAACCCTGGCACTTTTCTTACACGTGCCTATTTCAATTGCCAAGTCTACCACTTCACCTATTTTTCCAACGGTAAAATGCTTTTAATTCATTCATCCGACCTTTTTTTTTTACAAACACATTGCTTAATCGCCTTTGAAGAAGTCTTTTTTAAGACGAAAATTTAGGTTTTTTACTTTGCTTATTTTCCCATCTTCATCTGTTTGTGTTAATGTGCAGCGTTCTGATGGTTTTTTGTTCAATTGAAAGGTAAAATGCCCTGAACATACTTTTCATGTAAGTCACAAACTCTCTCGCACACGGCTCTTTGCATTAAATCCAAAATACATGATTAACGTTTGAAAACAGTTCAGCAAAGGCAGTAAGGTGGCTCTGGGCTAACCGTTCTCCTCAAAAGCAAACGTACCAGGGTATCCAAGCCTCAATAGGTTTTTTTGGCTTGCCCTCTGCTAGACCTTAGAGAATGAACGCCAGATCTTGTGGATGAGATGACAGAGACTGAGGTCCCATATGCCGCCGCACTTCATGCACATTAATGAACCCAGAGGCAACAATGGAGTTGTCAGTTTGCCCGCCCCCTCTCCTGTTCAGTCACAGAAAAAAAGTACAGCATCCAAGAAAAAAAACTACCGCATTTTATGTACTGTATTTTAGGGACTACAAGGCGCACCTGGTTATAAGGCGCACCCCCCAAATTTGACACAAAACTCAGATTTTGTTGTTATAGTTTCCTACTATAGTATGAGTCCCTTATAAGGCGCAGACATCTCAAGTCTGGGGGAAAAGTATCGCCTTACAGTCCGTAAAATACGGTACTTTAACCCTCTCATTGCAGACATCTCAGTCTGGGGGAAAAGTATCGCCTTACAGTCCGTAAAATACGGTACTTTAACCCTCTCATTGCAGACATCTCAGTCTGGGGGAAAAGTATCGCCTTACAGTCCGTAAAATACGGTACTTTAACCCTCTCATTGCAGACATCTCAGTCTGGGGGAAAAGTATTGCCTTGCAGTCCGTAAAATACGGTACTTTAACCCTCTCATTGCAGACGCCAAATCCGCACCAATTGTTTTCCTTCCCTGGCTCGCGTAAACGCCGATTGCGCCCGCTGAACGCCAGGTCTAGTACGTTCACTTTCACTTTCTCCCTACCCACAATGCAATATACTAGGTTAGTTCTTCCTGTTCCTGACACTCCCTGGTCCGTTTTTGGTCTTTACAGCAAGGGAAAGCACCCAATAGTCTTTTTGAACGGATTTTTCGAAGTGACCCCAAATTTTTTTCTTCTTTCCACGTAACATGTGCAGTATTGACTCGGCGCGATGCTCGGAGCGCCATTACGGATTTTTTCTTCTAATTCATGGTTTGTTGTGTGACATTGTGTTAGCTTTCGAATGAAAATATTATCATTGCTATTCAATATGCATCTTTCAGAAATGAAATGTGAGTTCGACTTTATTCTGGTTGATTTTTTTAGATAAAAGATTTGGTGTGACGTTCAGAGTTACTCCCCTTCTCTTATGCAATAGGATCGATTCTCGGTTCGATTGATCGGGAGGCATAGAGTTAAGGCGCACCTCATTATAAGACGCATCCCCCAAATTTGGATTTTGTTGTTTTATTTTCTTACTATTTTGTATTTTAGGCACAGCGGTCTCAGTCAGGGGGAAAAGTATTGCCTTATACGGTTATAGTCCGTAAAATATGGTACAATAAATGTCTCTTTAAAGGGAGGCAAGGAGGCATGCTTTTCAACAACAAAAAAGCACAGCAAGTTCACATTTACAAAGTTGAGCACACTGAAACCCATTGAGACTTGAGAAAAATATCTGGAAAGTAAAAGTTCAACACTTTTCTTTGTGACGTTTCTTAGTGATGAAATTTTTAACTCATTCGCATCGCAATGATTTTGAATTATTAAAAAACCTCACAAATCACTCCAGCCATACACACAAACAAAACATACATAAACAAAAGTTGAAATGAAGGAAGATTACGGGGTTTTATTTCAGGTTTAGACATAGGGAAGTGGTAGATCAGAATTTTTTATATATAGACTTTATATAGAAAAAATACTACACTGATTGGTTACCCCACAACAAACCACTACAAAAGCAAAGTCAGAGGCAAAATTGTGGTCTAAGGGAGTGAAGCAAGTTTAGGAGTGACCAAAGTATGGCATGCACACAGATTTACTTCCCTTGAATCAAATTGACAGCTACCTATTAATTCTGGACATATATGGCCGGAACGACTTGAATGAGTTAATGACAGGAAGCATCTCAATGATCAGTGAAACAAAACTGCCCGAGCCGTGTGCTATTCTTGGTTTGTGTGAATGAATGTAACTACAGATGTGGACAAGACTGCAAGAACGTTGAGGAACAGAAGCCTTCGATACAACATACAACAAAAACAGATCACAATCAGTTGCATAAACACTGGAAAATAACACTCTTTTCGAAGATTTTTCTTGTCCATTTTAAAATTTTATTTCAATGTTGCAATGATCGATTTAGAAAGATAATTTCTTGGATGTACATTTCTTTTCTCCCTTGCCCAGCCCGGCTGTGTTCACGCATACCAGTCTACGAGAATAAAGGCTGAATAATACGGCTGTGTGCATGCATACCAGTCTACAAGAATAAAGGCTGAATAATACGGCTGTGTGCATGCATACCAGTCTACAAGAGTAAAGGCTGAATAATACGGCTGTGTGCATGCATACCAGTCTACAAGAGTAAAGGCTGAATAATACAGCTGTGTGCATGCATACCAGTCTACAAGAGTAAAGGCTGAATAATACAGCTGTGTGCATGCATACCAGTCTACAAGAATAAAGGCTGAATAATACGGCTGTGTTCACGCATACCAGTCTACGAGAATAAAGGCTGAATAATACAGCTGTGTGCACGCATACCAGTCTACAAGAGTAAAGACTGAATAATACGGCTGTGTACATGCATACCAGTCTACAAGAGTAAAGGCTGAATAATACGGCTGTGTGCATGCATACCAGTCTACAAGAATAAAGGCTGAATAATACGGCTGTGTTCATGCATACCAGTCTACGAGAATAAAGGCTGAATAATACGGCTGTGTTCACGCATACCAGTCTACGAGAATAAAGGCTGAATAATACAGCTGTGTGCACGCATACCAGTCTACAAGAGTAAAGACTGAATAATACGGCTGTGTACATGCATACCAGTCTACAAGAGTAAAGGCTGAATAATACAGCTGTGTGCATGCATACCAGTCTACAAGAGTAAAGGCTGAATAATACAGCTGTGTGCATGCATACCAGTCTACAAGAATAAAGGCTGAATAATACGGCTGTGTGCATGCATACCAGTCTACAAGAATAAAGGCTGAATAATACGGCTGTGTGCATGCATACCAGTCTACAAGAGTAAAGGCTGAATAATACGGCTGTGTGCATGCATACCAGTCTACAAGAGTAAAGGCTCTGAATAATACGGCTGTGTGAATGCATACCAGTCTACAAGAATAAAGGCTCTGAATAATGCGGCTGTGTGCATGCATACCAGTCTACAAGAATAAAGGCTCTGAATAATACGGCTGTGTGCATGCATACCAGTCTACAAGAATAAAGGCTCTGAATAATACGGCTGTGTGAATGCATACCAGTCTACAAGAGTAAAGGCTCTGAATAATACGGCTGTGTGAATGCATACCAGTCTACAAGAGTAAAGGCTCTGAATAATACGGCTGTGTGAATGCATACCAGTCTACAAGAATAAAGGCTCTGAATAATGCGGCTGTGTGCATGCATACCAGTCTACAAGAGTAAAGGCTCTGAATAATGCGGCTGTGTGAATGCATACCAGTCTACAAGAATAAAGGCTCTGAATAATACGGCTGTGTGCATGCATACCAGTCTACAAGAGTAAAGGCTGAATAATACGGCTGTGTGCATGCATACCAGTCTACAAGAGTAAAGGCTGAATAATACGGCTATGTGCTCATTGTGCAATTCCGTATGGAAACCCATCCACAATCCACACAAAAACCTGGAAGTAAGAAACGTGGAGGACTGCGTTTCCAGGCCATAATGGGTAAGGTACGTATGTGTCCGGTTTCAGTTTTCACTGGTCTCACTGCATGCCAGCGCATTCCGATTTTGAGAGAAGCTCAAAGGAGAAAAATGATTTTGAAGATTTTTTTTTTAAAGGCAGGAGAATGGGCCAATAAGTCAGAAAGACAGTAGATGACAGAAAGCAAAGGAAAAAGGCAGAGTCAAAGAGAGTGGCAGATTAGAGGAAGTTACGAGCACAGAACTTCCACAAGGAGGGGGAACTATTTTTTTACGGAAGACCACTTGGCTTAAAGGGAGAGCTACCGATCCCAGGGATCGGGTGTAGACTGCTAGCCTAGTCGCTGCGAAGTTCTGCCTCGCAGTGGCTCGGGCAACAGGGAAAAAAGAACGGTTGAACCGTCTCTCGCCAACAGGGATGGGAATGATGGCGTGCGCCTCGCACGAACGCTTTATATATGCCGGCTGTGTCAGACCAATTGACATAGGCTAGAACACCAAGGCTACATCAAAATGTTATGTTCTGCATAGTTATGCGGGGATTGTTTTTAGCCATGACAAGCTCCTAGCATAACATCAGTTTCCAAAATTCTACGAAGTCGGAGTGTGGCTGGGTAATCAAAAATGGTCACGCGTAATGTTCTCATCCCTAGCTGGTGCATTTGTACCATAGTGTTCAAGTGCTTCGGCTGTTGGGATGATCCCTGGAGTCTTTAAGCCAAGGTACGACAACAACATTTATAACAAGATTCAAGATTCTTTAATCAGCCAATGCATCGTAATACAAAGGAAATCGTTTTGGTTTTGCACAAGACACAATCCAACAACAAAGAAAGCATGCACATTGAATGGACAAAAAAACACTGAAAAAAATTTAACTAGTAATTTAACTAGTCCCATTTTGAACTGGTGGGCAAGCTGGTATTTCTGAACTGAAACTCAAAATAGCACACAGTAGGGCTGGAACGGTAAAAAAAGAAATTTTAGTCAACACAGAATTTGATAAATAAGTAGGCTAAAACACATAACATGCTGTAAATGCAAAAAGTCTTATCCAAGTTTGTTTTTTTTGGGGGGAGAGGGGGGTAAATTGTATCTCAATTTCCCCCGTGGGGATACCGGGGGTCTTCCGTACAAATAGTTCCCCACCTTCTGGAATTTCTGTGCTTGTAACTTCCTCTATTCTGTCTCTCTCTTTGACTCTGCCTTTTTACTTGCTTTCTGTCATCTACTATCTCTGACTTTTGGCTCATTCTCCTGCCTTTTAAAAAAAAAAAAATCTTCATATAGTTTTCTCCTTTGAGCTCCTCCGAAATCGGAATGTGTCGGCTGTATGCAGCGAGGACACCAGTGAAAACTTATGGCCCAGGAACGCAAAAGATCTCAATTATTTATTTTTCTCCACATTTTGGGGACTGTAATTGCAAGGCGCACCCCTAAATTGTACACAAAATACAGATTTTGTTATAGTTTCTTACTTTATTATCAGTCACATTATAAGGTGCAGGGGTCTCAGTCTGGGGGAAAAAGTATTGCCTTATAGTCCGAAAAATAGCTAAAAATGACTTATTTCTCCTTGAAATTCTTCTGCGAATCAAACTTTCTTGAGTGGACTTTAAATTACAGGTCTACTTATTAACAATTCAACGGCTAACGATTTAGTGTCGTACATAGATAAAAAACACACACAACAAAAACGATAATTAAAAGCCAGTCACTGACCACTAACTTTTACTGTGCGCAAATGGATGGGGGGGGGGGGGGGGGGTGTCATCACCATACTTTCATACTATTTACTTAATACAGCTGCTGAAATCTGTAACTCAAAAAACAATTGTACAGAAAGGATATTACACACAGCACCGACAAAGTATAACACAATCTTCTGTGTACCCTTCATGTCCAGCTGACTACATAGAGGCTGACTGCTTAAATAATTTTAATTCAGACTTATCCTGCTCAAACAAAAAACCCAGTAATTATTATTATTCTCAAAAGACTAGAGCTTGCAGAGGGCATTTAATTCTGTACCCTAACTGGACCTGCAGAGGGCATTTAATTCTGTACCCTAACTGGACCTGCAGAGGGCATTTAATTCTGTACCCTAACTGGACCTGTGGAAGGCATTTAATTCTGTACCCTAACTGGACCTGTGGAAGGCATTTAATTCTGGACCTGTGGAAGGCATTTTCACATACCGAGGCGCTCTCTCTGTGTGTCAATGTTCACTACCTAGAAGGAAACTCATTCTTTTTAATCCTTTCACCACGAGCCATATTTTTTCCGAAAATGTCCATTATTAAATTTACCTGGGTAGAAAACAAAATTCATCTGCAGTATTGGGGATTCTTCTGTGACGTATATAAAATAAGGTCTATCCTTACTTCCCAAAACTAAGACAATAGGGTCTTTGGATAATAGACCCTAATTTGATGCCTTTTAATGACATAGGTCTTAAATCACTGTGGTGCTAAAATGCGACTTCTGGCGGTGAAAGGGTTAAAATTAAAACAAAATGTATTAAAGCATGTCCAGAAAAGAAGGCAAGAATTTGTTTTTCAATATAATGTTGAAAGGGGGGTAAGGGGGTTTTGCAGGGTTGTAGCGGAGGGGAAGGAACTTAGAGGTCTCTTTCTCTCCAATTAACCACAGGGCCACATGGAATGGTTTATTTGGTGTTTATTTCAAGCTCAGCAGAACACACCTGTAAGACATAAAAAGAAACAAATAACTAACTTGCAAACATAAAACATTGCCACGGTAACATAACTTTTCCTGGACTATTAATCCATACAAACTGTAATACCCAGCTCCCAGTTACACAATGACAAGTATAGTATAGAACCAATTATCATGTTTGCCTTTCTACTACATGTCTTACAGTTGACACTAAACACTTCCAAAGCACATTCCTTCCCTTTAACCCTCAGGGAATCTTTACTGGCTGAACAAGCCAACACAACCAACAATGACAAGCCACACCTGAACACAATTGGAGGGTTACCACACCCTCACTCTGTCTTGTGGTCAATGTCATTTTATGACAATGGAAAGATGTTTGTGTCAAAATAACATAAAACTAGACATCAACTGGTGATTAGTAAAGAACGAAGATGTGATCATATTCTTACCCAAGAACCTTATTATAAGAAATAAATTCCTTATAATGGACAGAAAACTCGACTTTAACTGGTAACTGATGCGTAAGCAAAACCTGTTTAATTCTATTCCAATTAAACCAAAGCCAGTTTCCCCACATAAAATGTCAAACTGCAATTGTTGCTTTAATCCAATCTGAATTGAATTGATTTGACATAGCATGCATAAGTGTTTTCGTACAATCCTAGTCACCAATCAATTAAACCAAAATAAACCTTTTTTGTAAATGAAAACTTTGTGTTTATGCACAACACACACAACCAAAGATGAAAATAAAATGATTGAAACTTCTGATTGAAAATCAGAAATACAAAAAGGAATTGAAAATCAGATTTAAAATGGAAACCTACATGATACACAACACAAAATAGCATAGTCTCTTCTAAGCTTTATCACTTCTATGACAAAGAAAGAAAAAGCCCCTCATGGACTTTCATTAGCCAATGAAAGTCACTTAAATGTCAAGTATTACACATGACACATGACAGAAAAACTCAAACATGACAAAACCAAAATATCCAACCCAAAAACGATCATAAAATCTACTTGTCTACAACAACAACAAAATGCTACTTTTGATCCACAAAATGAGCCATAGTTTTAGTCTTAATAATAGCAACATTTTAATTATGCTCAAGCTGAGCTTTTTTATAATTAACATAATAATAATACTATGGTTCTGCCATTTACATGGGTGCAACTACACAAAATTAAAACAAGCGCGAAATCGCAATAGTTTGTGGCACGCGGTCTATTTTTACCACTCCAATCATGAGTCACCTCCCCTGGCTTTTCAATAATTTTAATCTGTAAACCAGAATGTTATCTCTGCACCATTTCGTAACTTTTTATATCTTTTGGAAAACATATAAAACTATGTATCCTACTTATACTCATCAAAAGCACTGCATACTCGTCGTGTCTGTTGTAGTGTCTGTATTACGTATGTTTATTATTTTGTATGCTTTTAAAATACATCATTTTAAAGAGCGGCCTCAATTTGAAGTGTAGCCTCGATTTGAAGTGCGACAATTTTGTCAAAATGTGCGACAATTTTGGACCGACCGACCGACAGACAGACCGACCGACCAACAAAGTGAGTTATAGGTTTGTGGCTTGAGCCACAAACAAAAACCCTGAAAGGCCAGGGGCCAGGGCTAATGTCCCCCTGCAGAGGAAGCAAAAATTGATTTATGAAGGTATTTTAGTTTGCTTTTTCCACAATTTATACAAATGCTTACTTTTAAAGTGTTTGAAAAATACAGTAGACACACAAAGATCTTGTTTGCCAAATCAAAAAAAATTCTTTTCTAATCAAATTCAAAAACAGGAAATCCTTGTATATGAGGAAAAGTTGCACCCCTGTATTTAACTGCGTAAAGCATCTTGCTATCAGTTCCTTGTTACAATTAACATAAGAACTGATAATGCAACAATTTATTATTGTACAATTTTTGTTTGTTTCATATTAAAGGTAATACTAATAGTCACACTTTACACATGAATATCCATACAACAATGATCAAACTCACGAATCAATGGAAATATTACAAACCTTACGTAATGGCACCAATAACTCCTAGCATAACTAGTTTCACACCGGATACTCTATCAACTGTTCAATCTGTAATGAATGCAAATTGCTCTACATGCATTAACAAATACAGCAACGTTTTAACTTGGGAAAAGAGGGGGACATATAAACAAACAATTTTAAAACGATGATAGAATACATTATCTTTCCATACTTCTAACTCCGTATGACCAGGAGTACCTAACAAAACCGTAATGAGGGTCTGTGTCTAGGTTAATGAGCTGGTCATGATGAATGGTTCCTGATGTCAAAACGATGACATCGGTCATTTAAGATCACTCTGATTAGAGTCAATCAAATACATACAGTGGAGTACACTTAACACAAAACTGGATAACATGAAATATTGGTTAATGCACCAAAATCCGAAACGACAAAACCCTTCTTTATTATCACTTAATGCTTAACTCTTTCATTCCTTGTTTTACACTAACTGTTACTTCCCCTTATTCCTATGTTTCTATTATCTGTCTATTCCCTTCATTCCTGGATTTATAGAGGGTTAAAAATGTGATAATGGGGTACTTATTTTAGAGACTTACGACAGTAACCCACATTACACGTACCTAAGAATGTGATATGCCGTTGTGTAGGGATTTGATGTGAGAAGCTGTTTGTGACCATGTTGACACATTATGGTGACATGACAGATAACACACAGGTGTAAAACAGGTAAGTTTACAATTTAACATAAAACATACCATCATGCCATACATGCAGGTCAGTGTTTTTAAAGCAAATTGTATATTTCATACACGCACTCACCAAGCGATGCCTCCTGTACATCCCCATGCATTGTGCTTGTCATTACTCCACGAATAAGTGTCACCATTGTCACCATAATGGTCCCCAACACATCAACAGTTTATTGTCTGTTTTGATGATTATGTATGGATACAACACAAAAAACACACAAAAAGAGAATAAGCACCACACTATTTTTTACACACATAATATTTTCACGTTCCCTATCTACGCATGTATGTACCCCTGTCACAGTCATCACATCACATGTCACACATCTGTGACACGTCTGTGATACACCTTGAAGCAGTCACTGTGACGCTGTTTGCAGCACAGATACACACTTTTCACACATCATTGTAGTTTGACACTTTTTGAAGGGGTGTCAGTATAGCTGACACCAGTGTGTGCATGCTTGTACTTGGGGTGTCGTGCCGAGCACAACACACAGGTTTTTCTCTGGCTCCTCAGTGCGTTTTTTTAGGTGTTATTGTTGGAATATTCTAGCAGAGAACTGAGCACTTTATCAGAATAATATAACTGGAAATAGTCCAGCGCTTTCATTGATACGTCTAACACACACACAGGCCCTGATCGATGTTTGAATTCCGTCCTAGTTTCGGTTTTGGTGTGACATAATTCCCCCTAATCTACTCAAAACCAGGTCGAGTGTAGAACAAAGGTAAGTTTTGATAATCTAACTCCTCACCACTAGCATCATCACCACCTATGCGCGCTTCAATAGCTGCCACGAACTAAGCTCACTCTTCTTCTGTAAAATTGGTCAGAATCAGAATTCTCTCCACCTTCCATTTTCACTGCCAAGAAAAACTGCCACGTGCACAGTAACCCACAGTACACACACCTACTACACGCTTTCACTCAAAAAGACCCCTTTCCCACAGAGCTGTTAGGAGGAGGGGGTGGGGGTAAGGGAAGGGTAAACGGCTGGGGGGTCTGGCATCACATTCCATTGATAAACAGTCCCGTTAGCGGCTGGGTCAAGGGTAAATGACGTACTTTGATAACACGAATTGCGGGAAGTCCAAAGTACGATCCCGGAATACCGGTCTCTCGGATTGAAAGGAGTTATTTCTTCCAGAACGGTTTTCCGTTCTCCAGGATTGAAAGGAATTAAGCCTTGAAACCGGAAAACCGGTCTGCAGGATTGAAAGAGTTAACACAAATAATGGTTAACGCACACAAAAATCTTTGTCTCTTGAATTTCATGTTAAGAGTACTCCGCTGTGTTCATGGTTTGACCGCCCAAAACATTTTTGCCTTGTCTTCAGAACTACTTGACCAATTTGGGCTTAAAACCCCTAAAAAGTGGAACTGTGTGACGACGTTTGCCACCATTAGATTTTGTTCATAATCTTTTCATTCGGAATAAAAACAGCCTCACAAACTGTGCTTTTGTTATGAGCTGTAGAACTTCAGTTCAAACCAAAGGATTCAACTGTAGTAACATCAAAGATGATAACTGAGACAAGTCAAGTCAAAATTATCTGTATTGACGATAAAGGAGTAAGCTACAAGCTTTTCTTCATCCTGTCGTCATGAAAAGAAGAAAAATACTGAATCAAATAAAAAGTAAAGATCAACAATGAAAACTGGCGTAAGGAACCCGAACACAATGAACAAATGTAAAAAACCAATCATACATAGATCATGACTAGCAAATACAATATGTACAATATGTACAAAATATAAATACAAATGTAATCATACTTTGAAAGGGAAAGAGCAAGAGGTGGGACAAGAACAAAGGATTGAGACATAGAGGCTGATAGAGACACTGTAAAGAAGAGAGAAATAAAAAGGAGCCTGATAGAGTGTGTGTGTGTGAGAGAGAAAGAGAGTCAGGAGTCAGGAAATTTTTCTTTGTTAGGCCATGCCCTTACAATGGAGTGAGTGTGACGACAACAACAAATTGACATTACATTATTAACTGGACATTACAAAACATTACGTAAATCTTGCCGAACTTTCAAAGCTTTAAAGATAAAAACAGCCACTTTTCTTACAATACTTTTGTTTGTACAAGACAGTAATAACACAAATTTAAACATAGAAGGATTGTTATCATACTTTTTGGGAATAAGTTCTCTTCGAAAGGAGAGAGAGAGAGAGAGAGAGAGAGGGGGGGACGAGAGAAGTAAGAGTAAAGTGTGAAAGAAAAAGATGGTTACAAGCAGAAGGTTTAAAGGAAAGATTGCAAAAGAACAGGTGGTTAATTATACATGTAGTTTATTTGTCAAGCGCGGACGTGCAAAAAACAACATAACAAATTAATGGAATATATTATGTAGATATGACCCACAAAGCCTTCATTTTGACAAGTAGCGTTGGTTATTTTACAAAACTTCAATCATAGTCTTTTTAAGTGCCTTTTAAGATTGATGATGAAGGTTGTTTAATGAAAAAAATTGATGATGGAGGTTGTTAAATAAAAGAAGAAAGCAATTATAGAATGCAAAAGAATGAAAACCATGTTATAAACTAAGTCAACGAGGGATCAGGCAGCTGAACGGTCAAGCTATGTTTGGACAGCACTGTCAGTAGTGACCATCAACATGTCCTGCCAATTATGCTAACAACCATGGGGGTGAAAAGGTTTCTGCCTAGTAGACCGACATCTGATTTAGCAGTGATGTCCTGAGGCCCCGGTCATAGGTCATTGACCTATTATAATTGAACATTTCTTATTGTGTTCACCCCTGTCAGGACAAATGTCGGATGAAATTTTGAAGACTGGCACGCTTTGTCTTCTTGATTTCTGAAAGAGGCAGGACATTGTCATATTGATTTATCTCGTCTCAGGACAGTTTGTCCAATCAGTTTTCAGTACATCACTGATTTAGTAGAAGAATCCTTGCTTTTTCTGTGATTCCACTATGTGCAACTGAGCCTTCAATCAACCAGAGGACGATGGTGTCAGGGTGAGCTCAGAACACCTCGCTGCATGGGTCGGGTTTCTGAGTGAAGGAGGCTCCCTGGTCAATGAACTTTCTCTGGTTGGCGGAGAGCTGCTGTTCGGTGACCCCCATGCCTGCCAGCTGCTGCTGCACGCGGTCCAGATAGCCCGGGTCTGGGTAGCCCTCCCTGCAACGCACAACCACATTAGAACACCATTTGATTCCAATTAACTCAAAGGTACCTACAAACGAGGACAAACACACCAAACAATCAAAGCAAAACAAACAAACTAAAAAGAAAAAAGAAACAGTTCGCAAAGAGGCAACTCAATCTCCATTTAAACATAAATTAATGCATTATGATCTGAGGTCGGGTGTCAATTAGCAAATTGAATCAAGTCAATCTACAGTTCATTTAGTGCATAAATAAGTACCAAGACAGTATTTGGATGCTACTTCCTGTATCGTTAAATTGTACTTTTTGAAAAAATTGAAATTCAAATAAATTGATGCATGTTTGTTATTGTTCTGGGCCTGTATTCACGTTGAGATAGCATGAGACTTAGCATGATGCTAACTTAGAAGCTCTTCCAAAAGTCCTATTAAATCCTATAGGACATTGGAAGAGCTTCTAAGTTAGCATCATGCTAAGTCTCATGCTATCTCAACGTGAATACAGATCCTGGGCTTCATTTTCAGTGGCTTCTTCTTGTTTCTTCTTTTTCTGACCTACTCTGCAGTAAATCCAATACCATGACAACAAAATTATTATCTTGATGTTTATTTATTTATTTATTAAGACAACTTTTATAGCGCCTAATCTTTAAGCTCTAAGCGCTTTACAGAAATCACTAAAATAAACACAATGAACAAAAAGTATACATCAAACATTGACCAACACCCCCCTTCCCTGATCCCTCAGTCAATTTCTCAATCACGCCCAAATAATGAATGACATAATCTACAGTACACTTTCACAACCAACTTGAAACACTCACACTGATGGACGCTTAAAGACGCCCAGGCCACACTATTAACAAATCACACTCACACCCACACTTATAACGATAGAGAGAGAAAGAGAACGAGAGAGAGAAAGAGAACGAGAGAGAGAAAGAGACAGACATACAGACAGACAGACAGAGACAGAGAAAGACAGACGGAGACACAGAGAGCCAGACAGAGGGACAGACAGAGAAAGAGAGAAGAGAGAGACACAAACAGAGACAGAGATATATATAGGACTGAAATACAGCGGTTGCATGCATCATAAAATAACAACTTACTATAATTTGTACATACAATAGTCACACACACAAAAAGGCACATAATATTCAATATTAATAAGCATTCACACACACACACACACACACACACACACACACACACACACACCCCTACACCCCTACACACACACACACACACACACACACACACACACACCGACACTCACGCACGCACGCACGCACGCGCACACACACAAACACACAGACACACACGATTAGTGGAAAAACATTAAATGAATGACACTCACACACATACTAATAAAATAGCATTTTAAAACACTTATAACGTAAAATCATTTTAAAACAGTGAGACAAAATGGATAAAGAAATAAAAATACACAAGTACATAAAATGTTCACAATATTAAAATACACCCATCCAGCCCATCCTTTCACAAACACACACACACACACACGCGCGCGCGCGCGCACGCGCGCGCACGCACACACACACGCACGCACCCACGCACAACACACACGAACGCGCTCACATGCACAGGCTCATCCATTGTGCATCATTGACCGTAGTGGCAGAGAGCAGAAGCAGAAAGAAGAAAATGGACAAAATGGAAGGTAATGCAGAAAAGCAGAAGAGGGAGCGTAAAAGAAGGAAGGAGTTGGGGATAGAGACGGGGATAGAGAGGAGCAGAGAGTAAGACAGATAGAAAACGGAGAGACAAAGAGTGAGAGACGAGTAGACAAAGTGGGGAGGGGGGGGAGAAGATTAAAAAAAAAAAAAAAAAAAAAAAAAGGGGGCGGGGAGGAGGGACAGATGGACAGGCATACAGAGTGATAGACACGTTGACAGAGATAGAGTGAGAGAGAGAGAGGGGGGGGGGGCAGACAGACAAACAGACCAACAGACGGAAAGACATAAGGGAGACAGCAGACAGATTTTAATCGAGGTTGTGGGACTGGCGGAAATAGTGGGTTTTTAGAGTGGTTTTGAAGCGTGGAAGTGTTTCTGAGTTGCGAGTGGTGAATGGGAGATGATTCCATGTTTTCGGTGCGGTGAAAGAGAAAGTGCGGTTGCCATAGGTCTTTGTTTTGGGTCGAGGAAGAGTGAAAGTTCGATTGTCTGAAGAGGAGCGTACATTTGCAGGGACGTCACAGAAAATTCACAACCACTTGCAAGCATACACTCTTGTAAACATGTTACAGTGATGCTTATTTTCACATCTTTCATTGTACATTTTTGCTTGTGAATCACGCATATTTTTAATACTGTTGAGTATTATTATCGGAAACCCTCCTTTTCAGTTTCTTTTTTTTCCCAAAGAATGGTCAACATATTGACCTATGGCCCTTAAGAGAAAAAGAAGAATATTGCCACTACTGTTCACTGACCAATGAAGAACAGCCAGAATGGTCAACATATTGACCTGTGGCCCTGAAGAGAAGAAGGAGAATATTGCCACTACTGTTCACTGACCAATGAAGAACAGCCAGAATGGTCAACATATTGACCTGTGGCCCTGAAGAGAGGAAGAAGAATATTGCCACTACTGTTCACTGACCAATGAAGAACAGCCAGAATGGTCAACATATTGACCTATGGCCCTGAAGAGAAGAAGAATATTGCCACTACTGTTCACTGATCAATGAAGAACAGCCAGAATGGTCAACATATTGACTTATGGCCCTGAAGAGAAGAAGAAGAATATTGCCACTATTGTTCACTGATCAATGAAGAACAGCCAGAATGGTCAACATATTGACCTATGGCCCTGAAGAGAAGAAGAAGAATATTGCCACTACTGTTCACTGACCAATGAAGAACAGCCAGAATGGTCAACATATTGACCTATGGCCCTGAAGAGAAGAAGAAGAATATTGCCACTACTGTTCACTGACCAATGAAGAACAGCCAGAATGGTCAACATATTGACCTGTGGCCCTGAAGAGAAGAAGAAGAATATTGCCACTACTGTTCACTGACCAATGAAGAACAGCCAGAATGGTCAACATATTGACTTATGGCCCTGAAGAGAAGAAGAAGAATATTGCCACTACTGTTCACTGATCAATGAAGAACAGCCAGAATGGTCAACATATTGACCTGTGGCCCTGAAGAGAAGAAGAAGAATATTGCCACTATTGTTCACTGATCAATGAAGAACAGCCAGAATGGTCAACATATTGACCTATGGCCCTGAAGAGAAGAAGAAGAATATTGCCACTACTGTTCACTGACCAATGAAGAACAGCCAGAATGGTCAACATATTGACCTGTGGCCCTGAAGAGAAGAAGAAGAATATTGCCACTACTGTTCACTGATCAATGAAGAACAGCCAGAATGGTCAACATATTGACTTATGGCCCTGAAGAGAAGAAGAAGAATACTGGCACTACTGTTCACTGATCAATGAAGAACAGCCAGAATGGTCAACATATTGACCTATGGCCCTGAAGAGAAGAAGAAGAATACTGGCACTACTGTTCACTGATCAATGAAGAACAGCCAGAATGGTCAACATATTGACCTATGGCCCTGAAGAGAAGAAGAAGAATATTGCCACTACTGTTCACTGACCAATGAAGAACAGCCAGAATGGTCAACATATTGACCTATGGCCCTGAAGAGAAGAAGAAGAATATTGCCACTACTGTTCACTGACCAATGAAGAACAGCCAGAATGGTCAACATATTGACCTGTGGCCCTGAAGAGAAGAAGAAGAATACTGGCACTACTGTTCACTGATCAATGAAGAACAGCCAGAATGATCAACATATTGACCTATGGTCCTGAAGAGAAGAAGAAGAATACTGGCACTACTGTTCACTGATCAATGAAGAACAGCCAGAATGGTCAACATATTGACCTATGGCCCTGAAGAGAAGAAGAAGAAGCATATTGCCACTACTGTTCACTGATCAATGAAGAACAGCCAGAATGGTCAACATATTGACCTGTGGCCCTGAAGAGAAGAAGAAGAATATTGCCACTACTGTTCACTGACCAATGAAGAACAGCCAGAATGGTCAACATATTGACCTATGGCCCTGAAGAGAAGAAGAAGAATACTGGCACTACTGTTCACTGATCAATGAAGAACAGCCACACTGTTCTGTTGTTGTTGTCGTACCCTGGCTCCCACTGTGGGGATACCGGGGGGTCTTTCATACAAATAGTTCCCCCTCTTTCTGGAAGTTCTGTGCTTGTAACTTCCTCTAATCTGTCATTCTCTTTGACTCTGCCTTTTCCCTTTACTTACTGTCATCTACTATCTTTCTGTCTTACCGGTCCATTCTCCTGCCTTTTTTCTATAAATTCTTACAGACTTCTTCAGTCGAAGTCGGACATGCTGGGCCTAATTATTTCTTAGGCGCATAACGCCAGCATGACGCATCAACGCTCACATGACAGGAAAATGAGCGAATGAAGAAGAAGAAGAAGTACCCTGGCTAAAAAAACTCCAAGGATCATCCCAACAGCCGAAGCACTTGAACACTATGGTACAAATGCACCAGCAAGGGATGAGAACATTACGTGTGTGACCGTTTTTGATTACCCTGTCACGTGGGCAGCCACACTCTGACTTTGGAGGAACACTGTTCTGAATGACAGACTTTTCAAACACAGCAAAAGGTTCCCAAGACTAAGGCAACACCAAAACGGTAACTTCCTCGGCGGGTGTAAATCAGCACAAGAAAATTGCCCCAAAACCTACTTTCGGCAAAAATTAACCTTGTTATTCTTATTTCATTTGTAGCAAAAATTAGCTCCAGTTAACCTTTATTTCATTTGTAGCAAAAATTAGCTCCAGTTAACCTTGTTTACTTGCATTATTTGTACTTCCATTTAGTTCCTGGCATCAGATTTGTCTGAGGTGCAATCCTCTGAGAACCATGGTAAAAGGGCCTCAAGGCCTTACAGAGTAGAGGAGCAACACTGACATCAGTTCCAAACTTCTTCTTCTTCGGATTTCCAGGCCACATGGCCATAATGGGTAAGGTACATATGTGTCCGTTTTTCAGTTTTCACTGGTCTCCCCACTGCGTACAGCCAACACATTCCGATTTCGGAGGAGCTCAAAGGAGAAAAAATATTTGGAAGATTTTTTTTTTAAAGGCAGGAGAATGGGCCAATAAGTCAGAAAGATAGTAGATGATAGAAAGCAAAAGGCAGATTCAAAGAGAGTGAGAGTGGCAGATTAGAGGTAAGTTACAAGCACAGAACTTCAAGAAGGTGGGGGAACTATTTTTACGAAAGACCCCCCAGTATCCCCACGGAGAGAGACTCGTGGAGGGGTCAGGGTCGTCCAGCTCCCCGTATGGAGGCACGAGGCATCCACCCACTACCCTGAGCCAGTTCCAAATAAAACCTAAAACAGGGCTCCCCATTTTGCTTGACCATAGAGGGGGTATTTTCACCCCCAGGAAGCAGCTATAGAGGGTCTCTTCACCCCCAGGGTGAACTTATACAGGGTGAAAAATCAACCAGTCTAGAATGATCAAGTACTATCATGACCTGACTTTCACCTTTGTGAGCTGATGAAAGTGGCAAGTTGGACAGCGCTATCAGCATGCACATCATGGCTTCGGCCCTGGTGACGTCATTTTGCAGACCTTGCTTCGACTCTTCTTTCTTCTTCTCAATGAAGTTCTGTAGGAAGTTACTGCTTCCTTTCAAAACGCTCACCAGATCTTTGTGCGCCCCTTACAGTGTTTAGCGTAGTCAGCCAAACCAGCGTCACTGACAGTAAAATCATTTTTGCACACCGTGCAAAAAGCGTGATGCTCCCCACCCCCCTCTTCGATGCTATGATGCATAGAAACTCCCGATGGTAGCTCGACAGATATTTCTGGTTCGCAGTCCTCGGAGTTGCTGTTCTATTTGGCTTGGTCTTTTTAGCTTCATTTTCCGATTCTACTTCTTCCACCTCTGATTCGTCGTCCGTTTCGTGTCTTTTTCGCTTTTGCTGTGCACCGTAATCTATTTTTTTCCTCACAAGAACTGAAGCAAACTTTCTCTCAACTTGTGCGCGCCAACTGCTGCTGACTCGAAGGAACGCATCGGGTGCCTCAAACTGAACGGATCTATGTCCTTGACAACGCTCGCTCGAAATTCAAAGCTGCCGGTAATGAAAATGCGGAGTTTGCTATTTCGAGTCGTAGCAGACACCCTAATTTCGTAGCATGCTACGCCAAAATCGTAGAGTAACCAGTCTGTCACGCACTCGGCAGATTTATAGTGCGTCTCATAACCCTCGAGTAGTAATTATAGTGCGTCGTTTCACCCCCAGTACGAAGTTTTAATGCGTCTGTCACGCACATTTGACGCACAGAATGGGGAGCCCTGCTAAAAGGCCTAATTTATTAAGAAATCGCTTTACAATATTATTCAACAGTGAAGACTACCTTCAGAAACAAAGGCAAACCTCTGCCATCACAATCAAATCCTCTGCCAGTAATAATTTTCAATCCTCTGAAATTTGCCAATTCTCTGACAATTCTGATGCCCGGGTTCATTGTTGGGGATAACCCCTACCTGCCATTAAGCAGGGTTGTCTTGTGTTCATTGTTGGGGATAACCCCTACCTGCTATAAAGCGGGGTTGTCTTGTGTTCAGTGTTGGGGATAACCCCTACCTGCTATAAAGCGGGATTGTCTTGTGTTCAGTGTTGGGGATAACCCCTACCTGCTATAAAGCGGGGTTGTCTTGTGTTCATTGTTGGGGATAACCCCTACCTGCCATTAAGCGGGGTTGTCTTGTGTTCAGTGTTGGGGATAACCCCTACCTGCTATAAAGCGGGGTTGTCTTGTGTTCAGTGTTGGGGATAACCCCTACCTGCTATAAAGCGGGGTTGTCTTGTGTTCAGTGTTGGGGATAACCCCTACCTGCTATAATAGCGGGGTTGTCTTGTGTTCAGTGTTGGGGATAACCCCTACCTGCTATAAAGCGGGGTTGTCTTGTGTTCAGTGTTGGGGATAACCCCTACCTGCTATAAAGCGGGGTTGTCTTGTGTTCAGTGTTGGGGATAACCCCTACCTGCTATAAAGCGGGATTGTCTTGTGTTCAGTGTTGGGGATAACCAATACCTGCTATCAAGCGGGGTTGTCTTGTGTTCATTGTTGGGGATAACCCCTACCTGCTATAAAGCGGGGTTGTCTTGTGTTCATTGTTGGGGATAACCCCTACCTGCTATAAAGCGGGGTTGTCTTGTGTTCATTGTTGGGGATAACCCCTACCTGCTGCAATGCAGGGTTGTCTTGTGTTCAGTGTTGGGGGTAACCCCTACCTGCTGCAATGCAGGGTTGTCTTGTGTTCAGTGTTGGGGGTAACCCCTACCTGCTATCAAGTGGGGTTGTCTTGTGCTCGATGCCATTCCAGGTGACGTGGTCTTCCTCCCCAGGGTACTGACCCACTCTGAACACCAGCCGTCGACGAAAAGCCACATTCAAAAGCTCCAGCACCTTCCGGCCTTCCCTGGTGTCTGGGAGGTAGGCCCTCTGCACTGTGCCCAGGTACCTCCTGCCCGGCTGAAAGTCAAGAGTTCTTTGTCATACAACAGCAATTCAAATCTTGTTATTCTTGTTTCCTCGATTGTGATCTTGGGTACAGACTTACAATATTTTTTTACTTCCATTTAGTTCCTGGCATCAAATTTGTCCAATTCAACACTCCCCCGGTGGCTGCCCACGTGGGTAATTTAAAAAAACGGTCACACACGTAATGTTCTCATCTGTAGCTGATGCACATGTATCGTAGTGTTCAAGTGCTTCCGCTGTTGGGATGATCCCTGGAGTCTTTTAGCCAGGGTAAGCCAACAACAAACCCAACACTGAAAGGTTTGCCATTTCAAAGATAAACAAATAACTGTGACTCAACAATGAAAAAAAAGAGTGATGCTTTGTACATATATAATAAGTCAGTGAGTGCAACAAAAATCAGAAGCTTAACCGAGCAAGGCAGAGGTGAGAGAGAAAGGTTAGTTAGCCAGGAGAAGAAAGGGTCAATTCTTACCAGGTATTGTTGTGGGTGATCGTGGGGAAGAGAGAGAGACAGCAAGCTTTCTGCTCCTATAGCTGTCATCAGGCTGTGTTAGTGGGGAGAGAGAGAGACAGCAAGCTTTCTGCTCCTATAGCTGTCATCAGGCTGTGTTAGTGGGGAGAGAGAGAGAGACAGCAAGCTTTCTGCTCCTATAGCTTTCATCAGGCTGTGTTAGTGGGGAGAGAGAGAGACAGCAAGCTTTCTGCTCCTAGAGCTTTCATCAGGCTGTGTTAGTGGGGAGAGAGACAGACAGCAAGCTTTCTGCTCCTAGAGCTTTCATCAGGCTGTGTTAGTGGGGAGAGAGAGAGACAGCAAGCTTTCTGCTCCTAGAGCTTTCATCAGGCTGTGTTAGTGGGGAGAGAGAGAGACAGCAAGCTTTCTGCTCCTAGAGCTTTCATCAGGCTGTGTTAGTGGGGAGAGAGAGAGACAGCAAGCTTTCTGCTCCTAGAGCTGTCATCAGGCTGTGTTAGTGGGGAGAGAGAGACACAGCAAGCTTTCTGCTCCTATAGCTTTCATCAGGCTGTGTTAGTGGGGAGAGAGAGAGACAGCAAGCTTTCTGCTCCTAGAGCTTTCATCAGGCTGTGTTAGTGGGGAGAGAGAGAGACAGCAAGCTTTCTGCTCCTAGAGCTTTCATCAGGCTGTGTTAGTGGGGAGAGAGAGACAGCAAGCTTTCTGCTCCTATAGCTTTCATCAGGCTGTGTTAGTGGGGAGAGAGAGAGACAGCAAGCTTTCTGCTCCTAGAGCTTTCATCAGGCTGTGTTAGTGGGGAGAGAGAGAGACAGCAAGCTTTCTGCTCCTATAGCTGTCATCAGGCTGTGTTAGTGGGGAGAGAGAGAGACAGCAAGCTTTCTGCTCCTAGAGCTTTCATCAGGCTGTGTTAGTGGGGAGAGAGAGAGACAGCAAGCTTTCTGCTCCTAGAGCTTTCATCAGGCTGTGTTAGTGGGGAGAGAGAGAGACAGCAAGCTTTCTGCTCCTAGAGCTTTCATCAGGCTGTGTTAGTGGGGAGAGAGAGAGACAGCAAGCTTTCTGCTCCTAGAGCTTTCACCAGGCTGTGTTAGTGGGGAGAGAGAGAGACAGCAAGCTTTCTGCTCCTAGAGCTTTCATCAGGCTGTGTTAGTGGGGAGAGAGAGAGACAGCAAGCTTTCTGCTCCTAGAGCTTTCACCAGGCTGTGTTAGTGGGGAGAGAGACAGCAGCAAGCTTTCTGCTCCTAGAGCTTTCATCAGGCTGTGTTAGTGGGGAGAGAGAGAGCAAGCTTTCTGCTCCTAGACCTTTCATCAGGCTGTGTTAGTGGGGAGAGAGAGAGACAGCAAGCTTTCTGCTCCTAGAGCTTTCATCAGGCTGTGTTAGTGGGGAGAGAGACAGCAAGCTTTCTGCTCCTAGAGCTTTCATCAGGCTGTGTTAGTGGGGAGAGAGACAGCAAGCTTTCTGCTCCTAGAGCTTTCATCAGGCTGTGTTAGTGGGGAGAGAGACAGCAAGCTTTCTGCTCCTAGAGCTGTCATCAGGCTGTGTTAGTGGGGAGAGAGACAGCAAGCTTTCTGCTCCTAGAGCTTTCATCAGGCTGTGTTAGTGGGGAGAGAGACAGCAAGCTTTCTGCTCCTAGAGCTTTCATCAGGCTGTGTTAGTGGGGAGAGAGAGAGACAGCAAGCTTTCTGCTCCTAGAGCTTTCATCAGGCTGTGTTAGTGGGGAGAGAGACAGCAAGCTGTCTGCTCCTAGAGCTTTCATCAGGCTGTGTTAGTGGGGAGAGAGACAGCAAGCTTTCTGCTCCTAGAGCTTTCATCAGGCTGTGTTAGTGGGGAGAGAGACAGCAAGCTTTCTGCTCCTAGAGCTTTCATCAGGCTGTGTTAGTGGGGAGAGAGACAGCAAGCTTTCTGCTCCTAGAGCTTTCATCAGGCTGTGTTAGTGGGGAGAGAGACAGCAAGCTTTCTGCTCCTAGAGCTTTCATCAGGCTGTGTTAGTGGGGAGAGAGAGACAGAAGCTTTTCTGCTCCTGGAGCTTTCATCAGGCTGTGTTAGTGGGGAGAGAGAGACAGCAAGCTTTCTGCTCCTGGAGCTTTCATCAGGCTGTGTTAGTGGGGAGAGAGACAGACAGCAAGCTTCTGCTCCTAGAGCTTTCATCAGGCTGTGTTAGTGGGGAGAGAGAGAGAGACAGCAAGCTGTCTGCTCCTAGAGCTTTCATCAGGCTGTGTTAGTGGGGAGAGAGACAGCAAGCTTTCTGCTCCTAGAGCTTTCATCAGGCTGTGTTAGTGGGGAGAGAGACAGCAAGCTTTCTGCTCCTAGAGCTGTCATCAGGCTGTGTTAGTGGGGAGAGAGACACAGACCTGTTTACCCTTATAATGAAAAACCCGGAATTTGCCACCAAAAAAAACGGAATTTGAGAACAAAAACCGGAATTCACATGATCTGTACACGACTCGCGAAAAAGCGGTTTCTTGTTCTTCTCCTTTCCGCGAACATCGGCGTCGATTTTCAATATTGTGATGATTTCTTGGCTCAATTTTGCCAGAAAAGTTTTATTAGTAAATTCAGTCACTAATTCTTAGTCAATTTTAGTATAAAACAAGCTGGAAAAAGCAAAATACCTGGAAATGTCCACGATGGGACAGAGAAAAATCACTCGGCCGCGGATCGGCGGATGCCAAGTTGCAACTCGGCGCCATCACGATCACTTTTGACTTCATTTTCCGTTGAAAACTTCAAAATTCTCACATCATCGTATTTTCCAGTGATAATATAATCTAAATTGATTCATTTCAAGCCCTAATTACAATCTCTACCATTAAAAAAACTGCCTGGAAAGCTCTTCGAATTGACAGTAAAAGTCTGGCCACCATTTGCTCAGTCCCGAAATAGATCGACCAAAATAAAAACATTATTTCACCCAAAATGCAGCATTTAATGCATGTGACGTCAAGCACAACCCCTTTTCTGATGACGTAGCGTGTTAGGTACACGTTTCGGTCAACCCTTGCGTCTTTTCCTACGAACGGAAAAAAAAAAATAGACGGTTTTTCGAAATCCCGGAATTTTCAGCGTTCACCCGGAATTTACTACTATTTTACCCGGAATTTTAGCAAATTTCCGGAATAATTCCGGCTAAACCGGAATGGTAAACAGGTCTGGAGACAGCAAGCTTTCTGCTCCTGGAGCTTTCATCAGGCTGTGTTAGTGGGGAGAGAGACAGCAAGCTTTCTGCTCCTAGAGCTTTCATCAGGCTGTGTTAGTGGGGAGAGAGACAGCAAGCTTTCTGCTCCTAGAGCTGTCATCAGGCTGTGTTAGTGGGGAGAGAGAGAGACAGCAAGCTTTCTGCTCCTAGAGCTTTCATCAGGCTGTGTTAGTGGGGAGAGAGACAGCAAGCTTTCTGCTCCTAGAGCTGTCATCAGGCTGTGTTAGTGGGGAGAGAGACAGCAAGCTTTCTGCTCCTAGAGCTGTCATCAGGCTGTGTTAGTGGGGAGAGAGACAGACAGCAAGCTTTCTGCTCCTGGAGCTTTCATCAGGCTGTGTTAGTGGGGAGAGAGACAGCAAGCTTTCTGCTCCTGGAGCTTTCATCAGGCTGTGTTAGTGGGGAGAGAGACAGCAAGCTTTCTGCTCCTGGAGCTTTCATCAGGCTGTGTTAGTGGGGAGAGAGACAGACAGCAAGCTTTCTGCTCCTGGAGCTTTCATCAGGCTGTGTTAGTGGGGAGAGAGACAGCAAGCTTTCTGCTCCTAGAGCTTTCATCAGGCTGTGTTAGTGGGGAGAGAGACAGCAAGCTTTCTGCTCCTAGAGCTTTCATCAGGCTGTGTTAGTGGGGAGAGAGACAGCAAGCTTTCTGCTCCTAGAGCTGCTCAGGCTGTGTTAGTGGGGAGAGAGACAGCAAGCTTTCTGCTCCTATGTCATCAGGCTGTGTTAGTGGGTGAGACAGACAGGGTTTAAAGGCAAGAAACTGAATATCAGTTGAAGCTAGATCAGTAGATGGCGTGAGTAAAAACCATGGATAAAATTTAAAAGTGAAAGCAAACAGACATATTGAAGGGGAAAGGGAGGATATGGTGGTAGTGGTTAGTCGGTCATCTATAGTGCTGCCAACAGCTATGGTCATCTATAGTGCTGCCAACAGCTATGGTCATCTATAGTGCTGCCAACAGCTATGGTCATCTATAGTGCTGCCAACAGCTATGGTCATCTATAGTGCTGCCAACAGCTATGGTCATCTATAGTGCTGCCAACAGCTATGGTCATCTATAGTGCTGCCAACAGCTATGGTCATCTATAGTGCTGCCAACAGCTATGGTCATCTATAGTGCTGCCAACAGCTATGGTCATCTATAGTGCTGCCAACAGCTATGGTCATCTATAGTGCTGCCAACAGCTATGGTCATCTCAGCACTGTCACCATGTAAGATTGAGAGGGAAAGCGTAAACGAGAAGCAGAAATTGAATTTGGCATGACGATCATTAGTAGAAACTTAAACCCCCAAAACACACCTGTGGTTTCAGAGCAGTTCTCTAGAGTAGCAAAAACACAGTACAGAGGAACCTCCCTTATAATACCCCCCCCCCCCCCCCCCCCCCCCCCCCCCCTAATATGACTCCCTCCCACTTAAGACCTACTTCTCTGTGTCATTGCCCTTCTTTGTAAGTATTAAAATTGCCTCCCTTACACAACTCCCTCCCACTGAATACCTTATTTTGGATTATTTTTCAAGGTCTTAAAAGGGAGGTTCCATTGTACTACAGATGGAAGTCTGTTTTTCTATGAGGGTGGCCATGATTAACATTGTTACACCGACAGCTTGCGCGTCGTTCTTACATAAAAATAAAACCACTTTAAACCTACAAACCCTAAAATTTTAAAAAAAGCAAGCGAAACTCACATTTCCCCCTGAAGTACCGTCAGGAAAGTCGTAGTCGATGATGTAAGCCCCGGCGTGGTACGTTGGCAGAGTGACATTAGGGTCAAAGCGATACTTCATTGTCCCTGACGGCTGACTGCCGTGGACGACACCCTGTGGAGTCTGACACATGGGGCACACGGGCTGCCGCCTGCTGAACTCATCGATGTGGGCGTCGCAGGTTCCACAAACGGTGCCGCTACCAGTCTGCCTTGAAGACGGCAGCCTGAGAGGTTCTGCTGTGTCGGCGTCACTGACGGCCTGTCCAAAACACTCCACCAAAGCTCCCAGGCTGCTCGTGTCCGGGTCACAGATGTAAATGTCGCTGACGGCAAAGTCTGACAGCGTGTCGACATTTTTCACTGCTTGGCACAAAGCCTCGGCGAATGCGTCCAGCGGCAGGTTACAGTCTGTAAGGAGTCAAAGAAAGTGACCCAAGCTTTAAAGAAGAAGCAAAAATACATCTTTTTGTCAGCAGAAACCAACGTCTTTGCTTCGTGCAAACACACCGACAACGGCACACACTGACACAAACACAATGCATGAACACATGTCATATCTATCCTTTCCTTTGTATTTACTGTATTTTTCAGACTATAACAGTATCTTCTTCTTGCAGTAAACAACCACCATCATCAAAGTATAGCCCTATCCTACAACCAAGTAAGAAAGTTCGGACGAGTGATGTCCCTTGCGTGCCCTGGTGAGTTCCGGTCACACACACACATACACAGTGACACACACACATACACGCACGCACACACACACGCACGCGCACACACACACTATGACAGTAAAGAGAAAGAGGAGCCGCTATAGCTCGTAATCTGTCATGGTTTGCGAGTTTTCCGTGGGTTGTTTGTGCACTTTAACAAGTACTTTGCCGGAACTCACCTGCGACACACCAGAGCAGGGGCAGATAACGCTAATTGATCGAGTTTCGGGAAAGTGATATAAGCACAGCTTCAGATTGTTTTCAAAATTCATGGGTCACATGACCCCCTGATTACAGAAAATGATGGGTCAATTTCCCAAATAATGGGCCAATTATGTGTCACTGTAGTATTAAACCTAAATTGGATTCCACTTCGTGGGTCAGATGACCCCTTGCTGCACAAAATGAGGGGTCAAATGACCATCAGTATGGGTCAATGACCCGGGCCCGCTGACAATCTGAAGATCTGTATAAGGCGATACTTGTTCACAGAATGACACCCCTGCACCTAACAACATGAATACTAACAATATAGTAAAAAAGTATCGTAACAAAATCGTGTCAAAGACAGTGAACTTTGTGTAACATTTGAGGGGCGCGCCTTATAATGTGCACTTTATAGTCCGGAAAATATGGTACTAAAACAATACCAAGCACACACACACACACATAAAGGGGGAGGGTGGAAATTTCAAACACAAAAGCTAAAGAGAGAAAGAAAGCAGTTTTAAACATTCACATTGAAAGATAATAAGGACAGACAAGCTAAAGAAAACAAAATGTGCACAGCCCATTCTTACAACTGCATTACTACAAGTGAACTGTACACTTTGTATAACTTAATTGAAA
Organism: Phymorhynchus buccinoides; assembly: GCA_017654935.2. Classification (NCBI taxonomy): domain Eukaryota; kingdom Metazoa; phylum Mollusca; class Gastropoda; order Neogastropoda; family Raphitomidae; genus Phymorhynchus; species Phymorhynchus buccinoides. Next base: position 69,162,034 of record CM065683.1, read on the forward strand.
TGTGCACAGCCCATTATTACAACTGCATTACTACATGTGAACTGTACACTTTGTATAACTTAATTGAAATGTGCACAGCCCATTCTTACAACTGCATTACTACAAGTGAACAGTACACTTTGTACAACTTAACTGAAGTGTGCACAGCCCATTCTTACAACTGCATTACTACAAGTGAACTGTACACTTTGTACAACTTAATTGAAATGTGCACAGCCCATTCTTACAACTGCATTACTACAAGTGAACTGTACACTTTGTACAACTTAACTGACATGTGCACAGCCCATTATCACAACTGCATTACTACAAGTGAACTGTACACTTTGTACAACTTAACAGAAATTTAATCTGGACACAGGACAAATGGCAGAGCAACACGAATATAAGAACAAAGAGGCCATGTCTTACTGTGTGTTCCATAGGGGTATCTTGGGACAGCAACTGATTTCTTCCCAAACTGATTCACCTTACAGAAGGCCTTCTGCAAAGACCGGCGAATGTCTTCCTGCAGCTCTGTGTGGGATGGCGATACGACAGGCAACAGCAACAACAGATTTCCTAAGGGATAGCTGACCAACTCTCCTGGGAAACGTCTGTCATATGTTGGAACAAAGTTCGGATGGAGAGACAAGAATTTCCTGGACAAATCATCACTGAAAAGAGCGTCCTCCGTCTGCCAGAGAACAAGGGCGTCCACAGGGGCATCAAAGACGTCTCCAGGCATGAACAGCAGCGTGCTCTTTTCAAAATGGAACTGATCCATTCCAGACTGCGGCTGACGCTTTCTGTCCGCACTCCGCACTGCATGGTCGTATCCCACCCGACCTTCAGTTCCTGAAGACTGTGACTCGTGGGGTCGATGTCTTCGGGGCTTGCTGACGACGGCCGAGCTGTAGTTTGCTGCAGGAGATGGGAGGACCTGAGCAGTGACGGCCGAGCTGTGGTTTGCTGCAGGGGACGGTAGGACCTGAGCGGCCAGCTGCTGTGGACTGACGGCAGTGTGCCACAGGCTGCTGAACGTGCGCTGGATGACGGACACCATGGCGTCACTGACGTCCACAAAGTGGATGTGGATCAGGCTGCTGTCGCGGCCCCTCTCCTCGTCGAACCTCTGCACCGCCTCCAGGTAGCAGTTGGCACACACGTCCTGGGGCACACCAAAGATTGCTGCAACCAGACCACACAATCAATAAGTCACTGTAGCAGTTGGCACACACGTCCTGGGGCACACCAAAGATTGCTGCAACCAGACCACACAATCAATAAGTCACTGTAGCAGTTGGCACACACGTCCTGGGGCACCTCAAAGATCGCTGCAACCAGACCACACAATCAATAAGTCACTGTAGCAGTTGGCACACACGTCCTGGGGCACCTCAAAGATCGCTGCAACCAGACCACACAATCAATAAGTCATGTAGCAGTTGGCACACACATCCTGGGGCACCCCAAAGATCGCTGCAACCAGACCACACAATCAATAAGTCACTGTAGCAGTTGGCACACACATCCTGGGGCACCTCAAAGATCGCTGCAACCAGACCACACAATCAATAAGTCATGTAGCAGTTGGCACACACATCCTGGGGCACCCCAAAGATCGCTGCAACCAGACCACACAATCAACAAGTCACTGTAGCAGTTGGCACACACGTCCTGGGGCACGCCAAAGATGGCTGCAACCAGACCACACAATGTTTAAGTCACTGTAGCAGTTGGCACACACGTCCTGGGGCACCTCAAAGATGGCTGCAACCAGACCACACAATCAATAAGTCACTGTAGCAGTTGGCACACACATCCTGGGGCACCTCAAAGATCGCTGCAACCAGACCACACAATCAATAAGTCACTGTAGCAGTTGGCACACACATCCTGGGGCACCCCAAAGATCGCTGCAACCAGACCACACAATGTTTAAGTCACTGTAGCAGTTGGCACACACGTCCTGGGGCACCTCAAAGATGGCTGCAACCAGACCACACAATCAATAAGTCACTGTAGCAGTTGGCACACACATCCTGGGGCACCTCAAAGATCGCTGCAACCAGACCACACAATCAACAAGTCACTGTAGCAGTTGGCACACACGTCCTGGGGCACGCCAAAGATGGCTGCAACCAGACCACACAATGTTTAAGTCACTGTAGCAGTTGGCACACACGTCCTGGGGAACGCCAAAGATGGCTGCAACCAGACCACACAATCAATAAGTCACTGTAGCAGTTGGCACACACGTCCTGGGGAACGCCAAAGATGGCTGCAACCAGACCACACAATCAATAAGTCACTGTAGCAGTTGGCACACACGTCCTGGGGCACGCCAAAGATGGCTGCAACCAGACCACACAATCAATAAGTCACTGTAGCAGTTGGCACACACGTCCTGGGGCACGCCAAAGATGGCTGCAACCAGACCACACAATCAGTAAGTCACTGTAGCAGTTGGCACACACGTCCTGGGGCTGGCCAAAGATGGCTGCAACCAGACCACACAATGTTTAAGTCACTGTAGCAGTTGGCACACACGTCCTGGGGCACGCCGAAGATGGCTGCAACCAGACCACACAATCAGTAAGTCACTGTAGCAGTTGGCACACACATCCTGGGGCACCCCAAAGATTGCTGCAACCAGACCACACAATCAATAAGTCACTGTAGCAGTTGGCACACACGTCCTGGGGCACGCCAAAGATGGCTGCAACCAGACCACACAATCAATAAGTCACTGTAGCAGTTGGCACACACGTCCTGGGGCACGTCGAAGATGGCTGCAACCAGACCACATGATCAGTATGTCACTGCAGCAGTTTCTATCATGCTTCGAAAGACAGAGAACAGTTCAGGCAACACAAACTAAAACCAAATTACCCATTTGACCTCAATGTCAGGGACTAAGTGTGTGCGTGGAGAGGAAGAGACAGAGAAAGAGAGACGTAGAGAGAAAGAGAAAGAAGGAGAACTGGAGAGAGAGAGAGAGAGAGAGAGAGAGAGAGAGAGAGAGAGAGAGAGAGAGAGAGAGAGAAAAGGAGAATAGAAAGAGAGAGAGAAAGACGTAGAGAGAAAGAGAAAGAACTGGAAAGAGACAGAGAAAGAGAGACGTAGAAAGAGAGAGAGAGAGAGAGAGAGAGAGAGAGAGAGAGAGAGAGAGAGAGAGAGAGAGAGAGAGAGAGAGAGGTTGAATCAATATTTATTTTTACATTCATTAACTTATTTATACACTTGGGTGTATGCTTATTTATTGATATTCTGAGTGTTCCACAATGGGGTCTTTAATTACTGAAGTCACCAAGTGAGGTCATCAAACTAATCTGACGGCATTATCATCAGTCCATATTGGCAATGCTTGTGTTCAGTTTTCTAAGTCAGCAAAGAATCTCAGAGTTACCCTCAATTCAAATCTTACAATGCATACACAGGTTTTAATCTCATACGTTCCATCAATTATGAGCTCAGACGAATCAGTGCTGTTCGACACTTTCTGTCTGTTGCAGCCACGAAAACTCTTATTTCTGCCTTTATTCTTTCCCGCATTGACTATTGCAACTCTCTTCCCTGTGGCTGTCCTCAGTATCTCCTGCAACATGTTCAAAAACTGCAAAACAGTGCAGCACGCCTCACTCAAGATTCCACGTTCTGATCATATAACACCTCATCTTCGTAACTTGCACTGGCTTCCAGTAGAGGCTAGAATCAAGTATAAAATACCTTGCCTTTGTTTCGGTGCTGTTCACTCTTCTGGTCCTGTATCTCTCTGAACTAGTAACTGTCTACACACCTGCTCGCTCCCTACGTTCTTCCTCTGACTACTGCACACTCAAGGTTCCTCGGGTCCACACGAAATCTTTTGGTGAACGATCCTTCTACTATTTAGCACCTCACTTATGGAATTCCCTCCCACAACATGTCCGCTCATCTGACTCCGCCTTTCGCTCTGCCCTTAAAACTCACTTGTTTCGGACATATTATGATTGATTAGTTTTTGTGTGTGAGGTGTGTGTGTGTGCGTGTGGGGGTCCGTTTTATTGCAGAAATGTTGTAAAAAAAAATTATTTACAATTATTTTATAATTTGTATCTTGTATGTAGAATGTTCACGTCTTGTAAACTTTAAATGTTTGTATATGAGGTAGAAGGGTAGGCTATTTTTGTGTGCAAAATTTGTCTATTATAATTAGTCATGTAATTGGTATGTCGATGGCAGTATGATTTTATTTCAAGTTGCAGTATTGTATCCAAACGTGATTGAGAATGTGAATGTGGTCTATGTTTCTTCTTAGAATTTTTATATTGTAACTATTTTACTCTTGTATAATTAATTGTGTGTGAGTGTGTGCGTGCATGTATGTGTGCGTGCGTGTGTGTGTGTGAGGAAGTAAGATAACGTTGCGTGCAAGCATCGTGCTTATTTTACTTTCTAATGATTAATTATTTGTTTGCCTTTAATGTTCTTGTTATCAATGTAAAGCGCACTGAGCTCATGTGAGAAAGAGCGCTATATAAATTCCCATTATTATTATTATTAAATCTATGAAGATGTCCGGGGCCCTCGAAATGTCTCACTCCGGTTAATGCGGTGTTTTTTGTGTTTTTGTATGTCTATATATGCTTCACAAACTTGACAGCCTATCTTTTAAAATAGCATAATGTATCAACAACAATTCTCATAAATGAAGAATGTACAAATTGCGTGGATGAAGAGTTGTGGTTTGCGAAGGGAATATGCATGCTGCGAATTGAAATGACCTTCTTCAGGCTGTTCCAGAGTAATCAAGGCAGGAGGCAATGCCCAATCTGCAATGGCAGAAGTTAGGGTTGAAAAACAGAAGATGAAGTGGAGCTTCAGTCCCACTCACCAGAGCTAATGGAGGGGACGGCAAGCGAGGTCAGGCCCAGGTGGGAGGCCCGAGCCAGGCAGTTGAAGACGGTGAGCGTCAGGTGGTGGGAACACAGGGCCTTGTCCTTGTAGTCTGCCCAGCGAGGGCCCACGGCGTGCAGCACCAGCCTGCATGGCAGACACCCCCCGCTGGTCTCCACCACCTGCGTCACCTCCAGGCGCCCGTGCCTCTTGATGTACTCGTCTCCTTCAGACTCCAAGGCGAACCCCGCTGCACGGGCGATGGCGAGGGCCAGGCCCCCTCCATGGGAAAGCTGCTCGTTGGCAGCGTTGACGATGGCATCCACCGGCAGCTTGGTGATGTCCGTCTTGTACACAGACACGTTAATACAGCCGACGCTCGTCGTCAAGTCCAGCGAAATTGTGGACGGCTGTCCGGGTTGAGGCGTGTCCGGGGATCTGTCCTTGGCTCGTCTCCCTCCTGCAGCACTCTCATCAAACCTTCTCCTGTTCCTGGTCCTGACCTGGCCAGTCTGCACCTTGACGAACTGCTTGGCTTTAGCCATGGTTTCGTAATCGAAGCAGAATATGGCTACCCTGCCTTGATCGGGTAAAGTTTTGATGAACGCTTTCAGCCCCGTTGACTTGGTGTCGAATGTCACCACGGGCCTTTCAGCATCCAGAGGCAGGTCTTCTCGGCGGATCCTTTCTATCCTAAGGAGGATGTCATCAGGAGGGTTCACTGTCTTTGACACAATGCGAACCTTGTCTCCGACAATCGTGGGAGGCAAGAAGCTGTCGTCAAATGTCCTTCCCAGCAAAGCCTGAAGCGCCTTGTACTCCAAAGAATCCAGTTCTTTTGACCAGCCGCATCCACTGCCGCTAGCGGATGATCTTCTTTTAGGGGCCTGCTGGTCTGGTTTGGCTCCATCACCAATCTGAAAACAAATACACAACATATCAGTTACAGTGGAACCTCCCTTATAAGACTCCCTCCCATATAAGACCTATTTTTTCTGATACATTGCCCTTCTTTGAAAGTATTAAAATTACCTCCCTTATAAGACCCCTCCCTTATAAGACCTCATTTTGGATGATGTTTGAAGGACTTATAAGGGAGGTTCCACTGTATATGTATACATATATGTATAAATATTGACAAAAATAATATAAAGATAGTATTTTTCATACCCTGCATAATCTCTCTCTCTCTCTCTCTCTCTCTCTCTCTCTCTCTCTCTCTCTCTCTCTCTCTCTCTCTCTCTCCCTCCCTCTCTCCCTGAATAAGCAGTGAGAAGGTACCTGAGCTTCGTTGTCTCTCCTCCGCCCACCTTTATCGTCTTTCCGCTCGTCACTACCACCTGCACATAAATGAAGCAATGGTAACCATGTCTATGATTGGTTCAGCATTGCCAATTCACCAATTTCTCCACATAATACTCACACTTCAAGAAAATGTTGCGATGATTATGAATCTGCTGATGGAGTTCTGGTTATTTCTTCGTCATGCTGCCGTCATAATAATAAGAATAATAATAGTACATTTATAAGTAGACAACAAAAATAGTGTTTAAGAATGACAGAAACCAGCAACAACGCATGTACAAAGCAACAACAACAACAAAAACACACACACACATGCAAGCACGCACACACACATACGGACACGCACATACAAAGACACACTCATTCATCATCTCTCATTCAATAAGTCATAGCTACTAGGCTGCATGGACAGACACACATACACCAGTACACACACACACACACACTCCAGAGGATACACACACAAGTACACTCACATACACATGTGCCCGCGCACACACGCACACACAAACACATACACACACACATATAACGCCTAACTGAGAAATAATTAGGCCCATGTCTGTCTTCGGCTGGAGAAAATCTTTGTAAGAGTTTCTAGAACAAAGGAAGGAGAATGGACCAGTAAGGCCAAAAGACCGTAGATGACAGTCAGCAAAGGGAAAAGGCAGAGTCAAAGTATCCCCAAGGGGGGTATATCCAGATCCAATCCCATCTAATCTTCTTCTTCTTGGCGTTTCATCACTCCATAAAGCGACCACAGTCACTGTTGACTATTCTGTCGCTGTTACTTTAGGGACATCTACAGAAATGCGCACTGAGGTACTACTGAGAAGAAGAAAGTTGACAGTAGAAGAAGACAGAAAGCCTGGCCCAGCGTTCGCCAGGCCTACACGACCAAACCAGCTCTTGACACAAACAGTGCTGTTTTCTCCAGCTCTTGGAGGCTGCCATAGAGCTAAGTCGTCAGAGGAGTTCATGCTGGCCACAGATCTGTTCTGGTTTGCTGATGTAAGTCCAGTCTAATAATAAGTTAGACCAATCCTTCATCTTCCTCAAAACCAAGACATAATTTATTCTGATGTGCTGCATCTACTTACCCCTTTTTGGCAGAGACTTTGGTCGGTGAGCCTCTTGTGGGTCAGGAGCAGCGACATTCATCTGTGGGGCTTTACCCTGCTCGTCGGATGCTTCTGGAACCCCCAGTGTCGAGATCTGGCAACAAAATACAAAACCACTTTGATGTATTGTAGATTTAAATAAGAATGTGCATCGCTTACAATATATTTGCTTAATATATATCACAATATGCACACACACACACACACACACACACACGCACGCACACACAAACACGCGCGCGCTACACAGACCACACAGACATGCACACACGCAAGCACACACACACACATGAATAGTTCCCATGAAGAAATTAATACTGTATTTGCGCTTTTTGCAACTGTAACAAAAAAAGAATGGACAGTGTACAACTTGTTCTTCTGCGTTCCCGCGCCATATGGCCATAATGGATGAGCTACGCATGTGTCTGGTTTTCAGTTATTACTGGTATCCTCGCTGCATTCAGACGAAAAATTCTGATTTCAGAGGAGCCTAAATGAAAAAATTATTTGGAAGATTTGTTTTTAAAAGGCAAGTGAATGGATCAATAAGGCAGAAAAACAGTAAATGATAGTAAGAAAAGGAAAAGCTTGAGTCAAAGAGAGTGGTAGGTTAGAGGAAGCTGCAAGCATAGAACTTCCAGAAGGTGGGGAGGGGGACTATTTATGCAAAAGACGCAGAGAGACTTGTGGAAGGTGGAGTTGTCCAGCTCCGTGAATGTGGCATGAGGCATCCACCCACTGCCGGAGCGCACAACTAAACAGCAGTGATGTCCCGAGGCCCCGGTCACAGGACACCAGAGCGCACAACTAAACAGCAGTGATGTCCCGAGGCCCCGGTCACAGGACATCAGAGCGCACAACTAAACAGCAGTGATGTCCCGAGGCCCCGGTCACAGGACATCAGAGCGCACAACTAAACAGCAGTGATGTCCCGAGGCCCCGGTCACAGGACATCAGAGCGCACAACTAAACAGCAGTGATGTCCCGAGGCCCCGATCATAGGACACCAGAGCGCACAACTAAACAGCAGTGATGTCCCGAGGCCCCGATCATAGGACATCAGAGCGCACAACTAAACAGCAGTGATGTCCCGAGGCCCCGGTCACAGGACATCAGAGCGCACAACTAAACAGCAGTGATGTCCCGAGGCCCCGATCACAGGACATCAGAGCGCACAACTAAACAGCAGTGATGTCCCGAGGCCCCGGTCATAGGACATCAGAGCGCACAACTAAACAGCAGTGATGTCCCGAGGCCCAGGTCACAGGACATCAGACTTATTCAAACTGAAAATATCCTAGTGTTGTCCCGAGGACAAATGTCTGATTACATTTTTAGGACACGCTTTGTCTTATTGATTTATGCAAAAGCCAGGACATTGTCCTATTCATTTATCAGTCTCGAGTGATGTCCTGTCACTTTTTGAGGCATCCAGGTGTAAAACAAAGTAGAACGTAAAGAAATAAAGGCTAACAAAGGCCTATTTCAAAACACTGAAAATCTTCCACAACCTCTCTATCTGTGTCTTTCATTTCCCTTTCTCAATTTCTAAGCCTCTTTCACAAATGTCTGATTAGATTTTTAAATATCTGGCGCAATTTTTGGGTTATTGATTGTATTCAAAAGCCAGGACAGTAGCAGCAACATATTGATTTAGAGTCATACAGTGCTTATACATGGTACTGTACTTTACGTCCTGTCACTTTTTGATCCTCGATGCATCACTGAAATAGGAAAATGTAAAATAAACTGTAGAACGTAAAGAAATAAAGGCTAACAAAGGCCTGTTATAATTCAATCTGTCAACACTTATTTTACAACATACCGGTAACTGTCCTTTTATGCCTTATCTTCCAGAACCTCTCCATCTTCAATCTGTCTTTCATTTCTATGCAAGCTCTTTCTCAATTTCTAAGCCTCTTTCAAAAAACAAAAATTATAAATAGACGATCAAAATATCTTATCGCAATTTTTGGGTTAAACAAGAATTTATTAAAAAATGACACAATACAGTAGCAGCAACATAAATTTGATATCAGAGGACATACAGCAAGCAATGCTTATACATGGTACCGTACTTTACGAAGACATGTAAGGCCATACTCTTTTCCTAAGATTGAGACCTCGGTCATGCAACCCTACCAGTAGATCAAGGACTGATAATTGTAAGAAAAATATTACAACTCAACCGTTACGGACTGAAAACGGACCGTGACTATGACTGCCTCAGAACTGTAAAACCTGCTTCGACCCCTCGGCGACTGCTTACTAATCAGTGACTAGATAGGCCTAGTATGGGTAAAAAATCTTTGTTTTCAAAACGGTATCTGCTGGGTTACGGACTTTAAGGCCCTATAACTTCCTCATTTTTTGTAGTAGAGCTGAAATCCCAAAAGAAAGGTAAATGTTTGCAGATTATGTAATGTGACTGATAAAATCTGCCATACCTTAAGACCCACTATATGGGTCACAATTATAGTACAGTATGTTACGGACTGTAAGGCCATACTGTGTTCCCAGACTGAGACCCCTGCGCCTTATAATGTGACTGATAATAGTAAGAACATATAGTACAGTATGTTACGGACTGTAAGGCCATACTATGTTCCCAGACTGAGACCCCTGCGCCTTGTAATGTGACTAGTAAGAAAAACTATAATAACAAAATCTATATTTTGTGCATAATTTGCGGTGTGCGCCTCATAATCAGGTATATCAGGTGCGCCTTGTAGTCCGTGAAATACGGTACTCTCATTTCTTCAATAAATAATGAAATAACCGACTAGACATCAAAATAATGCGCCCCAACAAATGACAGTACCTCACACAGGGCACTTTCAACCGACAGCAGCCGGCCACACACAGTGAGTTTCCCAGCCATTTCGTCTTTGCTATCAGCCCCCCTTTCACCTGAAACCCAAGTTAATAGTGAGTACAGACAAACCTCTATTTTAAGACTTCCAAAATGTCCGGAAAAATCGGTCGTAAATTGGAGGGGTCGTATGACGGAGGTTTTCACTGGCAGCCGTAGAAAGAAAAAGTTCAGCACAGTTCATACTCTCTTCTTCATGCACACATACAATGACATATTAAAACTGGATTTGGGTCTTTCCAACTCCATAGGATTGTGCAATCGATGTATTACAGTTTCACTTTGCCGACTTCTGTTAATCACCTCCACTCTCATCCAAAGTCAGTAGTTTTCTTTTTCAAAGTCAGTGGTTTTCGTGCTTTTCCTGCGCTTTCCGCCATCTTTTCTACAACAAGGGAAGCGACTCCGCTTTCAGGCCCTTGACCGTGGTTGTTTCCCTTTGCTCGAAGTCTATGCAGACGACAGCAACGGTCGTAAAAACCAACAAAATGGCGGTCGTAAGTCGCGTTTTAGAGGAAGTCGTTTAAGAGAGGTCGTTTACATAGTAAAATGCATCTGTGCCAACAAATCCGGTCTCAAATGAGAGGTGGTCGCTTAACAGAGGGTCGTAAAATAGGGGTTTGTCTGTACAACAAAAACAACATTGATGCATAGTCTTTCTTACCGCAGTTATCCATGTTGCATTTAGATAGAATATGTGAATCTTTTGAAGATTAACAGCTACAGACGGGCTAGAGGTACAATTCAATTTGTGGCAAATGTGAACAAATCATGTTGACTGCAACAATGTACCGTACATGAGTTCCATGGGGGAAAGTAACACGTTTCAATGTTCTCTGAATCTTCCCAATCCTGAAGTGGTGACCACATTAAAAATAATTTCCAGTGTGTGTGTGTGTGTGTGTCTGTGTATACAGGATGGGTGGGGGTAGTGCTAAAATTGCATGCCTATCACCTTGTTTTAATCTGCCATCAATGTTAGCAGAAATGTTTCATAACACCATGGATCTGGATCCAGATGACAAGATGTCCAATCCTGAAGACTCTTTCTATCACCTTTTCCAATCCTGATTTCAGGAGCACTTCTGAACTACTTTCACTCATGGAATTCTGATTCTTAAGCAGGTAAGTGTTGGGTGCCAAGCTATAGGCCATGTCGCACTTACTAATGGAAAATCAAGAAGCAACTTTCACAAATGAACACCGATATAATCAGCATTTAAACAAATCTGCTATCCCCATTGCCATATTTCAAATTGTATCTGGTTTAACGTCCCTTGGTCACATGCTTGCGCAGCATCACACTTCTTTTCATGCTGTTCTTTTTTATTATGTGACTGAACAATGAGAGGGAAGAGGAATAAATGTTGAACAATTGAAAACTCATTTGTTGGTACTTGGTTCTTCAACGTGCGCAAAGTGCGTGAGCGCATGGAGCCTCAGTTTTCGTTGACTCTAATCAAAGTAAACACATTTAACTCATTCTACCCCATTTATTTCTGTTTTATTGTCCATATAAAGCGCTTTGAGCTCCCTGCAAAGGGAGTAAAGCGCTATATAAATGTTCAGTATTATTATTATTATTACTTACGAGTATACTCGTAAACTCACGCCAACCATATCTGCCCGTTTACGAGTTAACTCGTAACACAACCACATCCTCAAACTGAAACATCTAGTTTGGTTCTCATTCACAAATTGTTCACTTTGGTAGCTTTAGTTTGGTTAAATAAAAGCTTCCTTTCCGGTCACACTCAGATGTTATTGATTTGGGAGCAGATTTCTATTTTTGTTCATGATTTTTTTCGATGATGGAATAATAATCATGATGCCTGAGTAATGAAACGGCAATAGTGCTTGAATGGATTGAGAATAATTTTAACCCTCTGGGCACTACGTAAATATTAAAAACATTAAAAACGTAAGCTAAAAGACAGGCGTAAAATTGGACTGCAGAAACGTCAACTGGTACTTCTTATTTTCACTTTTCATCTCTCATACAAACATTTGACTGGGAAACCTATACACGTTTAGAAAGAAGAAAGCTTGAATTTTGCAATGAAAGTAAAGAAAACAACTTGCCTTGAATATGGTGACAACAGTAATCCAGTAAAGCACTTTCACTGTGGCTGCAGCTTAGCCCACCCCCACCCCATCCAACGATGATCTGTCACTGCTACTCGTGTCAGACATCACAAAACCATGCAACCAAACCCTTTTCCTTCACTTTGCAACACGAATACAAGTCTAATTACCTTCCTAGTCTCCATCAGAGTAGCTATCGGCAACATACTCATCCTCATCCTCACTACTTTCATCACTCATTTTCACACAAAGAAATGCAAACCGATCAATAAAAATAGATTAAGACAGCCAGAAGTCTAAATACGAGTGCTACAAGCTTTCTGACTGGTTAGCTGTATTCGCTTATTGGATTGGCCAAAGTTCAGCGCGAAATAGGAACTGAGCCACGATCGTGGCCCATCATACGCGTGCTTGTCCGGGGGAGCCCCGATCGGGGCTCATCGAGCCCAGAGGGTTAATGACAAAAATCACGATTCTCTCCAGTTTTTAGTGAATCTAGGTAAAGTAGAAAGCTCTACTTTTGATCACTGCATGAAGAACAAACATTTCCTATATTTTACGTGTTTTGTGTGTGTAAATGGTAGATTTTTATAACTTTAAATTGTATGAAACTTTGTAAAGTTTTAAAACATGCATTTGAGTTTCACAATAACAATCCAAAAAATATTAAAGCAATACAGCGAATAATTTCAAAGTTATAGAAAATTTTCTAAACATGTCTATAGTTATGCTCAGAGCTGTGTGCACAGCTGGGTCAGGGAAGATAAACTTGGCTGCACGAAATGGGGGGGTAAAATGTGTTAAACTTCATGTTTTTACAATAATCATAAAAGAAGCATCTAAATATATAATGCAATTCATTACCCATGCCCTTGGAATTGCTTTGCAGCATTTGCCTTATCTGTGGAGGCAATCTGTGACATAAGACTGAACGTCTTCAAACACATATGGTTACTTATCTAGTGAGCATTATCAGATATATATCATATTGATTACTCATACCTTATCCTACGAAGAAACCAAATTTATTTTTGATTTAATACTCAATTCCATTGCACCACTTTGAATGAACAACAAAATGATAATTATCTTAACAACTCATGTAAAAAGAAAGGAAATAACTACAAAGCTTTTATCCAAAGATAATCGTAACATTTTCAAATTTACCGGAGGCGTGAGCGACAAACTTGGGGTTTTCTGTGGCTTTGGCGAAGGTTGCACGCACACTGTCCAGTGTCCCCTGTGTAGATGCCACCAACGTCACCACCTGCACATGCTTCATGGCGGAACAGCACTTCTCCAACGCAGCACCCAGTCCGCGAAACGAATCTAATTAGATGAGAATCACACGAATCTAATTAGATGAGAATAACACGAATGTAATTAGATGAGAATCATATAGTAATAAGGCAAGTGTCCGTCCGTGTGTGTGTGTCTGTCTGAAACACAAAACGGGCCTTATAACTCCGCCGTTTTTCGACCGAATCGCTTCAAATTTGCTGTGAGCCCTAACGGGGCGATGGCAACGGCAACCGAGGCGGCCGTGTCATTAGCGCGGTTTGGCAAATGCGCGAAACACGCATCCGCCGGCCTCTGGGCGCCCGTATCTCCGGCATTCCTGGGCCGATTGCCTTCGAATGTGGCAGGTAGATGGCCGGGGACAGTGACTATTGGTGTGCCAAACCGGAAGCGAATCGGTTCAGAAACGCGCGTGCTATACGCCGCTTCACCTTTTCACGAATAACTCTGCCGTTTCTTAACTGAATCACTTCAAATTTGCTGTCAGGCTTGCTATGGCCGGGGCAAAGCATGGCAGGAAATGTGACGAGAATCGGAAGAGCGCGTCACTCTCAGAGCAGCGCCAACGGGAAACGGGGCCTTATAACGCCGCCTTTTCTTAACCGAATCGCTTCAAATTTGCTGTACTCAGCATTACCAGTACTTGGCGTTACCGTTACTAGGCGTTAACGTTACTAGGGAGAGCGCATCACTCTCAGAGCAGCGCCAACGGGAAACGGGGCCTTATAACTCCGCCTTTTCTTAACCAAATCGCTTCAAATTTGCTGTACTCAGTAAGGTGCGGGGGGTAGTAGAACGGGATGAGTGAAGAAGATGGAAGGAGGGAGAGAGACAAAAGTAATAATGATATTTCGCGGACCCGGCGAAACCAGTAGTCAACGTTACCAGTATGTGGCATTACCAGTACGGTGCATTGCCAGTACTAGGCGTTGCGCTAGTAATAATAATAATAATAATAATAATAGTTCATTTATATAGCGCTTTACCTCAGATGAGCCCAAAGCGCTTTACAATCAATTATTCATCATTAGACAACAAAAACAGCATTCAAGAGTGACACCAACCAGCAACAGCGCATATACAAAGCAACTCTCTCTCTCTCTAACACACACACACACACACACGCACACGCACGCACACGCACGCGCACGCACGCACGCATGCACACGCGCACACACACACACACACGCACCACAAAACACAGCACAAACCTCTTGTTCAATCTTCCCTCACGTGCACACAACGATAGACAACTGATCAAATATTTAGGGCGCAGCAGGAAAAAGATGGGTTTTAAGAGAAGTTTTGAATGAGGAGACTGAGTTGGAGTGTCGGAGAGGAGAATCACACTAATCTAATTAGATGAGAATCACACTAATCTAATTAGATGCGAATCACACTAATCTAATTAGATGCGAATCACACTAATCTAATCATATGAGAATCACATGAATTTAATTAGATGAGAATAACACGAATCTAATTAGATGAAAATAGAAAATAACACGAATCTAATTAGATGAAAATAGAAAATAACACGAATCTAATTAGATAATTATAATGTACACTGGCTAACAAACTGTTTCCGGATATGCCTTCAAATAATGGATGAAGTTTTGTGAATTAACCCTCTGGGCACTACGTAAAAGTTAAAAACGTAAGCTAAAAGACAGGCGTAAAATTGAAGACCACAGAAACGTAAACCGGTACTTCTTACATGTATTTTCACTTTTCATCTCTCATACAAACATTTGACTGGGATACCTATACACGTTTAGAAAGAAGAAAGCTTGAATTTTGCAATGAAAGTTTTTTTTAAAAACTTGCCTTGAATATGGTGACAGCAGTAATCCAGTAAAGCACTTTCACAGTGGCTGCAGCTAACCCCACCCCACTCCCATCCCACGATGACCCATCACTGCTACTCGTGTCAGACATCACAAAACCATGCAGTCGAACCCATTTCCTTCACTTTGCAACCAAAATACAAGCCTAATTACCTTCCTAGTCTCCATCAAAGTAGCTATGGGCAACATACTCATCACTGGTGTCATCCTCATCCTCACAATCACCACTTTCATAATCTTTTTCACACACAAAATTGCAAACCGGTCGATAAAATGGCTAGATTCAGACAGCAGGAAGTCATACGAGAGCTATGAGCTTTCTGATTGGTTAGCTGTATTCGCTTATTGGATTGGCCAAAGTTCAGCGCGAAATGTGAACTGAGCCGAACTGAGCCCCGATCGGGGCCCATCGTGCTCGTCCGGGGGAGCCCCGATCGGGGCTCATCGTGCCCAGAGGGTTAAACCTATACTGGTCTTTTACTGTGATTTTGATTATAAACATCTGTTAATGTGCCAAAAAATGAGAAGAAAGAGATTCTGTGAAAAAAAAAGAAAAAAGAATCAGAGTGGTCTAATCTAAAAGAAAATTGGTTTGCAATCCTCAGGAGTTTATAGTCTTTAACCCTTTCGCCGCCAGCCATTTTTCAGCCAAATATATACCATTAAACTTAACTGGGTAGAGGAAAACAAATGTCAGCAATATTGTGAATTCCTCTGTGACATGTATAACATTAGGCCTATCCTTACCTCCCAAAATTGAGAAAATAGGGTCTTTGGATAACAGGCCCTGATTCGATGCCTTTTAGTGACATGGGTGTTAAACCATTGTGGTGCATAAATGCGACATTGGCGGTGAAAGGGTTAAGGACAATAAACCAGCATTCTGTGAAAACAAAGAATAAATACCTTGGGTAATTTTTAACAAGCTACTGCTTGCCTTTATCAACAAGTTGTCTCTATGTCGTTGTTGTTGTCATAGCCTGGCTAAAAGACTCCAGGGATCATCCCAACAGCCGAAGCACTTGAACTCTATGGTACACATGCACCAACTAGGGATGAGAACATTACGTGTGTGTGACCGTTTTTGATTACCCCGCCACATGGGCAGCCACACTCCGACTTCGGAGGAGGTCTCTATGTCTATCTCAGTTGTTTTCACATGCATGTCAAAAACCAAAGCGTAGCATAACAAAATAAAGCCAAGCCCACTCACCCCAATTATCCAGATTGATCTGCAGGTTGAACGGCATGACTCTCCTCTCCTCCAGGGACAAGAATATCTTTTTCAGTTCTTTTTCCAGGTTGTTTTGACAGATTTTGTGCTTTGTCACAGCATTCGTCTTCACAGCTATGACCGTGTAGGTCCCTGAAAGGATTGAAAAGAAGTTGAAACATACAAGTCTTATCTGAGGGGTGGTCTTATTAGAGAACCAAGCACAAAACCAGTCCCAAACTTTCTCGTCGATGACCACGGTTTCTGTTTTCCTTACTTTCGCTAGTTTCCTGCCCCCACACTCGCCACTTTCCCATCGTGATTTAATCGACTCCTTATCCTTGATTATGTTTTGGATCTGTGTTTTGCCGACACTGAGCGAGTTCGCAATTGCGATCGCAGTCTCCCCTTTCTCACGTTTTGCCACAACATGGACGCATTCTTCCAATGTCAATTGTTTTGTTTTCCGAGTCGCCATATCGATGACTGACTTGAAGAAGAACAGAGAGTAGCGGGCCCTTCTACAAGTAGCATGAGTACACGGGGCATAACTCTCCAAGCAAAAGTTAGGGGGCGCGCTTCCAATGGAAATTCCATGCTTACATTTCTGACTACTTTTCATTGAGAGATCGATTTGCACGAAACTGACTGCAAAAAGATAAGATTGCAGTCGCATCTCAACCCCTGAAATCGGGTCGTAAGTCGGAACTCAGGAAAAGTCGTATTTGCGGCATAGGATATATAAGAGAATGTGTTCGGGAAAAAAAAAATCTGTCGTATGTGAGGAGAAGTCGCATTTGCGAGCGTCTTATTAGAGGGGTACCACTGTATACGTATGCAGTTTTACATAATTCTAACAGCAACATACACATATCCTGTTTTATTTCATATTTGATAAGTTTCAGTCCATGTTGCAAAGGAAGCTCAGGATTTATGGATAGAGCCATAGCATACTTCACAGCAAAGCCTATACATCTCCCTTAATCTTTTGTGCCCCAGCTAAATGCTGACAACAACTGACAAAAAAATGCTTGCAAGTGCTTCAAATATGCACCACACAATTAACAAGTCTTTTCACAGCTGAAAATGGTCACAAACTAAGCTTCATTTATTTTGAAAGAAAGTTTGAGGGCAGTTCACCCCTTTTGCTGCCAATATCGCATTTATGCACCACAATGGTTTAACACTCAAGTTACTAAAAGTAATCAAACCAGGTCTGGGATTGTTATCCGAAGATTCTATTTTCTTATTTTAGGAAGTAAGGATAGGCCTAATTTTATGCATGTCACAAAGGAATTCTCAATAGTGGATCCTCCTTTATAAGACCTTCAAAAATCATCCAAAATGAGGTCTTATAAGGGAGGGGTCTTATAAGGGAGGTAATTTTAATACTTACAAAGAAGGGCAATGTCTCAGAGAAGCAGGTCTTATGTGGGAGGGAGTCTTATAATGGGAGGTCTTGTAAGGGAGGCCGAGGTTCCACTGTAATGCAGATTTTTCTTTCTTCTCTACCCTTTACGTTTAATGGTATTTGGGGGCTGAAGAATGGCTTGCAGCGAAACGTTTAATGTAGTTATTAGGGTTATCATTCCAAAGTGCTAATTTTATTTGGTTAAAAAATTTTTTATATTCATTGCTTTTGTGGACATGTTCAAAAGTTGATGTACAACTGTAAACCCTATTTTCATTAAATGTTACTGACAGTGTACTTTGCAAACCAACCTTCATCTCTCTCCACAACAAAGTCAGCGGTGCGGGGATGAATCAGACCAGCGCTGAGTACAAGGTGGATCTGAATGCCTTTGACCTCCAACACAATGTCTGGAACAAAGCAACAACATTATAGTAATGATCCTTATAGTACAAGGTGGATCTGAATGCCTTTGACCTCCAACACAATGTCTGGAACAAAGCAACAACATTATAGTAATGATCCTTATAGTACAAGGTGGATCTGAATGCCTTTGACCTCCAACACAATGTCTGGAACAAAGTAACAACATTATAGTAATGATCCTTATAGTACAAGGTGGATCTGAATGCCTTTGACCTCCAACACAATGTCTGGAACAAAGCAACAACATTATAGTAATGATCCTTATAGTACAAGGTGGATCTGAATGCCTTTGACCTCCAACACAATGTCTGGAACAAAGCAACAACATTATAGTAATGATCCTTATAGTACAAGGTGGATCTGAATGCCTTTGACCTCCAACACAATGTCTGGAACAAAGCAACAACATTATAGTAATGATCCTTATAGTACAAGGTGGATCTGAATGCCTTTGACCTCCAACACAATGTCTGGAACAAAGCAACAACATTATAGTAATGATCCTAAAAGTACAAGGTGGATCTGAATGCCTTTGCACTCCAACACAATGTCTGGAACAAAGTAACAACATTATAGTAATGATCCTTATAGTACAAGGTGGATCTGAATGCCTTTGACCTCCAACACAATGTCTGGAACAAAGTAACAACATTATAGTAATGATCCTTATAGTACAAGGTGGATCTGAATGCCTTTGACCTCCAACACAATGTCTGGAACAAAGCAACAACATTATAGTAATGATCCTTATAGTACAAGGTGGATCTGAATGCCTTTGACCTCCAACACAATGTCTGGAACAAAGCAACAACATTATAGTAATGATCCTTATAGTACAAGGTGGATCTGAATGCCTTTGACCTCCAACACAATGTCTGGAACAAAGCAACAACATTATAGTAATGATCCTTATAGTACAAGGTGGATCTGAATGCCTTTGACCTCCAACACAATGTCTGGAACAAAGCAACAACATTATAGTAATGATCCTAAAAGTACAAGGTGGATCTGAATGCCTTTGACCTCCAACACAATGTCTGGAACAAAGCAACAACATTATAGTAATGATCCTAAAAGTACAAGGTGGATCTGAATGCCTTTGCACTCCAACACAATGTCTGGAACAAAGTAACAACATTATAGTAATGATCCTTATAGTACAAGGTGGATCTGAATGCCTTTGACCTCCAACACAATGTCTGGAACAAAGTAACAACATTATAGTAATGATCCTTATAGTACAAGGTGGATCTGAATGCCTTTGACCTCCAACACAATGTCTGGAACAAAGTAACAACATTATAGTAATGATCCTTATAGTACAAGGTGGATCTGAATGCCTTTGACCTCCAACACAATGTCTGGAACAAAGTAACAACATTATAGTAATGATCCTTATAGTACAAGGTGGATCTGAATGCCTTTGACCTCCAACACAATGTCTGGAACAAAGCAACAACATTATAGTAATGATCCTTATAGTACAAGGTGGATCTGAATGCCTTTGCACTCCAACACAATGTCTGGAACAAAGTAACAACATTATAGTAATGATCCTTATAGTACAAGGTGGATCTGAATGCCTTTGCACTCCAACACAATGTCTGGAACAAAGCAACAACATTATAGTAATGATCCTTATAGTACAAGGTGGATCTGAATGCCTTTGACACTCCAACACAATGTCTGGAACAAAGTAACAACATTATAGTAATGATCCTTATAGTACAAGGTGGATCTGAATGCCTTTGACCTCCAACACAATGTCTGGAACAAAGTAACAACATTATAGTAATGATCCTTATAGTACAAGGTGGATCTGAATGCCTTTGACCTCCAACACAATGTCTGGAACAAAGTAACAACATTATAGTAATGATCCTTATAGTACAAGGTGGATCTGAATGCCTTTGACCTCCAACACAATGTCTGGAACAAAGCAACAACATTATAGTAATGATCCTTATAGTACAAGGTGGATCTGAATGCCTTTGACCTCCAACACAATGTCTGGAACAAAGTAACAACATTATAGTAATGATCCTTATAGTACAAGGTGGATCTGAATGCCTTTGACCTCCAACACAATGTCTGGAACAAAGCAACAACATTATAGTAATGATCCTTATAGTACAAGGTGGATCTGAATGCCTTTGACCTCCAACACAATGTCTGGAACAAAGCAACAACATTATAGTAATGATCCTTATAGTACAAGGTGGATCTGAATGCCTTTGACCTCCAACACAATGTCTGGAACAAAGTAACAACATTATAGTAATGATCCTTATAGTACAAGGTGGATCTGAATGCCTTTGACCTCCAACACAATGTCTGGAACAAAGCAACAACATTATAGTAATGATCCTTATAGTACAAGGTGGATCTGAATGCCTTTGACCTCCAACACAATGTCTGGAACAAAGTAACAACATTATAGTAATGATCCTTATAGTACAAGGTGGATCTGAATGCCTTTGACCTCCAACACAATGTCTGGAACAAAGTAACAACATTATAGTAATGATCCTTATAGTACAAGGTGGATCTGAATGCCTTTGACCTCCAACACAATGTCTGGAACAAAGCAACAACATTATAGTAATGATCCTTATAGTACAAGGTGGATCTGAATGCCTTTGACCTCCAACACAATGTCTGGAACAAAGCAACAACATTATAGTAATGATCCTTATAGTACAAGGTGGATCTGAATGCCTTTGCACTCCAACACAATGTCTGGAACAAAGTAACAACATTATAGTAATGATCCTTATAGTACAAGGTGGATCTGAATGCCTTTGCACTCCAACACAATGTCTGGAACAAAGCAACAACATTATAGTAATGATCCTTATAGTACAAGGTGGATCTGAATGCCTTTGACCTCCAACACAATGTCTGGAACAAAGCAACAACATTATAGTAATGATCCTTATAGTACAAGGTGGATCTGAATGCCTTTGACCTCCAACACAATGTCTGGAACAAAGTAACAACATTATAGTAATGATCCTTATAGTACAAGGTGGATCTGAATGCCTTTGACCTCCAACACAATGTCTGGAACAAAGTAACAACATTATAGTAATGATCCTTATAGTACAAGGTGGATCTGAATGCCTTTGACCTCCAACACAATGTCTGGAACAAAGCAACAACATTATAGTAATGATCCTTATAGTACAAGGTGGATCTGAATGCCTTTGACCTCCAACACAATGTCTGGAACAAAGTAACAACATTATAGTAATGATCCTTATAGTACAAGGTGGATCTGAATGCCTTTGACCTCCAACACAATGTCTGGAACAAAGCAACAACATTATAGTAATGATCCTTATAGTACAAGGTGGATCTGAATGCCTTTGACCTCCAACACAATGTCTGGAACAAAGCAACAACATTATAGTAATGATCCTTATAGTACAAGGTGGATCTGAATGCCTTTGACCTCCAACACAATGTCTGGAACAAAGTAACAACATTATAGTAATGATCCTTATAGTACAAGGTGGATCTGAATGCCTTTGACCTCCAACACAATGTCTGGAACAAAGCAACAACATTATAGTAATGATCCTTATAGTACAAGGTGGATCTGAATGCCTTTGACCTCCAACACAATGTCTGGAACAAAGCAACAACATTATAGTAATGATCCTTATAGTACAAGGTGGATCTGAATGCCTTTGACCTCCAACACAATGTCTGGAACAAAGTAACAACATTATAGTAATGATCCTTATAGTACAAGGTGGATCTGAATGCCTTTGACCTCCAACACAATGTCTGGAACAAAGTAACAACATTATAGTAATGATCCTTATAGTACAAGGTGGATCTGAATGCCTTTGACCTCCAACACAATGTCTGGAACAAAGTAACAACATTATAGTAATGATCCTTATAGTACAAGGTGGATCTGAATGCCTTTGACCTCCAACACAATGTCTGGAACAAAGCAACAACATTATAGTAATGATCCTTATAGTACAAGGTGGATCTGAATGCCTTTGACCTCCAACACAATGTCTGGAACAAAGCAACAACATTATAGTAATGATCCTTATAGTACAAGGTGGATCTGAATGCCTTTGACCTCCAACACAATGTCTGGAACAAAGTAACAACATTATAGTAATGATCCTTATAGTACAAGGTGGATCTGAATGCCTTTGACCTCCAACACAATGTCTGGAACAAAGTAACAACATTATAGTAATGATCCTTATAGTACAAGGTGGATCTGAATGCCTTTGACCTCCAACACAATGTCTGGAACAAAGCAACAACATTATAGTAATGATCCTTATAGTACAAGGTGGATCTGAATGCCTTTGACCTCCAACACAATGTCTGGAACAAAGTAACAACATTATAGTAATGATCCTTATAGTAGTAAGCAGTAGTAGTAGTAACAATAATAACCATCATCCTTCATTAACATCAACATTATCATCATAACCAACACAATGATCATCATTGTTGTCATCTTATTTACGACCGTAATAATTTAATAATCTACATTCAAAGAACAAACAAAACATTTTCTTAAAATTCTATACAATGATAATAACAAAACTATGCAAGAATTTACAAAACCAACAAGTAGAAAGGCACTTAATAAATTTGAAGAAAAACATTTTAAAAAGATACTTGCATTTTTACTTCTGCTGATGTTGGCTAAAACATTTTATTTTTTAAAGGAAAATTATTTCTAACCTGAAATATTGTTTGAAGTCTGCTGGAAAGCGAATCTGTTTTCCACAATTTTCACATCCTGAAACAAAAGTTAGGATTGAAGTAGTGAATACACAGACTCATCATTCGTTCAAATGACAAACCAACAGAATACACAGACAATACATAGACTGAGCTCGTGAAAATCAACCCCACTGTCAACACACCCATCACAGTCGGTAGGCAACCCATTAGGGAGTTGGATACTTTCGTATATCTTGGAAGTGTGGTCGACAAACAGAAGAGGCACTCATCTAGGAAGTGTGGTTGACAAACAGAAGAGGCACTTATCTAGGAAGTGTGGTTGACAAACAGAAGAGGCACTGACTGGGAAGTGTGGTTGACAAATAGAAGAGGCACTTATCTAGGAAGTGTGGTTGACAAACAGAAGAGGCACTTATCTAGGAAGTGTGGTTGACAAACAGAAGAGGCACTGACTGGGAAGTGTGGTTGACAAACAGAAGAGGCACTCATCTAGGAAGTGTGGTTGACAAACAGAAGAGGCACTTATCTAGGAAGTGTGGTTGACAAACAGAAGAGGCACTGACTGGGAAGTGTGGTTGACAAACAGAAGAGGCACTGACTGGGAAGTGTGGTCGACAAACAGAAGAGGCACTCATCTAGGAAGTGTGGTTGACAAACAGAAGAGGCACTCATCTAGGAAGTGTGGTTGACAAACAGAAGAGGCACTTATCTAGGAAGTGTGGTTGACAAACAGAAGAGGCACTTGTCTAGGAAGTGTGGTTGACAAACAGAAGAGGCACTTATCTAGGAAGTGTGGTTGACAAACAGAAGAGGCACTTGTCTAGGAAGTGTGGTTGACAAACAGAAGAGGCACTTATCTAGGAAGTGTGGTTGACAAACAGAAGAGGCACTTATCGAGCAGGTCACAGTACTGAGACAGCCCTCTTAAAGATAACGAACGACCTGCTCACTGCCTTGGATGAAAACAAGGTTTCTCTTCTCTCTCTCCTTGATCTTTCTGCAGCGTTTGACTATTGACCACTCCATCCTCATTTCTAGACTGCACACCTCCTTTGGTCTATCTGGGGCTGTTCTTTCCTGGTTTTCTTCCTACCTCTCTGATCGCACACAGAAAGTTGTTGTCAATGGTTCTCCATCTCTTCCAAAAGGTCTTCAGTTCGGTGTGCCCCAAGGTTCAGTCTTAGGCCCTATCCTTTTTGTTCTTTATACCCAACCTCTCTCCGCCATCATCAACCAGCATTCTATTCTACATCATAGCTTTTCTGATGACAATCAACTGTACATTTCTGCCCACCTGAGTCAATTAGATCAAATGATTTCTTCTTCTAAGTTGTGCATCTCTGCTGTTAAAACATGGATGTTTTACAACAAACTGCAACTGAATGCTGATAAGACAGAGATGATTCTTGTAGCCTCTAACCACACAATTAAAACTCAGGTTCTCCCAGGTTCTGTAGACATTGATGGCACTGAGATCAAGCTATCGGCATCCGTCCGCAATCTAGGTGTTACTTTGGACCAAACCCTTTCTTTCAAACAGCATGTTTCCAATGTTTGCAAGGCTTGCTATCTAGAACTTCGAAGAATTAGTTCCATCCGCCGTTTCCTCTCTCAGGATGCCCTGAAGACTCTAGTATGTGCTTTTGTCCTGTCTCGCCTTGACTACTGTAACTCACTTCTTGCTGGCTGTCCATCAATTCTCATCTCTAAGCTCCAACGGGTCCAGAATAATGCTGCTCGTCTCATTTCTCGCTCCCCTAGGTACGATCACATCACTCCGGTTCTTCGTTCCCTACATTGGCTCCCAGTTCAATCACGTATTGACTACAAAATTCTCCTCCTTGCCTTCAAGTCACTGAATGATCAAGCTCCCCAGTATCTCTCTGATCTTCTTCATCTCTATGTCCCAGCTCGCCAACTACGTTCGTCTTCTGATTCTCGTCTCCTTTCCATTCCCTCCATCCGTCTCAAATCTGCTGGCCAACGTTCTTTTTCTTGTCAAGCACCATCTCTGTGGAATTCTCTGCCTTCTCCTCTCCGACACTCCAACTCAGTCTCCTCATTCAAAACCTCTCTTAAAACCCATCTTTTTCCTGCTGCGCCCTAAATATTTGATCAGTTGTCTATCGTTGTGTGCACGTGAGGGAAGATTGATTTAAGAGGTTTGTGCTGTGTTTTGTGGTGCGTGTGTGTGCGTGTGTGTGTGTGTGTGTGTGTGTGTGAGTGTGTGTGTTGTGTGTGTGTGTGTGAGCATGAATGTGTGCTTGTGTGTATTTTGGTTTTGTGGGTTGTGTGTGCACGCATGTGTGTGTGTTTGTGTGTGTGTGTGTCTGTGTGTCTGTCTGCGTGCGTACGTTGTGTGTGAGGGTGTTTGTGTCTGCGTGTTGGTGTATGTGGTCAGTCCATGCGGCTCAGTTGCTGTGACTTACCGAATGGGGTATGAACGAGTTGGCGTCAATAATTGTGTGTGTGTGTGTGTGTGTGCGTGTGTGCGTGTGTGTGTGTGTGCGTGTGCGCGTGTGCGTGTGTGTGTGCGTGTGCGTGTGTGTGTGCGTGTGTGTGTTAGAGAGAGAGAGAGAGTTGCTTTGCATATGCACTGTTGGTGGTTGGTGTCACTCTTGAATGTTGTTTTTTGTTATCTGTTGATGAATAATTGATTGTAAAGCGCTTTGGGCTCATCTGAGGTAAAGCGCTATATAAATGTACTGTTATTATTATTATTATTATTATCTAGAAAGTGTGGTTGACAAACAGAAAAGGCACTGACTGGGAAGTGTGGTTGACAAACAGAAGAGGCACTTATCTAGGAAGTGTGGTTGACAAACAGAAGAGGCACTGACTGGGATGTGTGGTTGACAAACAGAAGAGGCACTGACTGGGAAGTGTGGTTGACAAACAGAAGAGGCACTTATCTAGGAAGTGTGGTTGACAAACAGAAGAGGCACTGACTGGGATGTGTGGTTG
>CM065683.1:69188664-69240058 GCA_017654935.2 Phymorhynchus buccinoides
CCGCAGAATGCGCACAATATAAATGTCTTTATTATTATTATCTGTTGCTTAGAAAGAGAAGCTCCTCTGCCCGCAGAATGCGCACAATATAAATGTCTTTATTATTATTATCTGTTGCTTAGAAAGAGAAGCTCCTCTACCCGCAGCTTGAGTTTCTGAGGTGTCGCATCCAAGCCTGCCTTGCCCTTGCCAGTGCCATGGGCTTTGAGACCATCATGTTTCCTACACTGGGGGTGGGAACACTGGACTATCCCGCCAAACAAGTGGCAGAAACCATGTTCTCCACGTTCAGAGAGTTCTTCAGCCAGATGCCGCAGTCCTCTCTGCAGGCTGTCACCGTGGTGTGCTTCCACAAAAATGTGCCTGATTTTCAAGTATGTTTTTTTTAACCCTGTTGTGATTACTACACTTATGTAAACAGGATTGGATTACGGAAATGCATTAGAAGGTGATGTTTTCAGTGTCTGATATGCACGACTGGTTATGATTATTTAACTTGTATATGTTAAGTAAAGTCTAGAACTGATTTAGTTTCCCTGTGTTTTAAATGATGTTATAAAGATCAGTACCATATTGTTTGGCTCATTAGGCGCTGCTGTGTATAAGGCGAATAGGGCAATTTTCAAGAAAAATCTGACAAAATCCAAGTAAAAGGCGCCCTTGCTTATAAGGCGATACTTACCTCGCAACAGAAAGTCGAAGTTTGAAGCCCGTACACGTCCTGTAAACGCTTACAGACCGCCATTATTGTTGTCGTAAACGAGAGTTGACTCCCTTCTCAAATAATCGAAAACTTCTGTTTTTGCGACTTCCGGTTACAGACAAACCTCTATTTTAAGACTTCCAAAATGTCCGGAAAAATCGGTCGTAAATTGGAGGGGTCGTATGACGGAGGTTTTCACTGGCAGCTGTAGAAAGAAAAAGTTCAGCACAGTTCATACTCTCTTCTTCATGAACACATACAATGACATATTAAAACTGGATTTGGGTCTTTCCAACTCCATAGGATTGTGCAATCGATGTATTACAGTTTCACTTCGCCGACTTTCTGTTAATCACCTCCACTCTCGTCCAAAGTCAGTAGTTTTCTTTTTCAAAGTCAGTGGTTTTCGTGCTTTTCCTACGCTTTCCGCCATCTTTTCTACAACAAGGGAAGCGACTCCGCTTTCAGGCCCTTGACCGGGGTTGTTTCCCTTTGCTCGAAGTCTATGCAGACGACAACAACGGTCGTAAAAACCAACAAAATGGCGGTCGTAAGTCGCGTTTTAGAGGAAGTCGTTTAAAAGAGGTCGTTTACATAGTAAAATGCATCCGTGCCAACAAATCCGGTCTCAAATGAGAGGTGGTCGCTTAACAGAGGGTCGTAAAATAGGGGTTTGTCTGTATTTATGTTTGGCCAATTCTTCGCGAAAACTGGTAGAATTATGTCATTTTAAGCTCTACAACGATGCTTTTTACATCCAGTGAAGGGTTATGGCATCTGTTGGACGGTATCTCGGACGATAACAGGGATTTTGAAGCATTTTAACGTGAGTATTCGTCGTATCGGCGACTCGTTACCACTTTCGATGTTGTGACTCACAGTAGACTACTGAGTACGGCAATCGTTGCTCTCCTCACGATTTTGTTCACTTATAGGGCGCCCTCGTTTATTAGGCGCGTTAGGTCAAATTTGGAGGAAAAAAATATGCCTTATAGTCCGAAAAAAATACGGTACATTTATCAGGAGCTGGTTATGACTAGATTATAATGATTATCAGCAATAAGATAAGGACGAGTTTGGTCATCTTGCCGGTCCGTTTTTAACCCAGTGATCATGACGAAAGCTGCTCTTTTCTTGGCAATCCTGGCCGGGACTTCCCAGTCAGTGCCTCTTCTGTTTGTCAACCACACTTCCCAGTCAGTGCCTCTTCTGTTTGTCAACCACACTTCCTAGATAAATGCCTCTTCTGTTTGTCAACCACACTTCCCAGTCAGTGCCTCTTCTGTTTGTCAACCACACTTCCCAGTCAGTGCCTCTTCTGTTTGTCAACCACACTTCCCAGTCAGTGCCTCTTCTGTTTGTCAACCACACTTCCCAGTCAGTGCCTCTTCTGTTTGTCAACCACACTTCCCAGTCAGTGCCTCTTCTGTTTGTCAACCACACTTCCCAGTCAGTGCCTCTTCTGTTTGTCATCCACACTTCCTAGATGAGTGCCTCTTCTGTTTGTCAACCACACTTCCCAGTCAGTGCCTCTTCTGTTTGTCAACCACACTTCCTAGATGAGTGCCTCTTCTGTTTGTCATCCACACTTCCTAGATGAGTGCCTCTTCTGTTTGTCAACCACACTTCCCAGTCAGTGCCTCTTCTGTTTGTCGACCACAGTTCCCAGTCAGTGCCTCTTCTGTTTGTCAACCACACTTCCCAGTCAGTGCCTCTTCTGTTTGTCAACCACACTTCCCAGTCAGTGCCTCTTCTGTTTGTCAACCACACTTCCCAGTCAGTGCCTCTTCTGTTTGTCAACCACACTTCCCAGTCAGTGCCTCTTCTGTTTGTCGACCACACTTCCCAGTCAGTGCCTCTTCTGTTTGTCAACCACACTTCCCAGTCAGTGCCTCTTCTGTTTGTCAACCACACTTCCTAGATAAGTGCCTCTTCTGTTTGTCAACCACACTTCCTAGATGAGTGCCTCTTCTGTTTGTCGACCACACTTCCCAGTCAGTGCCTCTTCTGTTTGTCAACCACACTTCCTAGATAAGTGCCTCTTCTGTTTGTCAACCACACTTCCTAGATGAGTGCCTCTTCTGTTTGTCAACCACACTTCCTAGATGAGTGCCTCTTCTGTTTGTCAACCACACTTCCCAGTCAGTGCCTCTTCTGTTTGTCAACCACACTTCCTAGATAAGTGCCTCTTCTGTTTGTCAACCACACTTCCTAGATGAGTGCCTCTTCTGTTTGTCATCCACACTTCCTAGATGAGTGCCTCTTCTGTTTGTCAACCACACTTCCCAGTCAGTGCCTCTTCTGTTTGTCAACCACACTTCCTAGATGAGTGCCTCTTCTGTTTGTCATCCACACTTCCTAGATGAGTGCCTCTTCTGTTTGTCAACCACACTTCCCAGTCAGTGCCTCTTCTGTTTGTCAACCACACTTCCTAGATGAGTGCCTCTTCTGTTTGTCATCCACACTTCCTAGATGAGTGCCTCTTCTGTTTGTCAACCACACTTCCCAGTCAGTGCCTCTTCTGTTTGTCGACCACAGTTCCCAGTCAGTGCCTCTTCTGTTTGTCAACCACACTTCCCAGTCAGTGCCTCTTCTGTTTGTCAACCACACTTCCCAGTCAGTGCCTCTTCTGTTTGTCAACCACACTTCCCAGTCAGTGCCTCTTCTGTTTGTCAACCACACTTCCCAGTCAGTGCCTCTTCTGTTTGTCGACCACACTTCCCAGTCAGTGCCTCTTCTGTTTGTCAACCACAGTTCCCAGTCAGTGCCTCTTCTGTTTGTCAACCACACTTCCTAGATCAGTGCCTCTTCTGTTTGTCAACCACACTTCCTAGATGAGTGCCTCTTCTGTTTGTCAACCACACTTCCCAGTCAGTGCCTCTTCTGTTTGTCAACCACACTTCCTAGATAAGTGCCTCTTCTGTTTGTCAACCACACTTCCTAGATGAGTGCCTCTTCTGTTTGTCAACCACAGTTCCCAGTCAGTGCCTCTTCTGTTTGTCAACCACACTTCCCAGTCAGTGCCTCTTCTGTTTGTCAACCACACTTCCCAGTCAGTGCCTCTTCTGTTTGTCAACCACACTTCCTAGATGAGTGCCTCTTCTGTTTGTCAACCACACTTCCCAGTCAGTGCCTCTTCTGTTTGTCAACCACACTTCCCAGTCAGTGCCTCTTCTGTTTGTCAACCACACTTCCCAGTCAGTGCCTCTTCTGTTTGTCATCCACACTTCCTAGATGAGTGCCTCTTCTGTTTGTCAACCACACTTCCCAGTCAGTGCCTCTTCTGTTTGTCAACCACACATCCCAGTCAGTGCCTCTTTTGTTTGTCAACCACACTTCCCAGTCAGTGCCTCTTCTGTTTGTCAACCACACTTCCCAGTCAGTGCCTCTTCTGTTTGTCAACCACACTTCCAAGATATACGAAAGAATCCAACTCACTAATGGGTTGCCTACCGACTGTGATGGGTGTGTTGACAGTGGGGTTGATTTTCACGAGCTCAGTCTATGTATTGTCTGTGTATTCTGTTGGTTTGTCATTTGAACGAATGATGAGTCTGTGTATTCACTACTTCAATCCTAACTTTTGTTTCAGGATGTGAAAATTGTGGAAAACAGATTCGCTTTCCAGCAGACTTCAAACAATATTTCAGGTTAGAAATAATTTTCCTTTAAAAAATAAAATGTTTTAGCCAACATCAGCAGAAGTAAAAATGCAAGTATCTTTTTAAAATGTTTTTCTTCAAATTTATTAAGTGCCTTTCTACTTGTTGTTTTTGTAAATTCTTGCATAGTTTTGTTATTATTAATGTATAGAATTTTAAGAAAATGTTTTGTTTGTTCTTTGAATGTAGATTATTAAATTATTACGGTCGTAAGTAAGATGACGACAATGATGATCATTGTGTTGGTTATGATGATAATGTTGATGGTAATGAAGGATGATGGTTATTATTGTTACTACTACTACTGCTTACTACTATAAGGATCATTACTATAATGTTGTTGCTTTGTTCCAGACATTGTGTTGGAGGTCAAAGGCATTCAGATCCACCTTGTACTATAAGGATCATTACTATAATGTTGTTGCTTTGTTCCAGACATTGTGTTGGAGGTCAAAGGCATTCAGATCCACCTTGTACTATAAGGATCATTACTATAATGTTGTTACTTTGTTCCAGACATTGTGTTGGAGGTCAAAGGCATTCAGATCCACCTTGTACTATAAGGATCATTACTATAATGTTGTTACTTTGTTCCAGACATTGTGTTGGAGGTCAAAGGCATTCAGATCCACCTTGTACTATAAGGATCATTACTATAATGTTGTTGCTTTGTTCCAGACATTGTGTTGGAGGTCAAAGGCATTCAGATCCACCTTGTACTATAAGGATCATTACTATAATGTTGTTACTTTGTTCCAGACATTGTGTTGGAGGTCAAAGGCATTCAGATCCACCTTGTACTATAAGGATCATTACTATAATGTTGTTGCTTTGTTCCAGACATTGTGTTGGAGTGCAAAGGCATTCAGATCCACCTTGTACTATAAGGATCATTACTATAATGTTGTTGCTTTGTTCCAGACATTGTGTTGGAGGTCAAAGGCATTCAGATCCACCTTGTACTATAAGGATCATTACTATAATGTTGTTGCTTTGTTCCAGACATTGTGTTGGAGGTCAAAGGCATTCAGATCCACCTTGTACTATAAGGATCATTACTATAATGTTGTTGCTTTGTTCCAGACATTGTGTTGGAGGTCAAAGGCATTCAGATCCACCTTGTACTCAGCGCTGGTCTGATTCATCCCTGCACCGCTGACTTTGTTGTGGAGAGAGATGAAGGTTGGTTTGCAAAGTACACTGTCAGTAACATTTAATGAAAATAGGGTTTACAGTTGTACAGCAAATTTTCAACATGTCCACAAAAGCAATGAATATAATTTTTTTTTTAACCAAATAAAATTAGCACTTTGGAATGATAACCCTAATAACTACATTAAACGTTTCGCTGCAAGCCATTCTTCAGCCCCCAAATACCATTAAACGTAAAGGTAGAGAAGAGAAAAAAATCTGCATTACAGTGGAACCTCGGCCTCCCTTACAAGACCTCCCATTATAAGACTCCCTCCCACATAAGACCTGCTTCTCTGAGACATTGCCCTTCTTTGTAAGTATTAAAATTTCCTCCGTTATGAGACTTCTCGATTATAAGACCTCATTTTGGATGATTTTTGAAGGTCTTATAAAGGAGGATCCACTATTGAGAATTCCTTTGTGACATGCATAAAATTAGGCCTATCCTTACTTCCTAAAATAAGAAAATAGAATCTTCGGATAACAATCCCAGACCTGGTTTGATTACTTTTAGTAACTTGAGTGTTAAACCATTGTGGTGCATAAATGCGATATTGGCAGCAAAAGGGGTGAACTGCCCTCAAACTTTCTTTTAAAATAAATGAAGCTTACTTTGTGACCATTTTCAGCTGTGAAAAGACTTGTTAATTGTGTGGTGCATATTTGAAGCACTTGCAAGCATTTTTTGTTAGTTGTCAGCATTTAGCTGGGGCACAAAAGATTAAGGGAGATGCGTAGGCTTTGCTGTGAAGTATGCTATGGCTCTATCCATAAATCCTGAGCTTCCTTTGCAACATGGACTGAAACTTATTAAATATGAAATAAAACAGGATATATGTATGTTGCTGTTAGAATTATGTAAAACTGCATACGTATACAGTGGTACCCCTCTAATAAGACGCTCGCAAATGCGACTTCTCCTCACATACGACAGATTTTTTTTTTCCCGAACACATTCTCTTATATATCCTATGCCGCAAATACGACTTTTCCTGAGTTCCGACTTACGACCCGATTTCAGGGGTTGAGATGCGACCGCAATTTTATCTTTTTGCAGTCAGTTTCGTGCAAATCGATCTCTCGATGAAAAGTAGTCAGAAATGTAAGCATGGAATTTCCATTGGAAGCACGCCCCCTAACTTTTGCTTGGAGAGTTATGCCCCGTGTACTCATGCTACTTGTAGAAGGGCCCGCTACTCTCTGTTCTTCTTCAAGTCAGTCATCGATATGGCGACTCGGAAAAGAAAACAATTGACATTGGAAGAATGCGTCCGTGTTGTGGCAAAACGTGAGAAAGGGGAGACTGCGATCGAAATTGCGAACTCGCTCAGTGTCGGCAAAACACAGATCCAAAACATAATCAAGGATAAGGAGTCGATTAAATCACGATGGGAAAGTGGCGAGTGTGGGGGCAGGAAACTAGCGAAAGTAAGGAAAACAGAAACCGTGGTCATCGACGAGAAAGTTTGGGACTGGTTTTGTGCTTGGTTCTCTATAAGACCACCCCTCAGATAAGACTTGTATGTTTCAACTTCTTTTCAATCCTTTCAGGGACCTACACGGTCATAGCTGTGAAGACGAATGCTGTGAGAGAGCACAAAATCTGTCAAAACAACCTGGAAAAAGAACTGAAAAAGATATTCTTGTCCCTGGAGGAGAGGAGAGTCATGCCGTTCAACCTGCAGATCAATCTGGATAATTGGGGTGAGTGGGCTTGGCTTTATTTTGTTATGCTACGCTTTGGTTTTTGACATGCATGTGAAAACAACTGAGATAGACATAGAGACCTCCTCCGAAGTCTGAGTGTGGCTGCGCATGTGGCGGGGTAATCAAAAACGGTCACACACACGTAATGTTCTCATCCCTAGTTGGTGCATGTGTACCATAGAGTTCAAGTGCTTCGGCTGTTGGGATGATCCCTGGAGTCTTTTAGCCAGGCTATGACAACAACAACGACATAGAGACAACTTGTTGATAAAGGCAAGCAGTAGCTTGTTAAAAATTACCCAAGGTATTTATCCTTTGTTTTCACAGAATGCTGGTTTATTGTCCTTAACCCTTTCACCGCCAATGTCGCATTTATGCACCACAATGGTTTAACACCCATGTCACTAAAAGGCATCGAATCAGGGCCTGTTATCCAAAGACCCTATTTTCTCAATTTTGGGAGGTAAGGATGGACCTAATGCTATACATGTCACAGAGGAATTCCCAATATTGCTGCCATTTGTTTTCCTCTACCCAGTTAAGTTTAATGGTATATTTTTGGCTGAAAAATGGCTGGCGGTGAAAGGGTTAAAGACTATAAACTCCTGGGGATTGCAAACCAATTTTCTTTTAGATTAGACCACTCTGATTCATTTTTTTTTTTTTCACAGAATCTCTTTCTTCTCATTTTTTGGCACATTAACTCTCTTGTGCGGTGAACGGTCGTGAACGTTCAAAAAAAAATCGGATCGGAAACGTCTAGAACGTTCGGGAACGTACGGATTCCACGTGGCCGGTTTGGGCGCTTCCATTTTGTTTCTATCACATGGCAGTCACGTGAGCGCTTCAGCCTCACTTTCGCTATAGATTACACTTCCGTCCTGTTGCTTGCAATGGCTTCTAGGCCGATTGGTTTGAAAGATATGAATTTTTGAAAATTAGTGACCGACTTCGGCATTTTCGCGATTTTTCCAATATGGATGACGAACAGTTATGGCGTCCATTGACTGAGGAAAGCAATGAATAGTCCTATTTTTGTGAAAGATGGGACTTATGAGATCGCGAAGTGATGAGTAAGGAGTGTATTCTGACCTATTTCGGCAGCGAGCTTGTGTTTGTTCGATCGATGCAAATTTTTGAAGTCGTGTTACTGACATCGGCATTTTCCCGACTTTTACATCATGGATGATGAGTCGTTATTGCATCCACTGAGTGATGACAGCAATGAAAATTCCCTTTTTTGTGAAAGATAGGAATTATAAGATCGTGAAGTGAAACTTACTGAAAGGGTAAGTGAATGGTTTTGATCTACATTTCCATTTCAGTCGTCTTAGGCTTCAACAGTCTGCAAAAGTAGGCAGTGAATGACTAGTGAATGCAGAGTATATACACTTTGGCATTTTGATTTTTTTTGTGGAGCCATGCATCCCCATAACATCTTGGAATTCCTTTTGCAACTCGGACAGACATCTCGGCAACACATTCAAAGCAAAAAACAACACAAAATCTGGTAGGGTATATTTTTTATTTATTTATTTTCCGACGCTACCCCGCCTTTTGTACGGAGTGACGTCCCTTGGGTTAGGATTTCAGAGGTGATTGAGAGCACAGAGCGTCAGGCACAAGAGGGTTAACAGATGTTTATAATCACAATCACAGTAAAAGAAGTATTGTAATAATGAATTTAAAAAAAGTACCCAGTATAGTTTTAACCCTCTGGGCACGATGAGCCCCGATGGGCCACAATCGGGGCTCAGTTCGGCTCAGTTCATATTTCGCGCTGAACTTTGGCCACTCCAATAAGCGAATACAGCTAACCAATCAGAAAGCTCATAGCTCTAGTATGACTTCCTGCTGTCTGAATCTAGCCATTTTATCGATCGGTTTGCAATTTTGTGTGTGAGAAAGATGATGAAAGTGGTGATTGTGAGGATGAGGATGACACCAGTGATGAGTATGTTGCCCATAGCTACTCTGATGGAGACTAGGAAGGTCATTAGGCTTGTATTTTGGTTGCAAAGTGAAGGAAAAGGGTTCGACTGCATGGTTTTTGTGATGTCTGACACGAGTAGCAGTGATGGGTCATCGTGGGATGGGGGTGGGGTGGGGTTAGCTGCAGCCACTGTGAAAGTGCTTTACTGGATTACTGCTGTCACCATATTCAAGGCAATTTTTTTTTTAAACTTTCATTGCAAAATTCAAGCTTTCTTCTTTCTAAACGTGTATAGGTATCCCAGTCAAATGTTTGTATGAGAGATGAAAAGTGAAAATAAGAAGTACCGGTTTACGTTTCTGTGGTCTTCAATTTTACGCCTGTCTTTTAGCTTACGTTTTTAACTTTTACGTAGTGCCCAGAGGGTTAATTCACAAAACTTCATCCACTATTTGAAGGCATATCTGGAAACAGTTTGTTAGCCAGTGTACATTATAATTATCTAATTAGATTCGTGTTATTTTCTATTTTCATCTAATTAGATTCGTGTTATTTTCTATTTTCATCTAATTAGATTCTTGTGATTCTCATCTAATTAAATTCATGTGATTCTCATATGATTAGATTAGTGTGATTCTCATCTAATTAGATTAGTGTGATTCTCATATGATTAGATTAGTGTGATTTTCATCTAATTAGATTAGTGTGATTCTCATATGATTAGATTAGTGTGATACTCATCTAATTAGATTAGTGTGATTCTCATCTAATTAGATTCGTGTGATTCTCATATGATTAGATTAGTGTGATACTCATCTAATTAGATTAGTGTGATTCTCATCTAATTAGATTCGTGTGATTCTCATCTAATTAGATTTGTGTGATACTCATCTAATTAGATTCGTGTGATTCTCATCTAATTACATTCATGTTATTCTCATCTAATTACATTCATGTTATTCTCATCTAATTACATTCATGTTATTCTCATCTAATTACATTTGTGTAATTAGATTCATGTGATTCTCATCTGATTACATTGGTGTTATTCTCATCTGATTAGATTTGTATAATTAGATTTGTGTGATTCTCATCTGATTACATTTGTGTGATTCTCATCTAATTAGATTCGTGTGACTCTCATCTAATTAGATTCATGTGATTCTCATCTAATTAGATTCGTTTCGCGGACTGGGTGCTGCGTTGGAGAAGTGCTGTTCCGCCATGAAGCATGTGCAGGTGGTGACGTTGGTGGCGTCTACACAGGGGAAACTGGACACTGTGCGTGCAACCTTCGCCAAAGCCAAAGAAAACCCCAAGTTTGTCACTCACGCCTCCGGTAAATTTGAAAATGTTACGATTATCTTTGGATAAAAGCTTTGTAATTATTTCCTTTCTTTTTACATGAGTTGCTAAGATAATTATCATTTTGTTGTTCATTCAAAGTGGTGCAATGGAATTGAGTATTAAATCAAAAATAAATTTGGTTTCTTCGTAGGATAAGGTATGAGTAATCAATATGATATATGTCTGATAATGCTCACTAGATAAGTAACCATATGTGTTTGAAGACGTTCAGTCTTATGTCACAGATTGCCTCCACAGATAAGGCAAATGCTGCAAAGCAATTCCAAGGGCATGGGAATGAATTGCATTATATATTTAGATGCTTCTTTTATGATTATTGTAAAAACATTATGAAGTTTAACACATTTTACCCCCCATTTCATGCAGCCAAGTTTATCTTCCCTGACCCAGCTGTGCACACAGCTCTGAGCATAACTATAGACATGTTTAGAAAATTTTCTATAACTTTGAAATTATTCGCTGTATTGCTTTAATATTATTTTGATTGTTATTGTGAAACTCAAATGCATGTTTTAAAACTTTACAAAGTTTCATACAATTTAAAGTTATAACAAGAGGCGAAGCCTTCAAGGCTCACGTCTAATTTTGATTACTATCTATAGAGAATGTAGAAGTGTCAATGTCACTAATTTAGCTATGCAAATCCAATGAGAGTAATTTGTGTTTTCCAATCAGTTTAGTAATAGTACAATGAAGATTTCCAATGGTTCCCTATAAAAGTTTGTGAATTGAAAATTTAAATCAAGGTTCAGACTATCAGAGTGTAATGCATACATTCTGTCTTAATTTTATGTAAAGGTGAATACTATTTGTATTACTATTTATTATTATGTTGGCATTGGTTAGAATATATAATGTTAATGCAGTTAGCGTTAATTACGCATACTATTTATTATTATGTTGGTTTGGTTAGAATAGATATACTGTTAATGCAGTTATACTAACACTGGAATGTTACAGGATATATGACTTGCTCAAATTAGGACATCAATAAAATCCTGCATACTAAGAAAAATATAACATAAGAAGTGATTCTGTTTATTGCACAAAAAGTCTCTGCGAGAGGCTATCTCAACAGCAGTCAGCATTTTTTTTTTAAATTCTCCCTCTCCACCCCCCACACGACCCCCACCCCCCTTCGACAACAACTAACCATAGGTAATGTTTGTGGGGAAACAAAAGAGTGGAAAGACGAGAGGAACTTAAAATGCTTTTTAATGGCAGTGAAGAATATGAGTGTCAGAGAAAGTTAGGCATGGAATTGGGAGTAGAAAGAAAAGTGAGATAACCAGGCTCTTATGATTCCTGCCAGGATTTGAACCTAGATCTCTGTCTGAAATTCAGACAGCGTGTTATCCTTAACACTACAGGAATTGGGTAATGGGAGCCAAAGGCCATCTCACTAATTAACACCACGTCCTAGGTATACTCCCATCCCTTTAAGCTATCATCACAATGGGCTTTTACTTTTAAAATAATAGAGTAGGGGTTGGAGGAAAAGGTGTAAGGGTCAAAAATGGACTTAGAGCAAAAATAATAAAAATAACCAGGCCTAAGTAGAGCAGGCTAGGCCTAATGTTGCTTTGGTGAACTCACTCTCCCACCCTTTCCTGATATTGTCCATCCCGGTAACGGACAGTTTAAATTTTTTGGGCCCATTTTTGTTTACCAGTCAAGCACAGAATGTTCAGTTAACAGAACCCTGTGCGTGCAAATGTTAGTGCTCACTCACCTAACCAAATGAGAATCGCTGGATCTACAGCATACAGCTGTCTCCTGAAGCCTCATAGAGTCCCAGTCGCACTGATGTCCCACCTCCAGTCAGAGCTCCCCAGTCACCCATACTGTAAAAAAAATATGATTAAATTTATGTTTAACACTACAGTAGACTTAAACTCTAGTAGAGTTAAACTTTACTTATTAAAAACCAAACAAACTGTTTAATAATTAAAGCCTAAACCATTAACAAATGTACAAATAAGTACAATAGAACCTCCTTTATAACATTTCCCATTATAATAATAATAATAATAATAATAATAGTGAATCATTTATATAGCGCATTCCTCCACCAATGTGGAGCTCTATGCGCTTAACAAAAAAAATTAAAAAAAAAATTAAGAAGCAACAAATTCAACAACAACACGAAATAATCGCTCACGCACATGCAAATAGGCATACACATACACACCCCACCCACACATACACGCACGTACTGGCACATACACACACACACACACACACACACCGTTACCATCACCACCACTCACCCCACCCAAAAAACACAATACAAAATACAATCAGTTGAACAAAGCATCAACACACACACATACTCTCTCTCTCTCTCTCTCTCTCTCTCTCTCTCTCTCTCTCTCTCTCTCTCTCTCTCTCTCTCTCTCTCTCTCTCTCTCTCTCTCTCTCTCGCAACAAAGCTGACGTACACATTGCAGTCAACACACAGTGAAACTAATATGGGGGGAGGGGAGTGTGTGTGTGAGAATAGAGTCCAGAAGTAATGTGGCCTAAAGGTTGTGATGTAGCTTGAACAGGTGGGTCTTGAGAGCTGATTTGAAACATTGCAAGGACTGGATATGGCGGATTTCGCGTGGTAAGGAGTTCCAAACTGATGGGGCCGAAAAGGAAAAGGAGCGCTCACCAAACATTTTTGTTCGTGTACTAGGAACACAGAGAATTTTGGAATCTGAAGATGACCGCAATTGCCTTGATGGAGTATAGACAGAAAGCATGTCAGAAATGTAGCTAGGGGCATTTCCAGAGAAATAAGAATGACATAGAGTGGAAATTTTGTAGTCAATACGTGCTTTGATGGAAAGCCAATGAAGGGATATCAGGAGTGGTTGAACATGATGATACTTAGAGACCTTGAGGACAAGTCTGGCAGCAGAGTTCTGGACTTTTTGAAGCTTGTCAATGAGGTGTTGGGGGCAGCCATACAAGAGTGAATTACAATAGTCTAGTTTAGAGAGAACAAAAGCGCAGACTAGTATTATAAGACTCCTTCCCACATATGACCTACTTAACTTCTGAAATATTGCCCTTCTTTCTAACTATTAAAATTACCTCCTTTGTAATAAAAAAAATACAAGACCCCTCCCTTAATTAAGACCCCATTTTGGATTATTTTTGAAGGAGGCAGATATTTTCTAGCAAAAAAGACCTGATCCCTGGGATCGGTTGTATTCCCTCTTAAAAAACAGAGTGAGTCGTTGATCTTTCCTTGTCTTCTTCTTCACCATAGGCAGCCAACTTCATCACGTTGAAGATTCTGCTGCACTTTAGGGGTTAGTATGAAAAAGAAAGCAAATAAGTTCAGCAAGGATACTGTAAAAAGTGAACTGATGAGATATTATGGGGAGAAGAGAGATTCCAAAACAAACAGTTAGGGATAATTTGAGTATTCTTAGACAGACTTTGCTATGCAGATGAATGTTTATGAGATTTTAAAAAAGGGGTGTAGAGGGAACTAGACGAGTTTAAAGTCATACACAACTGTTTAATGCCCAGGGGAGTAATTAATAGCGGCTATGTTGATTACGTCAGACGTTTGACCTCTATTCACAGGTCAGACGTCACCTTTGATTTCATACATTGTATCGGAACTAAGTACTTTGAAATCCCCCGATAATGCTGACATGCGTGCATGCGCTATACCTTCTTCCACGCGATGCAAAGGAAAGCAACCGGTGCGCGAGACGTCGATGCTAGGCCTAGCCTATGTGTTAGAGGCAGTGTGTGTGTGTGTGTGTGTGTGTGTGTGTGTGTGTGTGTGTGTGTTGGAAAGGAATGTATGGCCTATAGTTAGGCCTACTTTTGCTTAGGCCTAGCAGTAGGCTTATAACTAAATATAAGATGTAGGCCTAGTTAGTATTGTTTCCACACTCTCTGTCTGAGTTTCAGTTTTATGCGTCAAATTCAGGATGTGGTATAAGCTAAAATAATTCAACAACAAATTTGTGTAGGGTGTGTGAGTGATAATAGACTAGTAGTGGAACTGAATTATGTCGAGCCTAACAGAATAAAAAGTTCAAATGACCTCTCTCTCATACACATAGGGCGCATGCACACACACAAGCTAACCCTCGAGACATGCGAGTCCGCCAGGAAGCAATCTCTTCTTCTTCTTCCTATTGGGGATGTTTATCCTGCCCCTGTCTCCTACCGATTAGTGGAATGGGCTGTAACGTGTGCGCAAGAGATCTGTACATGCGTTCGCACACGG
This sequence comes from Phymorhynchus buccinoides, assembly GCA_017654935.2. Taxonomy (NCBI): domain Eukaryota; kingdom Metazoa; phylum Mollusca; class Gastropoda; order Neogastropoda; family Raphitomidae; genus Phymorhynchus; species Phymorhynchus buccinoides. Next base: position 69,203,472 of record CM065683.1, read on the forward strand.
GACCTCAGTTGTAAGTCTCATCCGAAGGACTTTTTCCCCAACTGACGTCAGGTACCCATTTTACACCTGGGTGGAGTGAGGAAAATGGGAGTAAAGTGCCTTTCCCAAGGACACACCACTGTGGCCCCAGCTGGATTCGAACCCACACTCACAAACTTGATGGATTACGAGCCAGCGACTCTTACCAACTGCGCCACAGCAGCTCCCAGTAATTGTGGTAAACGCTTTCAAAATAGGCCTACTGATGGCTTGGTTTTTGTCATGCTGTAGCACGAGTCATCTTCAAAAACAACTTTTTAAGTTTTGAAGGTGCTGAAGCTCCCTGACTGAAAAGCACTACCCCCCCCCCCCCCCCCCCCCCCCCCCCCCCCACCGTTTTTGTTTTTGTTTCCCCCCCCCCCCCCCCCCCCCCCTCCGTGTGCGACTGGGTATTATCGGAATAGCCAGGGGTGCGAGGTCGTGCACATCCTCTTATTTGTCTAGACTTATTATAATTATTGTTGTTTTTGTTTTTCCTGCGCTGCATAATCCTTTGAACCCCAGTACATGTCAGGTCGTGTGTGCCGGTGGGATGGATGACACGAATTCACATAGCACGCATCCTGTGCCGTGTGCGCTATTAATGGTCTGAATGAAGACCGGTGAGTGCGGGGCATGATAAACATCCCCAACTTGAAGAAGAAGAAGGATAATTTACTCACGCAGATAGCACGCGCGGCCGGCAGACGCCATTGTGATTCGAGGACAAGCGAATTTTCCCAAATAACAACAACCTTACAATACAGGCCTACAGGACATCTACTAGGAAAATGAAGATGCGGAATTCGTAAGGCCCTACTCCTGATCTGTTACTGTTTTAAACTGAGTGTTCATGCGAATAAATCTTGTTCCGCATCATCTGCATTTCTATAAGATACTTTAGTCCTAGGCTAATATTTTATTTTCGTTTCGTTCATACCCCCCCCCCCCCCCCTCTCTTCACCATGAAAGGTTAAGGTCAAGCCCGGGCGAGTCACGCACGAGGCCTTCCCCGGTGAAATGAACTTCTAGAACTTGTCAAAATTCTAGAATGTTCCAAGACTTTCTAGAATTTTGTGTAATTTACAGAGGTGGAATATTCTAGAGCATTTTCAGTTGTGGAATATTCTAGAAACGTTGGAACATCTTTTATCATATTCTAGAAATCATATGTTCTAGAAATATGTTCTAGAAAGAATGTTGGACTCAGTACAAAACATAAAACTGTATAAAAATAAATGTAATGTTTAAAAAATAAAAAAATCATAATTATTTTTAGACATTAGTTCTAGACTTTGTATTTGAACACAAAGCTGATGAGTAAAGTTTGCTGCTTAAAATTTAAATTTGCATAAATTTACAACTAGTCTATTTTATCCACTCATATGAGTATGTAAGTCTGCTTAGAAAAATTGCAGTAAATATACACATAATGAAAGTTATAAAAAGTAAAACAAGTTCAGCAATTCAGTAGTTGGAGCATATTTATTCTGACACTTAAAACTATGATAGATCTGTGCTGCCGTAGACTGGTTGTCGCGATAGATCTATTTTACCGTAGGGTGCTTGTTGCTGCTTCGTTGGAGTCAGTAACGTAACGGCAATAGTATAGAGAGATAGTATGTGCATGAAACGACCTTGTAACATGAAAATTATTAGTTTGGGCTCAATATTTTACACATGGGACAGGATGAAACAGAGAGCAAGTGGTTTCTTGTTGCTGTCTGCTAGGATCACAATCACACTACACAATACACTACACTGACAATGGCTGACCAACACGCTCCCGTTCACGATTTATTGTTGTTTTTTTGTGAATAAAACTTTGGAGAAATAGATCCAGGGAATACAAGGAACAGTCATTGAGACTTTGATAACTCTTTGATCTGGATGGGGTGCTGTTCAAAGCACTAACTTTAGTAACAACCAAGATTTGCTGCTCAGTAGGCCTAGCTGAAGTTGAGTTTTGCTATACAATTTGACCTACCCATTTTCACTCACTTTTACCACTGTTTTCTTTTTCTATCCCTCAATGCACACAAATCACTAAATGTGTGGAACAACTTGCAGCCTTCCTTCATCAAATACGTCAAAATCTAACTCCCTCATGTCTAGTTTTGGAAGCAGAAAGAAGAACACTTAATTGTGAGGCCTACAACCCAGTGACGACATAATTGCAAGCCTCAGAGATATAAGGCAGGTTCTACTACGTCATTGATAAGACTGGGCAAAGCGTGTGTGTCTGTGTGCGTGCGTACGTACGCGCGTGCGTGCTTAGGCCTATAATACAAACGCAGAACTAGATAGATGCACTGAGGTGCTTTGCGACACCGTCATGCACATGAGCGCAACCGCATGCACTTTGGGCCTATGAGTATGTCTATGCGTTTGTCACAATGTGTGTGTGCCAGTGTGCGCGTGCAAGCGCACATCGCTAATCCATTAGATCTATGTCATGAATGTCATTCCCAGTTTTGACTCAAGGTAGATCTCCCCCCATTCCTCTCTCTCACTGTGTATCTAGCTAGCTGTCTCTCTCTCTCTCTCTCTCTCTCTCTCTGTATGTTTATTTGTATGTGTGTGTGTGAGGGTGACTGTTTACAATATTGTGTGTGTGCGCGCGTATGAGTGTGCGCGCGCGCACGCGTGTCTGTGTGTAGGTGCGTGCGCGTGCATGTGTACAGGTGCGCAGGTACATCATACACATGCACAATCATAAAAGCTTGTTGGAGATTAACCTATTTTTGGTTTTTAATTGACTATCTGTGTGTGTCCGCCTGTCTCTCCGTGTCTGTCTGTCTGTCTGCATCTCTCCACCCACGCCAATACATTAGGCAACATTCACATGCGTGTACATGCAAACGCATTCATGCATGAGTACACACACAAACAAGAACACACACACACGTATATACACTGACAAAATGTGCACAAGTGCGGTAAAAGTATTTCAGCGCAGACACGATGCGCGAACGAACACGAACAACCGTTGCCACAGACGCTCCAAAACGAAACAAACGGGCCGTCAACGCGCCACACTCGGTACAAATAGATGTATCTATTTGTTACAGAAAATATGAGTTAACGACGTTAAAATGTACCTATTTGTACACACCTGAAGTCTTGTGTTTCATTTTAAACAGCGTTTTTGCATATCTAATGGAGAGTCTTCTTTCTAGTGTCTACTCAGTAGGCCTACAGCACAAAAGTAATCTCTGCAACAAATGATTTTCTTTCTTTTGTTCCTTACCGATGTATCTGACTGCTTTGATCGCCATGACTTGAAGGCTCACGTCAAAATCAAGTATCCTGCTAACTTTAACCCTCTAACATGTTATGTTTTTTTGAGAAAATGACAACGTTAAAGTTTCAGTGGAGAGTGAGTCTTCTTTAGTTTGAAGAGTGTGACTGAGTCAAGGTTAAAGGTTGCACAACAGTAATCTCTGCAACAAATGATTATCTTTATTTTGTTCTTTATCAATGTATCTGACTGCTTTGATCGTCATGACTTGCAGACTCACGTCAAAATCAAGTATCCTGCTAACTTTAACCCTCTAACGCCTTTTATGTTTAGAGAAAATGACAACGTTAAGGTTTGAGTTAAGGTTAAAGGTCGGGGCCACGGACGCAACACACACACACACACACACACACACACACACACACACACATACACACAGACACACAACCGAACATGTACGATACTATAGACTCACTTTGTTTTAAAAAACGACGTGAGCCAAAAATCTACCATTTACACACACAAAACACGTAAAATATAGGAAATGTTTGTTCTTCATGCAGTGATCAAAAGTAGAGCTTTCTACTTTACCTAGATTCACTAAAAACTGGAGAGAATCGTGATTTTTGTCATTAACCCTCTGGGCTCGATGAGCCCCGATCGGGGCTCCCCCGGACAAGCACGCGTACGATGGGCCACGATCGTGGCTCAGTTCCTATTTCGCGCTGAACTTTGGCCAATCCAATAAGCGAATACAGCTAACCAGTCAGAAAGCTTGTAGCACTCGTATTTCGACTTCTGGTTGTCTTAATCTATTTTTATTGATCGGTTTGCATTTCTTTGTGTGAAAATGAGTGATGAAAGTAGTGAGGATGAGGATGAGTATGTTGCCGATAGCTACTCTGATGGAGACTAGGAAGGTAATTAGACTTGTATTCGTGTTGCAAAGTGAAGGAAAAGGGTTTGGTTGCATGGTTTTGTGATGTCTGACACGAGTAGCAGTGACAGATCATCGTTGGAGGGGGTGGGGTGGGGTTAGCTGTAGCCACAGTGAAAGTGCTTTACTGGATTACTTCTGTCACCATATTCAAGGCAAGTTGTTTTCTTTACTTTCATTGCAAATTTCAAGCTTTCTTCTTTCTAAACGTGTATAGGTTTCCCAGTCAAATGTTTGTATGAGAGATGAAAAGTGAAAATAAGAAGTACCAGTTGACGTTTCTGCAGTCTTCAATTTTACGCCTGTCTTTTATCTTACATTTTTAATATTTCTCAATCCATTCAAGCACTATTGCCATTTCATTACTCAGGCATCATGATTATTATTCCATCATCGAAAAAAATCATGAACAAAAATAGAAATCTGCTCCCAAATCAATAACATCTGAGTGTGACCGGAAAGGAAGCTTTTATTTAACCAAACTAAAGCTACCAAAGTGAACAATTTGTGAATGAGAACCAAACTAGATGTTTCAGTTTGAGGATGTGGTTGTGTTACGAGTTAACTCGTAAACGGGCAGATATGGTTGGCGTGAGTTTACGAGTATACTCGTAAGTAATAATAATAATAATACTGAACATTTATATAGCGCTTTACTCCCTTTGCAGGGAGCTCAAAGCGCTTTATATGGACAATAAAACAGAAATAAATGGGGTAGAATGAGTTAAAATGTGTTTACTTTGATTAGAGTCAACGAAAACTGAGGCTCCATGCGCTCACGCACTTTGCGCACGTTGAAGAACCAAGTACCAACAAAGGAGTTTTCAATTGTTCAACATTTATTCCTCTTCCCTCTCATTGTTCAGTCACATAATAAAAAAGAACAGCATGAAAAGAAGTGTGATGCTGCGCAAGCATGTGACCAAGGGACGTTAAACCAGATACAATTTGAAATATGGCAATGGGGATAGCAGATTTGTTTAAATGCTGATTATATCGGTGTTCATTTTTGTGAAAGTTGCTTCTTGATTTTCCATTAGTAAGTGCGTCATGGCCTATAGCTTGGCACCCAACACTTACCTGCTTAAGAATCAGAATTCCATGGGTGACAGTAGTTCAGAAGTGCTCCTGAAATCAGGATTGGAAAAGGTGATAGAAAGAGTCTTCAGGATTGGACATCTTGTCATCTGGATCCAGATCCATGGTGTTATGAAACATTTCTGCTAACATTGATGGCAGATTAAAACAAGGTGATAGGCATGCAATTTTAGCACTACCCCCACCCATCCTGTATACACAGACACACACACACACACATACTGGAAATTATTTTTAATGTGGTCACCACTTCAGGATTGGGAAGATTCAGAGAACATTGAAACGTGTTACTTTCCCCCATGGAACTCATGTACGGTACATTGTTGCAGTCAACATGATTTGTTCACATTTGCCACAAATTGAATTGTACCTCTAGCCCGTCTGTAGCTGTTAATCTTCAAAAGATTCACATATTCTATCTAAATGCAACATGGATAACTGCGGTAAGAAAGACTATGCATCAATGTTGTTTTTGTTGTACAGACAAACCCCTATTTTACGACACTCTGTTAAGCGACCACCTCTCATTTGAGACCGGATTTGTTGGCACAGATGCATTTTACTATGTAAACGACCTCTCTTAAACGACTTCCTCTAAAACGCGACTTACGACCGCCATTTTGTTGGTTTTTACGACCGTTGCTGTCGTCTGCATAGACTTCGAGCAAAGGGAAACAACCACGGTCAAGGGCCTGAAAGCGGAGTCGCTTCCCTTGTTGTAGAAAAGATGGCGGAGAGCGTAGGAAAAGCACGAAAACCACTGACTTTGAAAAAGAAAACCACTGACTTTGGACGAGAGTGGAGGTGATTAACAGAAGTCGGCAAAGTGAAACTGTAATACATCGATTGCACAATCCTATGGAGTTGGAAAGACCCAAATCCAGTTTTAATATGTCATTGTATGTGTGCATGAAGAAGAGAGTATGAACTGTGCTGAACTTTTTCTTTCTACGGCTGCCAGTGAAAACCTCCGTCATACGACCCCTCCAATTTACGACCGATTTTTCCGGACATTTTGGAAGTCTTAAAATAGAGGTTTGTCTGTACTCACTATTAACTTGGGTTTCAGGTGAAAGGGGGGCTGATAGCAAAGACGAAATGGCTGGGAAACTCACTGTGTGTGGCCGGCTGCTGTCGGTTGAAAGTGCCCTGTGTGAGGTACTGTCATTTGTTGGGGCGCATTATTTTGATGTCTAGTCAGTTATTTCATTATTTATTGAAGAAATGAGAGTACCGTATTTCACGGACTACAAGGCGCACCTGATTATAAGGCGCACCTGATTATGAGGCGCACCTGATTATGAGGCGCACACCGCAAATTATGCACAAAATATAGATTTTGTTATTATAGTTTCTTACTAGTCACATTACAAGGCGCAGGGGTCTCAGTCTGGGAACATAGTATGGCCTTACAGTCCGTAACATACTGTACTATATGTTCTTACTATTATCAGTCACATTATAAGGCGCAGGGGTCTCAGTCTGGGAACACAGTATGGCCTTACAGTCCGTAACATACTGTACTATAATTGTGACCCATCACCACAAAGTGGGTCTTAAGGTGAAAATGGCAGATTTTAATATATTAGCATTTACATAATCTGCAAACATTTACCTTTCTTTTGATATATGATTTATTGCTCTACTACAAAAAATGAGGAAGTTATAGGGTGTTAAAGAGGGTAACCCAGCAGATGGCCGTTTTGAGAAAACGGGGTGCAAAGATTTTTTACCCATCCTAGGCCTAGCACTAGTCACTGACTAGTGTAGCAGTCGCCGAGTCGGAGTCGAAGCAGGTTTTACAGTTTTGAGGCAGTCATAGTCACGGTCAGTTTCGTTTTCATCGTCGGAATCGGTTGAGTTGAAATATTTTATTAACAATGCTCCAAGTTCTCCTTGATCTGCGACTGGTAGGGTTGTAAATGACCGAGAATTGAGCAAAAAAGTCAATCTTTCGAAAGAGATCGTCTGCATCATATCCATGTTGCTTCGAAACTGCAAGCAGCAAGTTGTCTCCCTCTCGACCAATCCCGTTGCGCGTTGCCTTTCAGTAACTAGAGACAGAGTCTATCCTAACCTCTCATTGGTCAAAGTTTTCAACTCTCTCACTCTGTGTTTACGCCTAAGTTTTGCAATACCATGCTTCTGATTGGTTGGATTTCAAAACGAGCACGCGAGCAGAAGCAGGTTAAGGTCACAAGCTTTCCAGAGATATATAACATGATGGGGCCCGATCAGGGTTTCAGTTTACAGTTTTCAATCAAAAATTTAGTCTTTACAGGCGATTAAAATAGGATAATTGCCATGGGGTATGTCATTTAAAATGTGTTTTAATGCATTTACAATTTGAATTTCACTTAGTCCAATGCATGAAGTTGAAGTTTAATGGTGGCAGAATCCATTTCAAGTGAAAACGCAAAATCCATACTTTTGACCCACTGAACCTTTTTTGGGCCTCTACCACAATCGCTGCTTGCGAGTTAAGACCCGGTTCGTGAAATCGGGTCACAATATGTTCTTACTATTATCAGTCACATTATAAGGCGCAGGGGTCTCAGTCTGGGAACATAGTATGGCCTTACAGTCCGTAACATACTGTACTATATGTTCTTACTATTATCAGTCACATTATAAGGCGCAGGGGTCTCAGTCTGGGAACACAGTATGGCCTTACAGTCCGTAACATACTGTACTATATGTTCTTACTATTATCAGTCACATTATAAGGCGCAGGGGTCTCAGTCTAGGAAAAGAGTATGGCCTTACAGTCCGTAAAGTACAGTACCATGTATAAGCATTGCTTGCTGTATGTACTCTAATTCAAATTTATGTTGCTGCTACTGTATTGTGTAATTTTTGAATACATTCTTGTTTAACCCAAAAATTGCGATAAGATATTTTGTCGTCTATTTATAATTTTTGTTTTTTGAAAGAGGCTTAGAAATTGAGAAAGAGCATACATAGAAATGAAAGACAGATTGAAGATAGAGAGGTTGTGGAAGATAGGACATAAAAGGACGGTTACCGGTATGTTGTAAAATAAGTGTTGACAGATTGAATTATAACAGGCCTTTGTTAGCCTTTATTTCTTTACGTTCTACAGTTTGTTTTACATTTTCCTATTTCAGTGATGCATCGAGGATCAAAAAGTGACAGGACAAACTGTCCTGAGACGAGATAAATGAATAGGACAATGTCCTGGCTTTTGCATAAATCAATAAGACAAAGCGTGCCAGTGTTAAAAATGTAATCAGACATTTGTCTTGACAGGGTAGAACACAGTAGGATATTTTCAATTTGAATAAGTCAATGTCCTGTGACCTGGGCCTCGGGACATCACTGCTGTTTAGTTGTGCGCTCTGATGTCCTGTGACTCGGGACATCACTGCTGTTTAGTTGTGCGCTCTGATGTCCTGTGACTCGGGACATCACTGCTGTTTAGTTGTGCGCTCTGATGTCCTGTGACTGGGGCCTCGGGACATCACTGCTGTTTAGTTGTGCGCTCTGATGTCCTGTGACCGGGGCCTCGGGACATCACTGCTGTTTAGTTGTGCGCTCTGGTGTCCTATGATCGGGGCCTCGGGACATCACTGCTGTTTAGTTGTGCGCTCTGATGTCCTGTGACCGGGGCCTCGGGACATCACTGCTGTTTAGTTGTGCGCTCTGATGTCCTGTGACCGGGGCCTCGGGACATCACTGCTGTTTAGTTGTGCGCTCTGATGTCCTGTGACCGGGGCCTCGGGACATCACTGCTATTTAGTTGTGCGCTCTGGTGTCCTGTGACCGGGGCCTCGGGACATCACTGCTGTTTAGTTGTGCGCTCCGGCAGTGGGTGGATGCCTCATGCCACATTCACGGAGCTGGACAACTCCACCTTCCACAAGTCTCTCTGCGTCTTTTGCATAAATAGTCCCCCTCCCCACCTTCTGGAAGTTTCTATGCTTGCAGCTTCCTCTAACCTACCACTCTCTTTGACTCAAGCTTTTCATTTTCTTACTATCATTTACTGTTTTTCTGCCTTATTGATCCATTCTCTTGCCTTTTAAAAACAAATCTTCCAAATAATTTTTTCATTTAGGCTCCTCTGAAATCAGAATTTTTCGTCTGAATGCAGCGAGGATACCAGTAATAACTGAAAACCAGACACATGTGTAGCTCATCCATTATGGCCGTATGGCGCGGGAACGCAGAAGAACAAGTTGTACACTGTCCATGATTTTTTTGGTTACAGTTGCAAAAAGCGCAAATACAGTATTAATTTCTTCATGGGAACTATTCATGTGTCAGTGTGTGTGTGCTTGCGTGTGTGCATGTCTGTGTGTGTCTGTGTATGCGCGCGCGTGTTTGTGTGTGCGTGCGCGTGTGTGTGTGTGTGTGTGTGTGTGCATATTGTGATATATATTAAGCAAATATATTGTAAGCGATGCACATTCTTATTTAAATCTACAATACATCAAAGTGGTTTTGTATTTTGTTGCCAGATCTCGACACTGGGGGTTCCAGAAGCATCCGACGAGCAGGGTAAAGCCCCACAGATGAATGTCGCTGCTCCTGACCCACAAGAGGCTCACCGACCAAAGTCTCTGCCAAAAAGGGGTAAGTAGATGCAGCACATCAGAATAAATTATGTCTTGGTTTTGAGGAAGATGAAGGATTGGTCTAACTTATTATTAGACTGGACTTACATCAGCAAACCAGAACAGATCTGTGGCCAGCATGAACTCCTCTGACGACTTAGCTCTATGGCAGCCTCCAAGAGCTGGAGAAAACAGCACTGTTTGTGTCAAGAGCTGGTTTGGTCGTGTAGGCCTGGCGAACGCTGGGCCAGGCTTTCTGTCTTCTTCTACTGTCAACTTTCTTCTTCTCAGTAGTACCTCAGTGCGCATTTCTGTAGATGTCCCTAAAATAACAGCGACAGAATAGTCAACATTGACTGTGGTCGCTTTATGGAGTGATGAAACGCCAAGAAGAAGAAGATTAGATGGGATTGGATCTGGATATACCCCCCTTGGGGATACTTTGACTCTGCCTTTTCCCTTTGCTGACTGTCATCTACGGTCTTTCTGCCTTACTGGTCCATTCTCCTGCCTTTGTTCTAGAAACTCTTACAAAGATTTTCTCCAGCCGAAGACAGACATGCTGGGCCTAATTATTTCTCAGTTAGGCGTTATATGTGTGTGTGTATGTGTTTGTGTGTGCGTGTGTGCGCGGGCACATGTGTATGTGAGTGTACTTGTGTGTGTATCCTCTGGAGTGTGTGTGTGTGTGTGTGTGTACTGGTGTATGTGTGTCTGTCCATGCAGCCTAGTAGCTATGACTTATTGAATGAGAGATGATGAATGAGTGTGTCTTTGTATGTGCGTGTCCGTATGTGTGTGTGCGTGCTTGCATGTGTGTGTGTGTTTTTGTTGTTGTTGTGTGTGTGAATTTGTACATGCGTTGTTGCTGGTTTCTGTCATTCTTAAACACTATTTTTGTTGTCTACTTATAAATGTACTATTATTATTCTTATTATTATGACGGCAGCATGACGAAGAAATAACCAGAACTCCATCAGCAGATTCATAATCATCGCAGCATTTTCTTGAAGTGTGAGTATTATGTGGAGAAATTGGTGAATTGGCAATGCTGAACCAATCATAGACATGGTTACCATTGCTTCATTTATGTGCAGGTGGTAGTGACGAGCGGAAAGACGATAAAGGTGGGCGGAGGAGAGACAACGAAGCTCAGGTACCTTCTCACTGCTTATTCAGGGAGAGAGGGAGGGAGAGAGAGAGAGAGAGAGAGAGAGAGAGAGAGAGAGAGAGATAGAGAGAGAGAGAGAGAGAGAGATTATGCAGGGTATGAAAAATACTATCTTTATATTATTTTTGTCAATATTTATACATATATGTATACATATACAGTGGAACCTCCCTTATAAGACCTTCAAACATCATCCAAAATGAGGTCTTATAAGGGAGGGGTCTTATAAGGGAGGTAATTTTAATACTTACAAAGAAGGGCAATGTCTCAGAAAAGTAGGTCTTATATGGGAGGGAGTCTTATAAGGGAGGTTCCACTGTAACTGATATGTTGTGTATTTGTTTTCAGATTGGTGATGGAGCCAAACCAGACCAGCAGGCCCCTAAAAGAAGATCATCCGCTAGCGGCAGTGGATGCGGCTGGTCAAAAGAACTGGATTCTTTGGAGTACAAGGCGCTTCAGGCTTTGCTGGGAAGGACATTTGACGACAGCTTCTTGCCTCCCACGATTGTCGGAGACAAGGTTCGCATTGTGTCAAAGACAGTGAACCCTCCTGATGACATCCTCCTTAGGATAGAAAGGATCCGCCGAGAAGACCTGCCTCTGGATGCTGAAAGGCCCGTGGTGACATTCGACACCAAGTCAACGGGGCTGAAAGCGTTCATCAAAACTTTACCCGATCAAGGCAGGGTAGCCATATTCTGCTTCGATTACGAAACCATGGCTAAAGCCAAGCAGTTCGTCAAGGTGCAGACTGGCCAGGTCAGGACCAGGAACAGGAGAAGGTTTGATGAGAGTGCTGCAGGAGGGAGACGAGCCAAGGACAGATCCCCGGACACGCCTCAACCCGGACAGCCGTCCACAATTTCGCTGGACTTGACGACGAGCGTCGGCTGTATTAGTCCTTCCCAGCAAAGCCTGAAGCGCCTTGTACTCCAAAGAATCCAGTTCTTTTGACCAGCCGCATCCACTGCCGCTAGCGGATGATCTTCTTTTAGGGGCCTGCTGGTCTGGTTTGGCTCCATCACCAATCTGAAAACAAATACACAACATCATCATTTACAGTGGAACCTCCCTTATAAGACTCCCTCCCATTATAAGGACCTACTTCTCTGAGGCATTGCCTTTCTTTGAAAGTATTAAAATTACTTCCATTATAAGACCCCTTCCTTATAATACCTCATTTTGGATGATGTTTTAACGACTTATCAGAGAGGTTCCACTGTATATGTATACATATATGTATAAATATTGACAAAAATAATATAAAGATAGTATTTTTCATACCCTGCATAATCTCTCTCATCTCTCTCTCGACTTCTATCTCTCTCTCCTCTCATCTCCTCCATCGTCTCTCCTCTCTCTCCCTCCCTTCTCTCTCCTGAATAAACCATGTGAGAAGGTACCTGAGCTTCGTTGTCTCTCCTCCGCCCACCTTTATCGTCTTTCCGCTCGTCACTACCACCTGCACATAAATGAAGCAATGGTAACCATGTCTATGATTGGTTCAGCATTGCCAATTCACCAATTTCTCCACATAATACTCACACTTCAAGAAAATGCTGCGATGATTATGAATCTGCTGATGGAGTTCTGGTTATTTCTTCGTCATGCTGCCGTCATAATAATAAGAATAATAATAGTACATTTATAAGTAGACAACAAAAATAGTGTTTTTTGAATTTAAGAATGACACAAACCAGCAACAACGCATGTACAAAGCAACAACAACAACCAAAACACACACACACATGCAAGCACGCACACACACATACGGACACGCACATACAAAGACACACTCATTCATCATCTCTCATTCAATAAGTCATAGCTACTAGGCTGCATGGACCAGACACACATACACCAGTACACACACACACACACACTCCAGAGGCTACACACAAAAAGTACACTCACATACACATGTGGCACCGCGCACACACGCACACACAAAACAAATACACACACACATATATAAAGCCTAACTTAGAAATAGTTATAGGCCCAGCATGTCCTGTCTTCGGGCGGAGAAAATCTTTGTAAGAGTTTCTAGAACAAAGGAAGGAGAATGGACCAGTAAGGCCAAAAGGGGCACGTAGATGACAGTCAAGCAAAGGGAAAAGGCAAGAGTCAAAGTATCCCCAAAGGGGGTATATCCAGATCCAATCCCCATCTAATCTTCTTCTTCTTGGCGTTTCATCACTCCATAAAGCGACCACAGTCACTGTTGACTATTCTGTCGCTGTTGCTTTAAGGAGATCTACGGGAATGCGCACTGAGGTACTACTGAGAAAAAAAAAAGTTGACAGTAGAAGAAGAAGACAGAAATCCTGGCCCAGCGTTCGCCAGGCCTACATGACCAAACCAGCTCTTGACACAAACAGTGCTGTTTTCTCCAGCTCTTGGAGGCTGCCATAGAGCTAAGTCGTCAGAGGAGTTCATGCTGGCCACAGATCTGTTCTGGTATTGCATGGGGGGGGGGGGGGGGGGGATGTAAGTCCGAGTCTAATAATAAGTTAGACCAATCCTTCATCTTCCTCAAAACCAAGACATAATTTATTCTGATGTGCTGCATCTACTTACCCCTTTTTGGCAGAGACTTTGGTCGGTGAGCCTCTTGTGGGTCAGGAGCAGCGACATTCATCTGTGGGGCTTTACCCTGCTCGTCGGATGCTTCTGGAACCCCCAGTGTCGAGATCTGGCAACAAAATACAAAACCACTTTGATGTATTGTAGATTTAAATAAGAATGTGCATCGCTTACAATATATTTGGCTAATATATATCACAATAGGCACACACACACACACACACACACGCACGCACACAAGAGAAACACGCGAGCACTACACAAACACACACAAACATGCAAACACACGCCAAGCACACACACACTGACACATGAATAGTTCCCATGAAGAAATTAATACTGTATTTGCGCTTTTTGCAACTGTAACCAAAAAAATCATGGACAGTGTACAACTTGTTCTTCTGCGTTCCCGCGCCATACGGCCATAATGGATGAGCTACACATGTGTCTGGTTTTCAGTTATTACTGGTATCCTCGCTGCATTCAGACGAAAAATTCTTATTTCAGAGGAGCTCAAAGGACAAAAATTATTTGGAAGATTTTGTTTTTAAAAGGCAAGAGAATGGACCAACAAGTCAGAAAAAAGACAATAGATGATAGTAAGAAAATGAAAAAAAAAAAGGGCTTTTTGAGTCAAAGAGAGTGGTAGGTTAGAGGAAGCTGCAAGCATAGAACTTCCAGAAGGTGGGGAGGGGGACTATTTATGCAAAAGACGCAGAGAGACTTGTGGAAGGTGGAGTTGTCCAGCTCCGTGAATGTGGCATGAGGCATCCACCCACTGCCGGAGCGCACAACTAAACAGCAGTGATGTCCCGAGGCCCCAGTTACAGGACATCAGAGCGCACACATACATAGCGGTGATGTCCCGAGGCCCCGGTCACAGAACATCAGAGCGCACAACTCACACAGGCAGTGATGTCCCGAGGCCCGGGTCATAGGACATCAGAGCGGCACAAACTAAAACGCAGTGATGTCCGGGAGGCCCCGTCCACAGGACATCAGAGCGCACAACTAAACATGCAGTGATGTCCCGAGGCCCCGATCATAGGACACCAGAGCGCACAACTAAACAGCAGTGATGTCCCGAGGCCCCGGTCACAGGACATCAGAGCGCACAACTAAATAGCAGTGATGTCCCGAGGCCCCGGTCACAGGACACCAGAGCGCACAACTAAACAGCAGTGATGTCCCGAGGCCCCAGTTACAGGACATCAGAGCGCACAACTAAACAGCAGTGATGTCCCGAGGCCCCGGTCATAGGACACCAGAGCGCACAACTAAACAGCAGTGATGTCCCGAGGCCCAGGTCACAGGACATTGACCTATCAAAATTGAAAATGCTCTATTGTGTTCTCCCCTGTCAGGACAAAATATCTGATTACATTTTTAACACTGGCACGCTTTGTCTTATTGATTTCTGCAAAAGCCAGGACATTGTCCTATTGATTTCTCTCGTCTCAGGACAGTTTGTCCTGTCACTTTTTGATCCTCGATGCATCACTGAAATAGGAAAATGTAAAACAAACTGTAGAACGTAAAGAAATAAAGGCTAACAAAGGCCTGTTATAATTCAATCTGTCAACACTTATTTTACAACATACCGGTAACCGTCCTTTTATGTCCTATCTTCCACAACCTCTCTATCTTCAATCTGTCTTTCATTTCTATGTATGCTCTTTCTCAATTTCTAAGCCTCTTTCAAAAAACAAAAATTATAAATAGACGACAAAATATCTTATCGCAATTTTTGGGTTAAACAAGAATGTATTCAAAAATTACACAATACAGTAGCAGCAACATAAATTTGAATTAGAGTACATACAGCAAGCAATGCTTATACATGGTACTGTACTTTACGGACTGTAAGGCCATACTCTTTTCCTAGACTGAGACCCCTGCGCCTTATAACATGACTAATAAAATAGTAAAAAAAATATAGTACAATATGTTACGGACTGTAAGGCCATACTTCCTTCCCCAGACTGAGACCCCTGCGCCTTATAATGTGACTGATAATAGTAAGAACATATAGTACAGTATGTTACGGACTGTAAGGCCATACTATGTTCCCAGACTGAGAAGCCCCTGCGCCTTATTATAATGTGACTGATAAATGTAAGAACATATTGTGACCCGATTTCACGAACCGGGT
The DNA here is from genome assembly GCA_017654935.2 of Phymorhynchus buccinoides. NCBI lineage: Eukaryota > Metazoa > Mollusca > Gastropoda > Neogastropoda > Raphitomidae > Phymorhynchus > Phymorhynchus buccinoides. The sequence goes on from CM065683.1 coordinate 69,219,255, forward strand.
CTTAACTCGCAAGCAGCGATTGTGGTAGAGGCCCAAAAAAGGTTCAGTGGGTCAAAAGTATGGATTTTGCGTTTTCACTTGAAATGGATTCTGCCACCATTAAACTTCAACTTCATGCATTGGACTAAGTGAATTTCAAATTGTAAATGCATTAAAACACATTTTAAATGACATACCCCATGGCAATTATCCTATTTTAATCGCCTGTAAAGACTAAATTTTTGATTGAAAACTGTAAACTGAAACCCTGATCGGGCCCCATCATGTTATATATCTCTGGAAAGCTTGTGACCTTAACCTGCTTCTGCTCGCGTGCTCGTTTTGAAATCTAACCAATCAGAAGCATGGTATTGCAAAACTTAGGCGTAAACACAGAGTGAGAGAGTTGAAAACTTTGACCAATGAGAGGTTAGGATAGACTCTGTCTCTAGTTACTGAAAGGCAACGCGCAACGGGATTGGTCGAGAGGGAGACAACTTGCTGCTTGCAGTTTCGAAACAACATGGATATGATGCAGACGATCTCTTTCGAAAGATTGACTTTTTTTGCCCAATTCTCTGCCATTTACAACCCTACCAGCCGCAGATCAAGGAGAACTTGGAGCATTGTTAATAAAAATATTTCAACTCAACCGATTTCGACGATGAAAACGAAACTGACCGTGACTATGACTGCCTCAAAACTGTAAAACCTGCTTCGATTCATACTCGGCGACTGCTACACTAGTCAGTCACTAGCGCAAGGCCTAGAATGGGTCAAAAATCTTTGAACCCCATTTTCTCAAAACAGCCATCTGCTGAGTTGCCCTCTTTAACACAACCTATAACTTCCTCATTTTTTGTAGTAGAGCAACAAATCATATATCAAAATAAAGGTAAATGTTTGCAGATTATGTAAATGCTAATATATTAAAATCTGCCATTTTCACCTTAAGACCCACTTTGTGGTGATGGGTCACAATTATAGTACAGTATGTTACGGACTGTAAGGCCATACTGTGTTCCCAGACTGAGACCCCCTGCGCCTTATAATGTGACTGATAATGTAGTAAGAACATATAGTACAGTATGTTACGGACTGTAAGGCCATACTATGTTCCCAGACTAAGGCCCCTGCGCCTTATAAAGTGACTGATAATCTAGTAAGAAACTATAATAACAAAATCTATTTTTTGTGCATAATTTGCGGTGTGCGCCTCATAATCACGGTGCGCCTCATAATCAGGTGCGCCCTATAATCAGGTGCGCCTTGTAGTCCCGTGAAATACGGTACTTCTCATTTCTTCAATAATATAATGAAATAACCGACTAGACATCAAAATAATGCGCCCCAACAAATGACAGTACCTCACACAGGGCACTTTCAACCGACAGCAGCCGGCCACACACAGTGAGTTTCCCAGGCCATTTCGTCTTTGCTATCAGCCCCCCTTTCACCTGAAACCCAAGTTAATAGTAAGTACAGACAAACCTCTATTTTAAGACTTCCAAAATGTCCGGAAAAATCGGTCGTAAATTGGAGGGGTCGTATGACGGAGGTTTTCACTGGCAGCCGTAGAAAGAAAAAGTTCAGCACAGTTCATACTCTTTCTTCTTCATGCACACATACAATGACATGATTAAAACTGGATTTGGGTCTTTCCAAATCCATAGGATTATGCAATCGATGTATTACAGTTTCACTTTGCCGACTTCTGTTAATCACCTCCACTCTCGTCCAAAGTCAGTGGTTTTCTTTTTCAAAGTCTGTGGTTTTCGTGCTTTTCCTACGCTTTCCGCCATCTTTTCTACAACAAGGGAAGCGACTCCGCTTTCAGGCCCTTGACCGTGGTTGTTTCCCTTTGCTCGAAGTCTATGCAGACGACAGCAACAATGGTCGTAAAAACCAACAAAATGGCGGTCGGTAAGTCGCGTTTTAGAGGAAGTCGCGTTAAGACTAAGAGAGGTCGTTTACATAGTAAAATGCATCTGTGCCAACAAATCCGGTCTCAAATGAGAGGTGGTCGCTTAACAGAGGGTCGTAAAATAGGGGTTTGTCTGTACATACAAAAACAACATTGATGCATAGTCCTTCTTACCGCAGTTATCCATGTTGCATTTAGATAGAATATGTGAATCTTTTGAAGATTAACAGCTACAGACGGGCTAGAGGTACAATTCACATTTGTGGCAAATGTGAACAAATCATGTTGACTGCAACAATGTACCGTACATGAGTTCCATGGGGGAAAGTAAACCACGTTTCAATGTTCTCTGAATCTTCCCAATCCTGAAGTGGTGACCACATTAAAAATAATTTCCAGTATGTGTGTGTGTGTGTGTCTGTGTATACAGGATGGTGGGGGTAGTGCTAAAATTGCATGCCTATCACCTTGTTTTAATCTGCCATCAATATTGGCAGAAATGTTTGATTATTTCAAGATCGTGGATCCGGATGACAAGATGTCCAATCCTGAAGACTCTTTCTATCAGCTTTTCCAATCCTGATTTCAGGAGCACTTCTGAACTACTGTCACCCATGGAATTCTGATTCTTAAGCAGGTAAGTGTTGGGTGCCAAGCTATAGGCCATGACGCACTTACTAATGGAAAATCAAGAAGCAACTTTCACAAAAATGAACACCGATATAATCAGCATTTAAACAAATCTGCTATCCCCATTGCCATATTTCAAATTGTATCTGGTTTAACGTCCCTTGGTCACATGCTTGCGCAGCATCACACTTCTTTTCATGCTGTTCTTTTTTATTATGTGACTGAACAATGAGAGGGAAGAGGAATAAATGTTGAACAATTGAAAACTCCTTTGTTGGTACTTGGTTCTTCAACGTGCGCAAAGTGCGTGAGCGCATGGAGCCTCAGTTTTCGTTGACTCTAATCAAAGTAAACACATTTTAACTCATTCTACCCCATTTATTTCTGTTTTATTGTCCATATAAAGCGCTTTGAGCTCCCTGCAAAGGAGTAATTAAAGCGCTATATAAATGTTCAGTTATTATAATATTATTATTACTTACAAGTATACTCGTAAACTCACGCCAACCATATCTGCCCCTTTACGAGTTAACTCGTAAAACAACCCCATCCTCAAACTGAAGCATCTAGCTTGGTTCTCATTCACAAATTGTTCACTTTGGTAGCTTTAGTTTTGGTTAAATAAAAGCTTCCTTTCCGGTCACACTCAGATGTTATTGATTTGGGAGCAGATTTCTATTTTTGTTCATGATTTTTTTCGATGATGGAATAATAATCATGATGCCTGAGTAATGAAATGGCAATAGTGCTTGAATGGATTGAGAAATATTAAAAATGTAAGATAAAAGACAGGCGTAAAATTGAAGACCACAGAAACGTAAACCGGTACTTCTTACATGTATTTTCACTTTTCATCTCTCATACAAACATTCGACTGGGAAACCTATACACGTTTAGAAAGAAGAAAGCTTGAATTTTGCAATGAAAGTAAAGAAAACAACTTGCCTTGAATATGGTGACAGACAGCAGTAATCCAGTAAAGGCACTTTCACTGTGGCTACAGGCTAACCCACCCCAGCCCCCACCCCCCTCCAACGATGATCTGTACACTGCTACTTCGTGTCAGACATCGACAAAAAACCATGCAACCAAACCCTTTTCCTTCACTTTGCAACAAAAATACAAGCCTAATTACCTTCCTAGTCTCCATCAGAGTAGCTATCGGCAACATACTCATCATCCTCATCCTCACAATCACTACATTCATCACTCATTTTCACACAAAGAAATGCAAACCGATCAATAAAAATAGATTAAGACAACCAGAAGTCGAAATACGAGTGCTACAAGCTTTTCTGACTGGTTAGCTGTATTCGCTTATTGGATTGGCCAAAGTTCAGCGCGAAATAGGAACTGAGCCACGATTTTTTTTTGCCCCCCCCCGAGGTGGGTAGGCCCATCGTACGCGTGCTTGTCCGGGGGAGCCCCGATCGGGGCTCATCGTTAGCCCAGAGGGTTAATGAAAAGCATCACGATTCTCTCCAGTTTTTAGTGAATCTAGGTAAAGTAGAAAGCTCTACTTTTGATCACTGCATGAAGAACAAACATTTCCTATATTTTACGTGTTTTGTGTGTGTAAATGGTAGATTTTTGGCTCACGTCGTTTTTTAAAAGCAAAGTGAGTCTATAGTATCGTCACATGTTCGGAAACGTTGTGTTAACTCTGTGTGTATGTGTGGTGTGTTGTGTGTGTGTGTGTGTGTGTGTGTCGTGTGTATGCGTGTCCGTGGCCCCGACCTTTAAACCTTAAACTCAAACCTTAACGTTGTCATTTTCTCTAAACATAAAAGGCGTTGAGAGGGTTAAAGTTAGCAGCGATACTTGATTTTGACGTGAGTCTAGACAAGTCATGACGATCAAAGCAGTCAGATACATCGGTAAGGAACAAAATAAAGATAATCATTTGTTGCAGAGATTACTGTTGTGCAACCTTTAACCTTGACTCAGTCACACTCTTCAAACTAAAGAAGATCTCACTCTCCACTGAAACTTTAACGTTGTCATTTTCTCAAAAAAAACATAAGATGTTAGAGGGTTAAAGTTAGCAGGATACTTGATTTTGACGTGAGCCTACACCACTAGGATACAAGTCATGGCGATCAAAGCAGTCAGATACATCGTAAGGAACAAAAGAAAGAAAATCATTTGTTGCAGAGATTACTTTTGTGTTGTAGGCCTACTGAGTAGACACTAGAAAGAAGACTCTCCATTAGATATGCAAAACGCTGTTTAAAATGAAACACAAGACTTCAGGTGTGTACAAATAGGTACATTTTAACGTCGTTAACTCATATTTTCTGTAACAAATAGATACATCTATTTGTACCGAGTGTGGCGCGTTGACGGCCCGTTTGTTTCGTTTTGGAGCGTCTGTGACAACGGTTGTTCGTGTTCGTTCGCGCATCGTGTCTGCGCTGAAATACTTTTACCGCACTTGTGCACATTTTGTCAGTGTATATACGTGTGTGTGTGTTCTTGTTTGTGTGTGTACTCATGCATGAATGCGTTTGCATGTACACGCATGTGAATGTTGCCTAATGTATTGGCGTGGGTGGAGAGACAGACAGACAGACAGACAGACACGGAGAGACAGGCGGACACACACAGATAGTCAATTAAAAACCAAAAATAGGTTAATCTCCAACAAGCTTTTATGATTGTGCATGTGTATGATGTACCTGCGCACCTGTACACATGCACGCGCGCACGCACACACACAGACACGCGTGCGCAGCGCACACGGCACACTCATACGCGCGCACACACACAATATTGTAAACAGTCACCCTCACACACACACATACAAATAAACATACAGAGAGAGAGAGAGAGAGAGAGAGAGAGAGACAGCTAGCTAGATACACAGTGAGAGAGAGGAATGGGGGGAGATCTACCTTGAGTCAAAACTGGGAATGACATTCATGACATAGATCTAATGGATTTAGCGATGTGCGCTTGCACGCGCACACTGGCACACACACATTGTGACAAACGCATAGACATACTCATAGGCCCAAAGTGCATGCGGTTGCGCTCATGTGCATGACGGTGTCGCAAAGCACCTCAGTGCATCTATCTAGTTCTGCGTTTGTATTATAGGCCTAAAGCACGCGCACGCGCGTACGTACGCACGCACACACAGACACACACGCGCTTTGCCCAGTCTTATCAATGACGTAGTAGAACCTGCCTTAATATCTCTGAGGCTTGCAATTATGTCGTCACTGGGTTGTAGGCCTCACAATTAAGTTTCTTCTTTCTGCTTCCAAAACTAGACATGAGGGAGTTAGATTTTGACGTATTTGATGAAGGAAGGCTGCAAGTTGTTCCACACATTTAGTGATTTGTGTGCATTGAGGGATAGAAAAAGAAAACAGTGGTAAAAGTGAGTGAAAATGGGTAGGTCAAATTGTATAGCAAAACTCAACTTCAGCTAGGCCTACTGAGCAGCAAATCTTGGTTGTTACTAAAGTTAGTGCTTTGAACAGCACCCCATCCAGATCAAAGAGTTATCAAAGTCTCAATGACTGTTCCTTGTATTCCCTGGATCTATTTCTCCAAAGTTTTATTCACAAAAAACAACAACAATAAATCGTGAACGGGAGCGTGTTGGTCAGCCATTGTCAGTGTAGTGTATTGTGTAGTGTGATTGTGATCCTAGCAGACAGCAACAAGAAACCACTTGCTCTCTGTTTCATCCTGTCCCATGTGTAAAATATTGAGCCCAAACTAATAATTTTCATGTTACAAGGTCGTTTCATGCACATACTATCTCTCTATACTATTGCCGTTACGTTACTGACTCCAACGAAGCAGCAACAAGCACGTACCCTACGGTAAAAGAGATCTATCGCGACAACCAGTCTACGGCAGCACAGATCTATCATAGTTTTAAGTGTCAGAATAAATATGCTCCAACTACTGAATTGCTGAACTTGTTTTACTTTTTATAACTTTCATTATGTGTATATTTACTGCAATTTTTCTAAGCAGACTTACATACTCATATGAGTGGATAAAATAGACTAGTTGTAAATTTATGCAAATTTAAATTTTAAGCAGCAAACTTTACTCATCAGCTTTGTGTTCAAATACAAAGTCTAGAACTAATGTCTAAAAATAATTATGATTTTTTTTTTTTTAAACATTACATTTATTTTTATACAGTTTTATGTTTTGTACTGAGTCCAACATTCTTTCTAGAACATATTTCTAGAACATATGATTTCTAGAATATGATAAAAGATGTTCCAACGTTTCTAGAATATTCCACAACTGAAAATGCTCTAGAATATTCCACCTCTGTAAATTACACAAAATTCTAGAAAGTCTTGGAACATTCTAGAATTTTGACAAGTTCTAGAAGTTCATTTCACCGGGGAAGGCCTCGTGCGTGACTCGCCCGGGCTTGACCTTAACCTTTCATGGTGAAGAGAGGGGGGGGGGGGGGGGGGGGTACAAAATGAACGAAACGAAAATAAAAAAAAAAAAAAAAAAAAAATATTAGCCTAGGACTAAAGTATCTTATAGAAATGCAGATGATGCGGAACAAGATTTATTCGCATGAACACTCAGTTTAAAACAGTAACAGATCAGGAGTAGGGCCTTACGAATTCCGCATCTTCATTTTCCTAGTAGATGTCCTGTAGGCCTGTAGTGTAAGGTTGTTGTTATTTGGGAAAATTCGCTTGTCCTCGAATCACAATGGCGTCTGCCGGCCGCGCGTGCTATCTGCGTGAGTAAATTATCCTTCTTCTTCTTCAAGTTGGGGATGTTTATCATGCCCCGCACTCACCGGTCTTCATTCAGATTATTAAAGCGCACACGGCACAGGATGCGTGCTATGTGAATTCGTGTCATCCATCCCACCGGCACACACGACCTGACATGTACTGGGTTTCAAAGGATTATGCAGCGCAGGAAAAACAAAAACAACAATAATTATAATAAGTCTAGACAAATAAGAGGATGTGCACGACCTCGCACCCCTGGCTATTCCGATAATACCCAGTCGCACACTGGGGGGGGGGGGGGGGGGGGGGGGGCAAACAACAAAAAAAACGGCCGGGGGGGGGGGGGGGGTGGGTGGGGGGGGGGGGGGGGGGGGGGGGGGGGGGGGGGGGGGGGGGGGGGGGGGGGGGGGGGGGGGGGGGGGGGGGGGGGGGGGGGGGGGGTGGGGTGGTGGGGGGGGAGGGGGGGGGGGGGGGGGGGGGGGGGGGGGGGGGGGGGGGGGGGGGGGGGGGGGGGGTGGGGGGGGGGGGGGGGGGGGGGGGGGGGGGGTTTGGGGGGGGGGGGGGGTGGGTGGGGGGGGGTGGGGGGGGGGGGGGGGGGGGGGGGGGGGGGTAGTGCTTTTTAGTCAGGGAGCTTCAGCACCTTCGAAACTTAAAAAGTTGTTTTTGAAGATGACTCGTGCTACAGCATGACAAAAACCAAGCCATCAGTAGGCCTACGTTGAAAGCGTTCACCACAATTACTGGGAGCTGCTGTGGCGCAGTTGGTAAGAGTCGCTGGCTCGTAATCCATCAAGTTTGTGAGTGTGGGTTCGAATCCAGCTGGGGCCACAGTGGTGTGTCCTTGGGAAAGGCACTTTACTCCCATTTTCCTCACTCCACCCAGGTGTGATAAATGGGTACCTGACGTCAGTTGGGGAAAAAGTCCTTCGGATGAGACTTACAACTGAGGTCCCGTGTGCGAACGCATGTACAGATCTCTTGCGCACACGTTACAGCCCATTCCACTAATCGGTAGGAGACAGGGGCAGGATAAACATCCCCAATAGGAAGAAGAAGAAGAGATTGCTTCATGGCGGACTCGCATGTCTCGAGGGTTAAGCTGCTTGTGTGTGTGCATGCGCCCTATGTGTGTGAGAGAGAGGTCATTTGAACTTTTTATTCTGTTAGGCTCGACATAATTCAGTTCCACTACTAGTCTATTATCACTCACACACCCTACACAAATTTGTATGTTGAATTATTTTAGCTTATACCACATCCTGAATTTGACGCATAAAACTGAAACTCAGACAGAGAGTGTGGAAACAATACTAACTAGGCCTACATCTTATATTTAGTTATAAGCCTACTGCTAGGCCTAAGCAAAAGTAGGCCTAACTATAGGCGCCATACATTCCTTTCCAACACACACACAAAACACACACACACAGGTCACAGAGAACACACACTCACACACTGTGCCTCTAACACATAGGCTAGGCCTAGCATCGCCTGTCCGTCTCGCGTCACCGGTTGCGTTGCTTTCCTTTGCATCGCGTGGAAGAAGGTATAGCGCATGCACGCATGTCAGCATTATCGTGGGGATTTCAAAGTACTTAGTTCCGATACAATGTATGAAATCAAAGGTGACGTCTGACCTGTGAATAGAGGTCAAACGTCTGACGTAATCAACATAGCCGCTATTAATTACTCCACCTGGGCATTAAACAGTTGTGTATGACTTTAAACTCGTCTAGTTCCTCTCTACACCCCTTTTTTAAAATCTCATAAACATTCATCTGCATAGCAAAGTCTGTCTAAGAATACTCAAATTATCCCTAACTGTTTGTTTTGGAATTATCTCTCTGTCTTCTCTCTCCCATAATATCTCATCAGTTCACTTTTTACAGTATCCTTGCTGAACTTATTTGCTTTCTTTTTCATACTAACCCCCTAAAGTGCATCAGAATCTTCAACGTGATAAAGTTGGCTGCCTATGGGGAAGAAGAAGACTTAGGAAAGTCACTGCGACTCAGCTGTTGTTTTTTTATATGAGGGAAACATCCGATCCCCAGGGATCGGGTCTTTTTTGCTAGAAAATATCTGCCTCCTTCATAAAATAATTCCAAAATGGGGTCTTAATTAAGGGAGGGGTCTTGTATTTTTTAATACAAAGTGGAGATATTTTTAATAGTTAGAAAGAAGGGCAATATTGTCAGAAGTTAAGTAGGTCTCCTATATGTGGGCATAGGAGTCTTATAATACTAGTCTGTGGCGGTAGCTTGTCTTTTGTTCGCGCTGCATGCTAAACTAGACTATTGTTAATTCACCTCTTGTATGGCTGGCTGTCCCCAACACCTCATTGACAAGCTTCAAAAAGTCCATAACTCTTGTGCCAGACTTCTCTTCAAGGTCTCTAAGTATCATCACTTGTTCAACGCACGTTTTAATTACCACTCCTGATATCCCTTCATTGGCTTTCCATCAAAGCACGTATTGACTACAAAATTTCCACTCTATGTCATTCTTATTTCTCTGGAAATTGGCTCCCCTAGCTACAGAATCTCAACATGACTTTATGTCTATACTCCATGAAGGCAATTGCTAGTTCATCTTCCAGATTGCCAAAATTTCTCTGTTTTCCTAGTACTATGCCGAACAACCGAATGTGTTGGATGAGCGGGATTCCTTTTCCTTTTTTGCGGCCCCTATCTAGTTTGGAACTCCTTCAACGCTTATCGCGAAATCCGCTCATGATCCAGAGGGGTCTTGGGATAATGTTTCACAATCTAAGCTCTCAAGACCCAGACAGTCTGTTCAAGCTAGCATCAGCTAACCTTTAGGGCTCACTTTATTACTTCTGGACTCTATTCTCACACAACACAATTTGCCGGTTCTCGGCCGGCCCATGTATTAGTTTCACTTGTGTTATGACTGCAATGTGTACGTCAGGCTTTGTTGAAGAGATAGAGAGGACGAGAGAGTTGAGAGAGGGTTGTTTTAGGGTTGTGATAATGGGGGAACCTGGGGAGTAGAGAGTTCTAGAGAGAGTAGAGAGAGAGCGTGTGTGTGTGTGTGATTGGCATTTGTTCAACTGATTGTATTTTTGTATTGTGTTTTTTGGGTGGGGTGACATGGTGGTGAAGGTATACGGTAGTGTGTGTGCAATGTGTGTGTGACATGTGCCGGTACGTGCGTGTATGTGTGGTTGGGTGTGTATGTGGATGCGTATTTGCATGTGCGTGAGCGATTATTTAGTGTGGTTGTTGAATTTGTTGCTTCTTAATTTTTTTTGTTACTTTTGTTCTGGGTGGCGCATAGGTTAGCTTGCACATTTGTGGAGGAATTGCGCTATATAATTGATTGCAGCTATTATTATTGTTATTTATTATTATTATTATTAATGGGAAATATTATAAAAGGAGGTTCTACTGTAGGCTTATTTGTTACATTTGTTAATTGTTATTTTAGGCTTTAATTGATTAAACTAGTTTGTTTGGTTTTTAATAAGTATAAGTTTTTGCTCTAAAGCTAGAGTTTAAGTCGACTGTTAGTGTTTAAACATAAATTTATATCATATTTTTTTGTACAGTATGGGTGACATCAGCTCTGACTGGAGGTGGGTACATCTAGTGCGACTGGACTCTATGAGGCTTCATGGAGACTAGCTGTATGCTGTAGATCCAGTCGATTCTACATTTGGTTTTATGGTGAGTGAAGCACTAAACATTTGCACGCACAGGGTTCCTGTTATACTGAACATTCTGTGCTTGACTGGTAAACAAAATGGGCCGCCAAAAAAATTGGAAACTGTCCGATTACCCGGGTATGGAGTTCGACTATCATCAGGAAAAGAAGGTGAGGGTTTGGGAGAGTGAGTTCACCAAAGCAACATTAGGCCTATCCTGCTCTACTTAGGCCTGGTTATTTTTATTATTTTTCCTCAAAAAAAAAAGTCCATTTTTGACCCTTACACCTTTTCCTCCAACCCCTACTCTATTATTTTAAAAGTAAAAACCCATTGTGATGATAGCTTAAAGGGATGATAAAGTATCACCTTAGGTACGTGGTGTTAATTAGTGAGATGACCTTTGGTTCCCATTACCCAATTCCTGTAGTGTTAAGGATAACACGCTGTCTGAATTTCAGACAGAGATCTAGGTTCAAATCCTGGCAGGAATCATAAGAGAGGTCAGATTGTTATCTCACTATTTTCTTTCTATACTGAATATACCCAATTCCATGCCTAACTTTCTCTGACACTCATATTCTTCACTGCCATTAAAAAGCATTTTAAGTTCCTCTTCGTCTGTGTCCACTCGTTTTGTTTCCCGGCACAAACATTAGAAAAAAAAAAAAACAAAAAAAACAACAAAACAAAAAAAAAATGCCCTTCCTTGGTTAGTTGTTGTCGATATGGTGTGTGCTTGGGGGTCGGGTGGCGGGGTGGAGAGGATGAATTTAAAAAAAAAATGGCTGACTGCTGTTGAGAGATAGCCTCTCGCAGAGACTCTTTTTGTGCAATAAACAGAATCTATATACTTCTTGATATGTTATATATTTTTCTTAGTATGGCAGGATTTTATTGATGTCCTAATTTGAGCAAGTCATATATCGCTGTAACATTCATTCCAGTGTTAGTATAAAAACTGCATTAACAGTATATCTATTCTAAGACCAAACCAACATAATAATAAATTAGTTCATGCGTAATTTAACGCTAACTGCATTAAAACTATATTATATTATTCTAACCAATGCCATACAACATAGCGTATAGTTATATGCAATAGTAATACAAATAGTATTTCACCTTTACATAAACACTTAAGACAGAATTTGGCGGGGGGTTTGTATGTATGCATTAACACTCTGATTATTAGTCTGAACAGACTTGAATTTTAAATTTTCAATTCACAAACTTTTATAGGGAACCATTGGAAATCTTCATTGTACTATTACTTTAAGGCTGATTGGTAAGAACAGCAAATTAGCTCTGCATTGGATTTGCATTTAGGCTAAATATAGTGACATTGTATCTACTTCTAACTGATTCTGGTCTAATAGATAGTTTACTTTCAATAATTAGTACGGGATCCATTGAAGGGCTTCTGCGCTCTTGTTATACGGACTTATAATTGTGATGAAACTTTGTAAAGTTCTTAAAGCATGTCATTTGAGTTTCACAATAAGCAATGCAAAATAATATTAAAGGCAATTCCTGATGCGAAATTAAGTTGCAAAGTTATAGAAAGTAGTTTTCTAAACTAATGTCTATAGTTATGGCTCTAGCGCTGTGTGCACAGCTGGGTCTGTAGGGATGAGATGACTTGGCTGCATGAGAATGGAGGGGTTAATATGTATGTGTTAAACTGTGGCATAATGTTTTTACAAAATCTATGGCATAAAAGAAGGCATGCTAAACTTATAATGCTTATGGTTCATTCCCTATGCCATTATATGGAATTGCTTTGGGCAGCATTTTGCGCTTATCTGTGGAGGCATTCTGTGAGCATAAGACTGAAGCGGTCTTCACACACATATGGTTACCTATCTAGTGAGGCATTATTCAGACAATTATATCATATTGGTATTACTCACATAACTTTTATCGCTACCGTAAAGAATACCAAATTCTGATTTTTGATTTAATACTCATATTTCGCATTGCACGCACTATGAATGAACAATGCATAAATGATTTGTAATTATCTGAAAAAAAGGACAACTCATGTATAAAAGAAAGGAAATAACTAGCAAAGGCTTTATGCCAAGTATGAATCGTAACATTTTCAAATTTACGGCGGAGGTCAGTGAGTGACACACTTGGGGTTTTCTTTTGCTTTGGCGAAGGTTGCACGGCATCAGTGTCCAGTTTCCCTGGTGTAGACGGCCAACCAACGTGGCTACCACCTGCAGCATGCTTGTGGCATGGCGTAAGCAGCTACTTCTAGCTCAACGGGCGACAAGCAGCGCAGATCCCCGACACGTAAAATCATAAAAAAAAAAAAGATTATTAGATTGAGTAATGATGCACTGAATAGCTAATTAGATCGAGAAGTCAGGTACACGGAATCTTAATTATGTGAGAATCATCAGCCACAAGCAAAATGTAATCGTTTATGAGAATCACAGCAAATCTAATTTACCAACGAGAGGGAAGGGGAAGGAGAGGTATCTAATCAGATGAGAATAAGCACCTGAATGTAATGGCAGATCGAGTAATCAGCATGAATCTAATTAGATGAGAGTCACACGAATCTAAATTAGATGAGATGTAAACATGAATCTGATTATTAGTATGAGAATTTAATCACGAATGTTATGTTAGATGTAGAATAACTAATGTGAATGTAATTAGTATGAGGAATTCAAGCATAGCGTAATCTTAATTAGATGAGTATCACACAAATTTAATTAGGATGAGTAATGGTTACACAGCGAATGCTGAATTAGTTATGAGAATCACTACTATCTTTACTATTAGATGAGATATCACACTAAATGCTATCTATCATATGAGAATCTCCAGCGAGATCATAATTAGTTATGTAGAATCTAGCCCTGAATGTCTAATATTAGTATTTATGAGTATCTACTACTTAATCTAATCATATGAGATCAATCACGTTAGATCTTAATTATAAAATAAGGATGAACGAATCACACTAATGCAATTCATATGGAGGAATCACGACTTAATGCTAGATTAGATGAGAGATCGACCTACTTAATCTAATCAACTAATGAGCAGAATCAAATGAATTTAATTAGATGAGAATCCCAAGAATCGTTTACTTTAGGATGGAGAAAATAAAGATAGTAGCCGAATCTAATTTAGATTGAAATATAGAAAATGATAAGGGCACGAATGCATAATTAGATAATTATTATGTACGACCTGGCTTTACAAACGTGTTTCCAGATATGCTTCCGAAGATTAGTGGATGAAGTGTTATTTGTGATTAACTCCATGCTGGGCAGCTTTTAGCGTAAATAGTTAACGAATTACGTAAGGCTTACCAAGACATGGTCTCCCAGATCGAGGTACGTAAAAAGAAAGAAAAAAATGTGAAGACTCACAAGATAAGCGTAAGGACGCTGGTACTTCGTATTTTCACTTTTCATCTCTCATACAAACATTCGACTGGGATACCTTTACACGTTTAGAAAGAAGAAAGCTTGGATTTTGCAATGAAAGTAAAGAAAACAACCTTGAAGTTGAATATGGTGACACTGACAGCAGTAATCCAGTAAAGCACTATCACTGCGGTTGCAGCTATCCGCACACCTTACTGGCCAGCCTGCCCATATCGCGCACGATGATCGCATCACTGCTTACTCGTGTCATAGGCATCACAAAGAGCGGCTATGGGCAGTTCGAAGTCCGCATTCCCTTCACTTTGGCAACAATAAATACTCTTCGAATAATGACCTTCCTTAGTCTCCATCAGTAGCAGGCTATCGGCAACGGGATACTCATGCACTGGTGTCATCCTGCTCCTCACAATCACATTCTTTGCTCTATATTTCTCAATCAAATAAATATTCTAAAGCGGCGATGTCGATGTTAAAATGGCTTAGATTCTAGTAGCAGGCAGGAAGTCTAATACTAGAGCTTTAATGGAGCTTTCTGTTTGGTTAGCTGTATTCGCTTATTGGAGTGGCCAAAGTTCAGCGCGAAATATGAACCGAGCCGAACTGAGCCGGGGGGGCTCGGATCGATGGGCCGGCAGCGGGGATGCATGCGTGGCCTAGAGGGTTAAAACTATAGGGCTGGGTACTGGTGGGAACTATTCATGATTAGCGGATAATAGGCTTCTTTTTACTGTTTTGATTGTGAGTTATAAACATCTGTATAAATCGCACAGACTGTGTGTGGGCCTGACGCCCCTGTGCTTCTGCCATGATCTCTGAAATCCTAACGCCAAGGTACGTCAGCTCCGTACAAAAGGCGGGTAGATGGCGTGCGAAAAAATAAATAGAGATAAAAAATATACCGGCTAACAGATTTGTTTGTGGTTTTTTGCTTGTGAATGCGTATGCGCGACATGTCTGTCCTGGGAGTGCAAAATGAATTTCAAAATGTTATGGGGATGCATGGCTCCACAAAAAAAATCAAATTGCCAAAGTGTATATCACAAACTGCATTCACTAGTCATTCACTACCTACTTTTGCAGACTGTTGAAGCCTTAGAGACGAGGCTGAAATGAAATATGTATGATCATAAACTTGCTTACGGTACCGGCTTTGGTCAGTAAGTTTCACATGAAGATTCTTATCAATTGCTGTTATCTTTCACAAAGAATAGGATTTCGATTGCTGTCATCACTTCCGCTGGATGCCGTAATATACGTAACTGGCACCATCCATGATGGTAAAGGGGGGGAGTACGTGGAAGGTATGCGCAGATGTGCAGTAACACGACTTCATAACAGATATTTGCATCGTATCGGTAAGGCGAAAAAGCAAGGCTCGGCTGCGTAAATATGAGGTCCAGAGTTAACACTCTGCTTGACATCAATTCAGCTTTCGGGGGCGATCTGCATAAGTCCCTGTATTCTTTCACTATAAATACGTAGCTATTCATTGCTTTCCTCTAGTCTAATTGTACGTCAGATAAGCTGTTCGTCATGTCCATTATTGGAAGAAAAAAAAAAAAAAAAATAAAAATCGCGAAAATGCTGTAAGTCGGTGTGCCACTAGATTTTCTAAATTGCTTATCTTTCAAACCAATTCGGCGCTAGAAGCCTATTGCAAGCAGACAGGAGTCTGGAGAGGTGCAATTCTATTAGCGAAAGTGAGGCTGATAGCGGCTCACTGTGATCTGGGCTCATGGTGATAAAATATCTAAAATTGGAAGCGCCCAATCCGGCACACGTGTGAATCCGTACTGTTCGCGAAACGTTCTAGACGTATTCGCGATCCGCATTTTTTTGTGAAGGAAAGCTATTTCACGAGGCCGTTCAGCCGCACTAGAGAGTTTAATGTGGCACAGAAAAAATGTGAAGAATATGAGATTCTGTGAGAAAAAAACACTAATGATAGTGCAGTAGTGGATTCTAATCTAGTAAAGAAAATTGGTTTGGGCAGTATCCCCAGGAGTTTATACGTCTTTAACCCTTTGCTAACGCCAGCATTTTGTGCAGGCCTAAAAATATTACATTTAAACTAAATTGCTGGGTAGGTGAGGAAACAAATGGCTGAGTGCAATATATGGGTTAATTCTCTCTGTGACATGTATGAGCATTAGGTCGCATCCTTAGCGCTCCTCCAATAAATTGAGTAAATAGGTGGTCAATTATGGATAAGGCTAGGCCGCTGATTGCGATGGGGCCTTTTAGTGACATGGGTGTTAAACCATTGTGCTGCAAAAATGCGACCATTCTTGCGGGTGAAAAGGGTTTAAGGAGCAATAAACCAGCATTGCTGTGCTAAACTAAGGAATAATAATACCTATGGGTAATTTTTATAAACAAGGCTACATGCTTGCCTTTTATCAGCAAGTTGTCCTGCACATAAAAAAAAATTCGCTTGTTGTTGTCATATGGCGCTGGCTATAAAGGATCATCCTAGGGAACATACCAACTAGCGAATATCACTTGAACTCTTAAGGTACCACCATGCAACTACCAAGGGTTATGAGAACTTATTACGTGTGTGGTGACGCGTTTTTGATTAGGCGCTACCGGCGCAGCTTGCGGGCTAGGGGCTGCACACTCAGACATTCGGAGGAGGTCTCTTATGTCTGATCTGGGCAGGTTGTTTTCAGTCTATGCATGTCAAAATCAGCGCATTATAGTGCGTAGCATAACAAGAATACAAGGGCCTAGAGCGCCCCCTCACCCTATATATATCGCTAGATTGATTCTGCAGGTTGAACGGCATGACTCTCCTCTCCTTCCAGGGGACAAAGAAGAATCTTTTTCGAGTTTCTTTTTTTGCCTAGGTTGTTTTGACAGTATTTTGTGGTCTCATCTCACAGGCTATTCCGTGCTTCACAGCTATTGACCGTGTAGGTACCGCTGAAAGGATTGGTTAAAAGAAGTTGAAACATAGGCAACGTCTTATCTGAGGGGTTGTCATTATAGAGAGACCTTTAAGCACAAACGGGGCAGTCCCAAACTTTCTTGTCGATGACCATGGTTTCTGTTTTCCTTGTTTTCGTTAGTTTCCTGCTCCCACACTCGCCACTTTCCCATCGTGATTTAATCAACTCCTTATACTTGATTATGTTTCGGGGATGGTCCGATCTCGTGTTTTTGCCAGCCTCCTGTTCGGCGCGTGGAGGTCACAATTTCGCTCGCCGTCTCCCTCTTTCTCAGCGTTTTTGCCAGCACACGGACGGGCATTCTTCGCATGTCAGTTTTTTGGGGGGGCGGGGGGCCGAGTCGGCCATATTTCGCTGACTGACTTGAAGTAAGAACAGATAGTAGCGGGCCCTTCTCCAAGTAGCTATGAGTACCACGGGGCCTAACTCTCTCTTATAGCAAAAGTTAGGGGGCGTGGCTTCCAATGGAAATTCCATGCTTACATTTCTGACTACTTTTCATCGAGAGATCGATTTGCACGAAACTGACTGCAAAAAGATAAAATTGTCGGTCGGCATCTCAACCCCTGAAATCGGGTCGTAAGTCGGAACTCAGGAAAAGTCGTATTTGCGGCATAGGATATATAGAGTAGAATGTGTTCGGGAAAAAAAAAATCTGGTCGTATGTGAGGAGAAGTCGCATTTGCGAGTGTCTTATTAGAGGGGTACCACTGTATACGTATGCAAGTTTTACATAATTCTAACAGCAACATACATATATCCTGTTTTATTTCATATTTAATAAGTTTCAGTCCATGTTGCAAAGGAAGCTCAGGATTTATGGATAGAGCCATAGCATACTTGCACTCATGCAAAGCCTACAGCAAAGCATACCTTCCCTTAATCTTTTTGTGCCCCAGCTAAATGCTGACAAACTAACAAAAAATGCTTGCAAGTGCTTCAAATATGCACCACACAATTAGGACAAGTCTTTTCAAACAGCTGAAAATGGTCACAAAGTAAGCTTCATTTATTTTAAAAGAAAGTTTGAGGGCAGTTCACGGGCCCCTTTTGCTGCCAATATCGCATTTATGCATGGCCAGGGCAATGGTGTTTAACACTCAAGTTACTAAAAGTAAATCAAACCAGGTCTGGGATTGTTATCCGAAGATTCTAATTTTGCTTATTTTAGGAAGTAAGGATATGGCCTAATTTTATGCATGTCACAAAGGAATTCTCAAATAGTGGATTTCCTCCTTTATAAGACCTTCAAAAATCATCCAAAATGAGGGTCTTATAAGGGAGGGTCTTTATAAAGGAGGAAATTTTAATACTTACAAAGAAGGGCAATGTCTCAGAGAAGATGGTCTTATTTGGGAGAGGGAGTCTTATAAAGGGAAGGTCTTATAAGGGGACGGTGCCGAGGTTCCACTGTAAATGCGATTTTTTTTTTTCTTCTTTACCCTGTTAAGTTTAATGGTATTTGGGGGCTGAAGAATGGCTTGCAGCGAAACGTTTAATGTAGTTATTAGGGTTATCATTCCAAAGTGCTAATTTTATTTGGTTAAAAAAAAAATTATATTCATTGCTTTTGTGGACATGTTGAAAATTTGCTGTACAACTGTAAACCCTATTTTCATTAAATGTTACTGACAGTGTACTTTGCAAACCAACCTTCATCTCTCTCCACAACAAAGTCAGCGGTGCAGGGATGAATCAGACCAGCGCTGAGTACAAGGTGGATCTGAATGCCTTTGCACCTCCAACACAATGTCTGGAACAAAGCAACAACATTATAGTAATGATCCTTATAGTACAAGGTGGATCTGAATGCCTTTGCACTCCAACACAATGTCTGGAACAAAGCAACAACATTATAGTAATGATCCTTATAGTACAAGGTGGATCTGAATGCCTTTGACCTCCAACACAATGTCTGGAACAAAGCAACAACATTATAGTAATGATCCTAAAAGTACAAGGTGGATCTGAATGCCTTTGACCTCCAACACAATGTCTGGAACAAAGCAACAACATTATAGTAATGATCCTTATAGTACAAGGTGGATCTGAATGTACAAGGTGGATCTGAATGCCTTTGACCTCCAACACAATGTCTGGAACAAAGCAACAACATTATAGTAATGATCCTAAAAGTACAAGGTGGATCTGAATGCCTTTGACACTCCAACACAATGTCTGGAACAAAGCAACAACATTATAGTAATGATCCTAAAAGTACAAGGTGGATCTGAATGCCTTTGCACTCCAACACAATGTCTGGAACAAAGCAACAACATTATAGTAATGATCCTAAAAGTACAAGGTGGATCTGAATGCCTTTGCACTCCAACACAATGTCTGGAACAAAGTAACAACATTATAGTAATGATCCTTATAGTACAAGGTGGATCTGAATGCCTTTGCACTCCAACACAATGTCTGGAACAAAGCAACAACATTATAGTAATGATCCTTATAGTACAAGGTGGATCTGAATGCCTTTGCACCTCCAACACAATGTCTGGAACAAAGCAACAACATTATAGTAATGATCCTTATAGTAGTAAGCAGTAGTAGTAGTAACAATAATAACCATCATCCTTCATTACCATCAACATTATCATCATAACCAACACAATGATCATCATTGTCGTCATCTTACTTACGACCGTAATAATTTAATAATCTACATTCAAAGAACAAACAAAACATTTTCTTAAAATTCTGGGAGGAAGGAAAAGGAGGGGGAGCTATACATTAATAATAACAAAACTATGCAAGAATTTACAAAAACAACAAGTAGAAAGGCACTTAATAAATTTGAAGAAAAACATTTTAAAAAGATACTTGCATTTTTACTTCTGCTGATGTTGGCTAAAACATTTTATTTTTTAAAGGAAAATTATTTCTAACCTGAAATATTGTTTGAAGTCTGCTGGAAAGCGAATCTGTTTTCCACAATTTTCACATCCTGAAACAAAAGTTAGGATTGAAGTAGTGAATACACAGACTCATCATTCGTTCAAATGACAAACCAACAGAATACACAGACAATACATAGACTGAGCTCGTGAAAATCAACCCCACTGTCAACACACCCATCACAGTCGGTAGGCAACCCATTAGGGAGTTGGATACTTTCGTATATCTTGGAAGTGTGGTCGACAAACAGAAGAGGCACTGACTGGGAAGTGTGGTTGACAAACAGAAGAGGCACTGACTGGGAAGTGTGGTTGACAAACAAAAGAGGCACTGACTGGGATGTGTGGTTGACAAACAGAAGAGGCACTGACTGGGAAGTGTGGTCGACAAACAGAAGAGGCACTCATCTAGGAAGTGTGGATGACAAACAGAAGAGGCACTGACTGGGAAGTGTGGTCGACAAACAGAAGAGGCACTGACTGGGAAGTGTGGTTGACAAACAGAAGAGGCACTGACTGGGAAGTGTGGTCGACAAACAGAAGAGGCACTCATCTAGGAAGTGTGGTTGACAAACAGAGAGGCACTGCTGGGAAGTGTGGTTGA
>CM065683.1:69240558-69265558 GCA_017654935.2 Phymorhynchus buccinoides
ATTAATCTCGAAGTTTTTTCTGGCTTTTACACTGTATGATGTAAGTTCGCGCATAATATTGTCTCTCAGGTAGCTGAAGTGGAAGTAAGTGGGTATGTCTATAATTCTTATAGATTCCGACATTACTGTAGGCCTATATTATATCCTATTGAGTGTTATATAGTGCTTTTAATGTTTAGCCATACATTTCTTACCACCCATAGCAAAGTTATAGATCACTTCTGGTGCTCTGTCCGCGTTTGTTGTAACTGTTATTTGCGAAGTTAGAGGGGAGTCACGGATAACCGTTTTGTAATAGCCATAATCGTCCTTCTACATGTTAGATGCATCTTCGTCTTCTTCTTCTCTTACCTTCTTACTCTTCCTCCTTACTCTTCATATCTCTTCTTCTTCTCTTCTTCTTTCTTTTTCGTCTTCTTCTTTTCTTCTTCTTCTTCTTCTTCTTGTCTTCTTCTTCTTCCCTTCTCTTCTTCTTCTTCTCTCTTCTATCTTCTTCTTTCTCTCTCTTCATCATCTCATCCGGGGGTGGGGGGCTCATACTTTCCTGTCGTATGAGCGCAGATGCGGTATGTCTGCCGTTATGCGCCTACGCTCGGACTAGTTGCCCGCATGTCCGACTGTGCGGTGGTGGTGGCTGGGGGAAATATTTGTAGATTTAATGCTGTGCACAAACGCACGGGAAGGGAACGTAAAGCATAAATATAGTAGGACAGTAATCAAAGGAAAAAGGCAGAATCAGAGAGTGACGATTAGGAAGTTCAGCAACAGAACTTCCAGAAGTGGGGAACTATTTTGCAAAGTCCCCCCCCCCCCCCTCCGTGTGCCCAAGGGGTGGGTTTGCGGTGGGGGTAGCCCTTAACGATTTCAATGGTTTTTGGCCTTTGCAATGGTAATGTCTGACTGTGACAGTTTCACAGCTGGGTGATCTGGGTGCATTGGGTGGGTGTTTTTCCCCCAAAGAATCGAAAAATGACTTAAGATACACTAACTGTTCAGTCATTTACCACTTATCTTTTTTCCCCTTTAAATTGTCATCGTAAGAGTCCAAAAAATTGTTGCCCAACAATATTGATATGAAAACATAAATTGAAACGATTACACAGTTGATTTTTAAACTTTTCATTGAATACAATACTATGTGGGTGGGTACACGCGCAACGCACAATCACACAGCACACCAAACGCACACACACACGCACACTACGCACACTAGCAGCCACACACAAACCACGCATCGCACGCACAGCACGCACCGCACCGCACGCACACACCCACATCTATTTCTCCGTTTCTTTCTGTTGGTTTTGTTTCTTCTTCATTCCTGTCCTTTCTTATGGGAAGACGGGTAAAAGCGCATGGCGGGTGAAGGAAGGCCCCCCAATTACATTTCATGAAATAAGAGAATTTCAGTCAAATTTGCCCAATGAGACAATGCCTAGAACATTAAGCTCGTCTCAATTGGCTAAAATTGACTGAAATTTGCTTCATTTTTCATGAGATAATTGGGGTGGGCTTCTGTCCCTCCCTTGCTTTTTACCCGTCTTCTCCCTACTGCAGAATGGGCACTTAAACCTCGATTGTTTTCTACTATTCACGTTAGTTC
Source organism: Phymorhynchus buccinoides (assembly GCA_017654935.2). NCBI lineage: Eukaryota > Metazoa > Mollusca > Gastropoda > Neogastropoda > Raphitomidae > Phymorhynchus > Phymorhynchus buccinoides. Next base: position 69,242,162 of record CM065683.1, read on the forward strand.
ACCCTTTAACAATTTAAAAAAATACGCATTCCCTAATATGTGTATAATACTAGGCAAGACGGACAAAGACGACTAGAACATGAGGGGGGGTGTTCAATTCTGCATCTTTGCCGGGTTGGCTTCATGCCGTCCCTTGATAAAGCCAGTGCCACATCACATAGCCCTAGGCCCGAACATATTGTTTTAACAAGATGATCATTACACCTTAATGCAATATGGTTCCGATCTTACTGTATCGGGTGCTTTCTATTTGTTTCTGTCAATCTGCTTTTGTTTTGTCAATGCAACTATGATCTCGATACCTGTTTTTCCTTCTTGGGGTTTTGTGTGTGATGTATAGTGTGCCTATAATTAGTTGCTATTATTTCATGAGATGTTATTCCTTAATGTTAGCTGTTGTGGCTATTTATGCATTGTATTATATAGTGATTAATGAATCGTCTATGATAACTCCTCAAGAAGATTATGTTTGTCTGTTACTGTCTGTTGTTGTCTTATTTAAGTTATGAATACATTTTAAGACTTTCCATGAACAGGTAAAGGATTAGCATTACCAGGAGCATCTCTGAAATTATCTGAAAATGTTGTTAGGATACAGCACTTTTGTTTTTATGTTATGTAGCATTTCTTGTCGATTTGTTTTTTAAACAGAGAAATCAGTTTTTGTTTTTGTTGTTTTTTGTTGTTTTATGTAAATCAAATTCATTTTATTACCTTGAGGCAATTATCGTAATTTTTATGTTTTCAGTTTTGTCAGTTTCAGCCTGTGTTATGGTTTCAGCCATTGTGCAGAGAGGCTTTTGGTATTATATACCTACATTGGTGCGCTTCAGTAGCCTATAGAATTAATCGCCATGAAAGTGATGCAAAATGTCATTCAATCATACCCGTTAATCATACAAACATTACTAAGGCTTAATCAAGACGTAAATTTTCAATAGTCAAGCGTAACCAGACACGTTTCCTTTTCCCCCTTCGCAATAGTTTCCATTATTTGCCACGTTGTAAGACTGTTGCTTCAACGCATTCCAAGTCCACTACTTTCTATTTTGCCCCTTGATAACCGTGGTCGAGTTATCTCCCATTTTTTGCATGTTTTGACAGCCCTCCGTACCTGGCTTGGCTTAATGCTTAAGTTATCTCTTGTCCAATAGCTGATGAAATCCGTTTAACGTCCTCCGTTCTGAACCGACACATAAGGGACATTATAGATATAAGATGGTGGGAACGATCCTGGAGAAATGCCCGGAGGCACGTGCAACTCCAGTAAGTCCCGTTTTTTAACGATACAGTCTGTATTATTGATTTTTGTTGTTGTTGATATCTAGGTTGTTGTTCAACGAACTTTCACAGAATATAGTATACTGTTGTTAATTATATATAACAATAACTCCTCTTGCATCTGTAGGCAGATAACCTCATTTTGATGTTGAAGATAATTTTTTTGTTGTGTGGAAGTTTTTTCTCCAGCAATCATGCGAACTGTCATGTTTTCAGAGACGTTTGTCGATTGTTCCTGGCTGCTGCTGGCTAAGGACTGGCTGCTGTGACTGTATGTTAACTAATAAAGTGAACGAAAAAGACCCAAAAAGCTCAATTTTGTTTTGTGTCATTTGCATAGGGCATCCTCATGTCCATTAAATCGTACGACAGTACATCCATTCGATCACGTGGTCTCCAGAACAGATTTGTTCGAGATCACGTGAATACGAATCGTATCGTTGCAGTCGTGCGATTTTAAGCTGAGTGGTGATCGTTTGCCCTTAATCCAGCAAACAAATGCGAATTACTGTAAATACAATAAGCGGGCAAACTAACCCACAAAAACTGAAGAAAGTCATAAAAGTTGATCATGCTTGCTGCTGTAATAAGCAAAGGTGAACACCCCGCCCTGTAAAAGGGGTTCTAACCCCACCCCCACCAACCCTTTCCAAAGTTTAACTGTGTAATTCAGCCCCGCTAGTCCGCATGCAACAGATACAGGCACAGATACACAACTGGATAAAACTTCCTTAAAACGGAAAGTCTTTTTGGTATATTCTAAGTCACAGAGACCTTATTCTCTGAAATTCGGGCTGCTCTACCCCGGAGAGCGCGTCGCCGCAAGTGCAGCGCCTGCCCTTTTTTAAAAATTTTGGGGGCACAGGTTGAGGAAGGGTGTGGGCCCACTTGAAAAACTTATCTATTATTTGGCCTACCAGGCAGCGGGTTTCTCCCTATCTCTTAACCGACTTTCAACTGCATGGGATGTTTTACTAGCGTAAAGCGCACGAGTCAGGACTAGCTTTAGTCCCTATCCGAAGGACTGGACGTTCATTTCGATTTTTCCCTGTCAACTAGAGTGGCGAGGCCGAGATTTCGAACCCTGGTCACTCACGTTACAGTCACGCATTATTCTGGCAGGCGTCGTCTTCCACGTCGGCACCTTTCTCCTGTTGAGGTATTTCACTCTTTCTCCTGTCCTGTATCATAGTAATGTTTTTCAGTAGTTGTGTTGTGCTTTTTCGTAAACGTGTTTTCTTGGCTACAATCGTTATTTGTTTTCCTTTCACTTTGATGTAAATGGGGTGATGTTTCAATTGTGAAGTTAATGCTTTTATGACATTTTTCCACTGTTTTCTGGTGTTGTTTCCAGTTGCTTAGGTTGACGTATTTGCCGTTTCTGTGATGCGTTTTTATTTCAACATGCAACTAACGCATGCGTCGTAAGCAACACACACGCGCGCAGCACACACACACACTATACACATAACTCAAGCGCGCACGCTACAAACTCAGTCCTGTTCCAGATACTCCTTGTTATAAAGTATCGTGTTATTGGTAGATGTAGTTTTTAAACATTTTCGTATGGTAATACCCTCTCCTACTGGTTTTTGCTGTTACACCATACAACATAGTTATTCCTTCGTCGTCTGCTGTATTTTCATGTGTATAGCATCGCCGCGTTTTTATTTGTGAATAATCTGCGATGCGTTAATTTCACCTAGGGATAGACGGGTAAAAAGCGCATGGGCGTGTAAGAGCCCGCCCCATTATCTCATGAAATAAAGAAAATTTCAGTACCAATATTGTCCACATGAGACGAATGCTAGACATTAAAGCTCGTCTCTGGCGAAATGAGAACTGAAATTATGCGTCATTTCATGAGATATTGGGGTGGCTTCACTTACCCGCCCTGGCGCATTTTCCCGCGTCTTCCCCTAGACTTCATTTTCCATCCATGAGAATGCAAGCAACATATACAGTAGGCATTGGGGGAGTGTAATAAATACACAATCTGCATCAACTAGGTAGAAAACCTCTCCATTTTAAAGATGCATATCTTTTATCAGAGGCCGCAGACCGGGAACCAAATCGCCTAGTTCTGCACATATCATGAAAGACCAGAGAAACACAACCACAAAAGCTCTGCATGTATAATTTCGTCTTCTGCTCTCCCAGCGTATATGGCCATAATGGATAAGGCGCGTAGTGTTTCCGTTTTCATCGTCCACTGGTCTCCCCGCTCTTCAGCCGACCATTCACAGATTTCGGTGACTCAAAGGAGAAAAATTATTTGGAGATTGTTTTTAGAAAAGGCAGCAGAATGGACCATTGTCAGTCACACTGAAATAGTCGATGGTAGTGAGACACTCGGAAAGGCAGAAAAGAGAGGTGGTTGTTAGAGAGTTCCTAGCACAGAACTTTCAGAAGGTGTGGAACTATTTGTACCAGGTTATGGCCTACTTTTAAATGGAGGATTTTTCCTCGTGTTTTAATTGATAACTAACTTTTATTAATTATTGAGATTGCGTGTGTACTTCGCTTTGTTGGTCCAGTTTAGTAAGCTTTACATCTTTTTATCATTTGTGTCTGATTTTTTTTTTTATTGTGATGTAAATGTTGTTTGTTTCGGCAGCTTGTTCCTGTTGTTGGCTCCTATTTTGAATTGCTAAACTGAATAAGATCAAAACGAGTGACATGAACTGAAGATGCTGAGCAATTGATAGGATCGAAAGAGAGCAGTAAGAAAACGTGAGAGAGGGGGGGGGGCTAGTGTGAAGAGACAGGAAGGGGCAATGTGAGTGTGTGTGCATGCGTGTGTGTGCAAGATTGGTACAGGTACTTTTTGCAATATAGTTTTGATCCTGGGTGGGAGACAAAATGAGCTACGAGTAGGATAAATGTAAGAGGTTAATAACACATTCTTAGGCCTTATTTGATGGTAAAGCTTTTTTATGATCTTGATACCTTGTATTGGTAAAACTAACGACAGAACAGTATACTAATCAGCGTAGACTGCCTAACCATGTATCCATGGAGTTTGTACTTTTGTTTGCAAATAAAGTCACATTTGGCGTCGTTAGTTTCCATTTCATTGCCTGTAACGCATCAATCCATACAGCGACCATGACCAAAATGAACAAGGGAGGAAAGCAACAGGAAATCCCCGATCACGCTATGCGCTAACCCGTTTGGGTATAATGGTGGTTTTATAGAAATGCTGCGTTTTCTTGCCGCACAATTCTTCGACAGTAGTGGTCCACGTTGACAGTGAGATGGCTGCGGAATGCGCTTAGACAGATAGTCTTCGCGTACGTTTGACATTCAGTATTGTAATTTAGTACGAATGTTGTGCGATTCCATGTTGTAAATTCGTGGGTCTCACTCTTCGGCTCGGTACGTTCAATGTAATACTGTGAGTAGCTTGTATCCGATTCCTTCGCTTGTTTCCTTTGCGTGTGATGACATGCGTGAAGCCGAGAGGCGCAACCAGAGAGCGACCGAGAATGGAGAAGCATCCTGCCACGATCTCTCTGTTGTTTTATTGCCTGATTAACGAAGGGGCAAGTGTTCAACCACCGCTACACTACACGAAACCTAGTCCAGCGCTGGATGCACACGCCTGCGAGTTGTTCCAGTAGTGCATGAAAGATTCCAGAAACATCTGGAGACCCTGACACTGCCGGACGTACTTTGGCGTTGTTGGCTGCTGTTCCATGCTCTGAGAAATTCGTGTTCCTCTGGCTCGTCCACAGATAAGTGTGGACCACGACACTACGTGGATCTGGATCACCGGTGTGAAGGGTTCTGAGGAAGAGGGTTCATTGCTGTCCCTGTAACAGAGAGCGAATGTGATGATGTGACCCTGTCATTAAGTTCGTTAGTGTTGAGAGGCTGCGTTTATTGGGAGTTGTGTCAGAACCAGAGTCTCTGGTGTCTGGAAGATGGCTCATGAATCTGAAGACTGGTTATCGAACTTGTGCCTGGCACACACACACAATTGTTACGATGCTAATGCAAATGTGTGGAGTTTTTCTTCTCGTCAGGCTCGTTTCGCACTTTACGATACATGAACAACAATATGAATAATACCATTTAAGATAACAATATAATCATTACAGCCTAATGTTTGTATTAATACAGATCGTTATCGCCCATGCATATCGGCATCCTAATGACTTGCGTTAGCCAGCAAAACTCTCTTTATGTGACATATTTAGCAGGTCGGTGTTACTGTATTGCTTTCCAAATCTGTTCGCTTTCATTCAGAATCAGAAAACGATTAGAATAAGACACGCACAAAAAAGGGCTTTCAACACTGAAAGGTCAAACTGGGTCATCCTAGCAGAATCACTTTGCTGGTGTTTCTGAATGGCTACGTAAAGGACGACCAAAAGCCCATTGCAACCCGCAAATCGCTAATAACACTTTTGATTTTTTTTTTACCAGTTTGGTGGAAAGTCCAATGCATGAAAAGTTCATTGTTTGGTTCTGAATCTCACACGTATGCACTGACACTCTAAAAACGACACAAAAAACACGTCAGTTTATAGTGAACCTAATTCAGAAGAAATTCCCTTTTGATTGCATAAGCTTTTTTTATTTCCTTTTCTTTTTTACAATTTTAACATTTCTTTTCAGATAAAATAAAATCCCCGTTGATTATGTAAGTGAGACCAGACGTCGGTAAGCATGTCTAGACTTGAATGTGAAAGTTCAGCGGCGATATTTTCGGAAAGTGCGTTCTGTTTTGCGGACGTTTGGAACTTTCTTCTGCGAACGTTGTGTGTTGTACATAGTTTCGGAAGTTTTCACAATTATGGGATTGACAATAACCGTTTTGTTTTCTGAACCGTATAAGGCAATCTTTGGAGAATCCGTGCTGCATTCTTTTAAATGCGTGGACTCTTTCTCACAGGCCTGAACATCGATACGATACTCGATAGTGCATTTTGTTGTAGTACCAATTTGTGGGCCCATTTTGTTAAGTCCATTTAGAGTTTCTTGATATAATCAGGTTACCAATCTCGCAGGACGAAGGATCTAGGGAGTCCTGATTTCAACACGAAAATCACAATGTGTGTGTGGTGTGTGTGTGTGGTGTGGTGTGTGTGTTGTGTTGTGTGTGTGTGTGTGTGTGTTGGTGTGTATGTTGTGCTTGCGTGTGCGTGGGTGTGTGTGTGTGTTGCGTGCGTGCGTGTGCGTGGGCGTGTGCGTGTGTTGTGTGCGCGTGTGCGTGTTGTGTGGCGCTCGTGCGTGCGTGTTGTGACGTGCGTGCGTGCGTGCGTGCGTGCTTGCGTGTGGCCTTCGTGTATTCTGTGCGTATCGCACGTGTGCGTGTGCTCGTGTGCGTGTACTGGTAGGCGTGCGTACGTGCCCACTGCGGCCCGGTCTCGGCGTGACGACTCTCGCGTTCAGATCACACACAGACCCAAAAAACTTGTTGGCAGAAGAACGCCATTCCGCGCAGAGTCGGTCGTCCAAACAGCTTCCTGGTTTCACCATGAGCGGGCGACGACCCCTCCCCCTGTGAGCTCCCCGCTGCTCCAACATTGTGCTGCTCCCTCGCCCAGGTCTCCCTTCCCCTACCCCCACACGAATAGGCCCGTCATCTGGGTGGCATATGAAAAAGGCATGAGTGTAGTAGTCTCTAACATGCAGAGCCTATTTCTCTTCACGATTATAACGAACCTTTATGGTGCAATGAATGTAGTGTTATTGTACTGCATAGCCTACGTTGGTGCGCGACACGTTGTGCATGCGCGCGCACCTGCACACACGTACAGATCAGATGCCTACAGAGAGAGAGAGACGAGAGAGAGAGAGGCAGGGGAGAGAAGAAGAGAGAGAGAGAGAGAGAGGAGTAGAAGAGAGAGATAGGAGAGAGAGAGAGAGAGAGAGCGAGCGTCAGCAGAGAATACAGAAGTGAAATAATTAGGTGCACTGCGTAGGCCTATATTTAATTATCCATAAAGCACTGAAGGGATGCTAGGAGTCGTTCTTTTTCTGTGTAGTAACACCATTAATCTGATAAAATTATTAAGTGATCGGATACTTTCTTCAGATGAAACCGTTTTGCTGTTATGAAATGATTAGAGATGATGATGATGATGATGATGAATAAAGGCGACTATGACGATGACGTCGGACATTACTTGTGTCGGGAAAGAAAGGGAGAGGGGACGGTAGTGGGTGTCAAGGAGACGGAGTGGGAGTAGGTTAGATTCAGGAGGAATAGGAGAAGTATAGGTGAATGATGATGATGATGATGGCGTGTATGATTGATGATGGCGATGATGAGGATGATGATGATGATGAGGTTATAATGTGATGATGATGAATTATAATATGAATGACGATGCTGGTATGCTTGATTATTGTACTGTGAGGATATGAGTATAATGATGATGATGACGATGCTGATACTGCTGATGCTGATTATATGGATGGTGATGCTGATATGATGATGAATTGATGATGCTGGTGTGGCTATGACGATGAGATGATGATGAATGATGATGTATGGCGAGGATGTGATGATGACGATGCTGATAATGATGACAAGTAATTGCTGATTATTGATGTATGATCGATGATTATTGAAATGATGATATTAGAATGATTATGATGATAAGCGCTTAGAGCTTAAAGATTAGCGCTGTAAAAGTTGTTGATAAAATGACGATTGTCCGGATAACGACGATGATGATTAATGGTTTTGATGATGATGATTGATAATAATTTTTTCATAGATGATTGAAGATTTATGATGATTGATGGTGGAGGGAGGAGGAGGATGCGATGATATGATGGATGTCTGATGATGATGATGCTGATGATGATGATGATTGCTTATTTTGATGAGATGATGATTATGCATGATGATGACACTCTTACACTGACCACTTCGTCTGGGCGTCCCGCCACACTTCACTCCAGCTCCCTGTCCAAAGTGCTTTGAATTCGTCATCAAGCCCATAACGTCCGCAGATTTCAGTACCTCATTCGGCACGTGCAACCCGAGGCTGTGACACTTTGAACGCTTGGGGGTGGGTTGAAGTCTGTCACAGTGTTGTTGAAATGCGTAGCGCTGCTGTCCCTTGTGGGAACCATGTGATTCCTTGTGGGTGTTGCATGTCCCCCTGTTGGCTTTCATCTGAAACCAATGTCTGTTGTGTTGTTGTTGTTGTTGCTAATCGTACCTTGGCTTAAATACTCGGGACCAGACCAAAATGCCTAGCACTTAATGACCTATGTACGATGCACCAGCCCTAGGATGGAAACTCGCGTGTACCATTTTTGATTCCCCTGCACATGTTCATACCGCACTCATAGGATGTTTTGGAACTGATGATTTTATGCTAGGTCTTGCCTATGGCTAAGACAATCCCCGTATACTGCGTCAAACATAACAACATTTGATGTACCTTGATGTTCTAGCTTTTGCGACAAAGCTAGAACATCAAGCTACATCAAAATGTGTTATGTCTGCTAGTTGTATACGGGATTTTCATATTTCAGGGGGGCACATGTCAAGATCCATAGCCATACCATGCATCAGTTCAACCTCCTGGAGTGTGGTTGCCTATCGTTGCAGGTAATCAAAATGGTTCACGCGTTATGTTCTCATCCAGGCTGGTGCATTCGACTATATTTTTTCATTAAGTGCTTCGCTTTTTGGATGGTCCCTGGAGTCTTAATCCAGGTACGACACAACAACAACACAACACAACAGACATTTTTTGTTGTCAGATGCTAGGCCCAACAGGGACATCCCCAGCCCACAAGGAAGCACATGTTTTCCCACAGGTACAGCGCGCTAACGGCCATTTTCACTACACTGTGACAGACTTCAACACGCGTTCAACTGTTGTCACAGCCCTCGGTCGCACGTGTCAATGATGTGATTGAATCTGCTGACGTTATTGGTTGATGACGGACTTCAAAAGCACTGGAGCCGGGTCTGAGGAGTGTGGGTGACGCCGACTAGTGGTCAGTGTATGAGTTTCATCATCATCATCATCCCAATTTTTCCCCCCCATCATCTCTAAATAATCACTCATCATCATCATCAGTCATCATCATCATCTTATCATCATCATCATCATCGCCCCTCGCTCCTCCTCCTCCACCTCCTCATCATCATCATAGCATCATCATCATAATTATTATCATCATCATCATCAACCTCATTATCATCATCTGTCGTCAATCATCATCGTCATTTTATAACACTTTTCAGCGCTAATCTTTACTCTCTAAGCGCTTATCAATCATCAGCATCATCATCATCATCATCTTCATGATCATCATCATCATACATTATCAGCATCGTCATCATTTCAGCATCTGTCATCATCATCACATCGCCATCATCATCAGCATCTATCGATCATCTATCGTCATCGCCACCACCATCATTCATCATAATCATCATCATCTCAATCATCATCAGCATATCAGCGTCACAATCACTCAATCGTCATATCATCATTATATCATCATCCTCATCATATAATAATCAGCATCGCTCGTCATCATCATCATTATAATCATCATCATCCATATTTATCATCATCATCATCATCTCATCATCTCCCATCTCATCATCATCGCCATCATCATCAGCATCATTCCTCTTATACTTCTCCTCTTCTCCTGGATCCTGCACCCTTACTCCCCTCCTTTCTTCCTACACCACTAGCGTCCCCCTCTCCCTTGTTCTCTCTCGACTCAGTATGTCCGACGTCAGCGTCATCGTCGTCGTATCATCATCATCATCATCATATCTCATAATCATCATAAGCAGCCAACCGTCTCTCATCTGAAGAAGGTATCCGATACTTATATTTTATACAATGATCCATCGGTGTTACTAACACAGAAAGAAACTTAGCTCCCTTATTGCTTTATGGAGCTAATTAATTAATGCCCTACTGAAGTATCCCTAATTGTTCACTGTCTGTGTCTTGTCTGACGCAGTCACAGTGCTCTCACACTCTCTCTCTCTCTCATCTCTCTTCTCTCTCTCTCTCATCTTCTCCTCCGCTCTCTCCCATGCTTCTCTCGTCATCTCTCTCTCTCGCTCTCTCCATCTCTCTCTGTCCTCTCTGTAGGCCCTCTGTATCTGTTTAACTTGTGTGCAGGTGCGCGCGGGGCACATGTACACGCGCGCACCAACGTAGGCTATTGTCAATGTACAATTAACAACATTCATTTGCCCTATAAAGGCGACTTTATAATCATAAGACGAATAGGCTATGCAGTAGACCTACTACGCTCGTGCCCTTTTTCAATGCCCCAGTGACGGGCTTTCGGTGTGGGGGTAGGGGGTAGACCGGCGAGTGTGAGCAGCCCACTGTGGAGCGCGGGGAGCCTCAACGGAGGTGTGTGCCCGCTTCAAGGTGAATACCAGGAACTGGTTTGTAACGACCCCTGCTCTGCAGGAGACATGCGAGTCTTCTGCCACAAGTTCTTTGGGTCTGTTGTGTGTCTGACTGCGCAGAGCTACGTACACGCCGCGCCGCGCGCGTGCCACGTACGCACGCATACCATACACGCACGCACACGCACACGTGCGCATATTTGCATACGACTACTCGAGGCCACACGCACGCACGCACGCACGCACCACGCACGTACACACACAGCACGCACACGCAACACCGCACAGCGCACACACACCGCACACGCACACGCAACCGAGCACTCACACCCACATCACCGCACACGCACGCACACACATACATCACACACACGACACACACCCACACACCACACACACACACACACCACTCACACACACTACACACAATTTTGATTTTCGTGTGAGAAATCAGGACCTCCCTAGATCCTGTCTCTGTGCAGATTGGTACCTGTGGTATATCAGGATTCTATAAGTGACTTTAACAAAATGTTGCCACGAATTGGTACTTACAAACAATTGTCAGTATCGAGTTATCGTATTGATTAGTTTCAGCTTGTAAAAGAGTCCACGCATAAAGATGCAGCGCGGTTTCTCCAAAGTTGCCTTATACGGTTTCCAGAAAACACGGTTTCATGTCAACCATAATTTGTGAAAACTCACGACCTCCTCTGTAATAACAACGTTCGCATGAAGTATCATGTCCCTCGCAAACGACGACTTCCGAAAAATATCCTGCCGTGACTTTCACATTCCAGTCTTGCATGCTCCCTGACTGTCTGTCTCGCTCATAATACGGATTTTTATTTTATATAGGGAGAGAAAAGAAAATGCTTAAATTGTAAAAAAGAACAAAAGAAAAAAAGGTTTACTCACCTCAAGGGTTCTTCTGTGAAGTTGCCTATAAACTGAGTTGTCTTTGGTTGTTCGTTTTTTTAGCTGTTCAGTGCATCTGGGAGATTCAAACAAACTAATGTAACTTTTCAAATGGCTTAAGGACTTTACACCACGATGAAAAAAAATATCAGAGTGAAGTGTTGTAGGCAGTTTTGCGGGTTGCATGTGGTTTTGGTCTCCTTTACGTAGCCTTCAGAACACAGCAAAGGATGCCTGGTAGAGTTGCCACAGTTTGACCCTTTCAGTCGTGCAAAGTTTGGCGTGGTCTCTATTCATCTCGTTTCATGATTCTATGATTGAAAGCGATAACAGTTTGAATGTGCATATCATGTAACCACCGACCTGCTAAATTATATTTTCACAATATAGAGAGTTTCTTGATGGCTACCGCAGTCCATAGGATGTCCCCTGATATCGTTTGGCTATTATACGTTTTGTATTCGTACAAACATCGTACTGCTTATATTTATTCTTAATTGTTTATTCTGTTTTATTGTTTTCCGTATTTAAAATTGGACGAAGCCTTTGACGAGAAGGAAACTCCCACATTTGCATTAGGCATACGTTAACGATTTGTGTGTTTGTGCGGCAACAAGTTCGTACCAGTCCTCCAGATCATGAGTCCATCTTCCAAACCACCAGAGACTCTGGTCTGTAGCACAACTCTCCAAAACGCGCCCTCTCAAACCACTAAGAATCTTAATGACGGTCCTCATCACTCTCGCTCTCTGGTTACATGACCACAATGAACCCTCTTCCTCAGAACCCTTCCCACCCGGTGATCCAGCATCCACCGCTAGTGTCGTGTCCACACTTTCTCTGTGGACGAGCCACGAGGAACACAAATTCTCAGAGCATGACAGCAGCCACAACGCAAAGTACGTCTCGGCAGTATCAGGGTCTCCGCTGTTTCTGGAATCTTCCATGCACACTGGAACAACCTCTGCAGGCGGTGATCCAGGCTGGACTAGTGTTAGTGGTAGTGTTAGCGGTGGTTTGAACACTGCCCCCTTCGTTAACTCAGCAATAAAAACCAACAGAGAAGATGTTGGCAGGGATGTTCTCCATTCTCGGTGCTCTCTGTGTTGCGCCTCTCGCGTTCACGCATTTCTATCACACGCAAAGGAAACAGCCTCTGCAGCGAAGAATCGGGTACAAGCTACTCACAAAGGTGTTACATTGAACGGTACAGAGACGAAGAGTGAGACCCAAGAGCTTCTACAAAATGAATCGCACAACATTCGTACTACTATTACAAACGTGAATGTCAACACCGACGAACTGACTATCCTGCTAAGCAGCATCCGCAGCCATCTCACTGTCAACGTGACCACACTGTCGAAGACTGTGCGGAAGAAACGCAGCATTTCTGACCAACGGGTTAGCGCATGCGTGATCGGGATTTCCTGTCTGCTTCCTCCCTTGTTCATTTTGGTCATGGTCGCTGTTATGGATTTGATGCGTTACAGGCAATGGAAATGGAACTAACGAACGCCAATGTGACTTTTGCCAAACAAAAGTACATAAATCCATGGATAATGGTTGGCAGTCTACGCTTTTGATTTGTATACTGTTGTCTGTTATTTTGCCAGTACAATTGTATCAATGATCAAAAGCTTTACCATCAAATAATGCCTCAGAATGTGTTTTTTAACCTCTTACATTTATCCTACTAGTATGCCTCATTTTTTTCTTCCCACCCAGGATCAAACTATATTGCAAAAAGTACCTGTACGAACTCTTGCACACACACGCATGCACACACACACACAGCATTCCCCTGCTGTCCTCTTCACACTAGCCCCCCCCCCCCTCTCTCGTTTTCTTTACTCTCCTCTCTTTCGATCTCTATCAATGCTCAGCATCTTCAGTTCATGTCACTCGTTATCTTTATTTCGATTTTATGCAATTCAAAATGGCAGCCAACAACCAGGACAAGATGCAGAACAACAACATTTACATCACAATAAAAAAAAATCATGACCACAACTGATAAAAAAAGATGTAAAGCTTACTAAACTTGACCAATAAAGCGAAGTACACACGCAATTCTCAATTATTTAATAAACATTCTATTTATCAATTAAAAAACAAAGATGGAAAATCCTCCATTTAAAAGTAAGGCATACCCTTGGTACAAATAGTTCCCCCACCTTCTGAAAGTTCTGTGCTAGGAACTTCCTCTAATCAACCACTCTCTTTGTCTCTGCCTTTCCCTTCTCTTACTACCATCGACTATTTTTAGTGTGACTTACTGGTCCATTCTGCTGCCTTTTTCTAAAACAATCTTCCAAATAATTTTTCTCCTTTGAGCTCCACCGAAATCGGAATGTGTCGGCTGAATGCAGCGGGGAGACCAGTGGAAACTGAAAACCGGACACATACGTGCCTTATCCATTATGGCCATATAGCCTGGGAACGCAGAAGAAGAAGTATCTATGCAGAGCTAGTTTCTCGGTGTGTTTCTCTGTGTCTTTCATGATCTGTGCAGACCTAGGCGATTTGGTCCCGTATGCGGCTCTGATAAAAGATATGCATCTTTTAAATGGAGAGTTTTCTACCTTAGTTGATGCATGATTGTAGTATTTTACTTACACTCCTCCCTAAGCCTTATTGTATATGTGCTTGCAATTCTCATGGATGGAAAATGAAGTATAGGTGAAATTACGTACTACAGATTCTTCACAAAATGAAAACAGTGTAAACAGCATCAACTGTCGGCGATGCTTATTATAATATACAGCAGAAGAAGGAAGAATAACTATGTTGTGTTTTGTAACCAGCAATAACCAGTAGAGGATACCATAACAGAAATAAATGTAAACACTAACATCACAATAACAAGATTTACTTTTATCACAATGAGTATCTGGTAACAGGACTGAGTTTGTAGCGTGCGCGCTTGTATGCATATGTGTATGTGTGTGTGTGCGCGCGCGTGTGTGTTTGCTTACGCGCATGCGTGTATTTGCATGTGAAATAAAAACGCATCACAGAAACGGCAAAACAACCCAAATACTGTCACCTAAGCAACTGGAACAACAACCAGAAACAGTTGACAAAATGTCATAAGCATTACTTCACATTCGAAACCATCACACAATTTACATCAAAGTGAAAGGAAACAAATAAACGATTATAGCCAAGCAAATACACGTTTACGAAAAGCATAACACAACTACTGAAAACATTAATATGATACATGGACAGGAGAAATGATGAAATACTTCAACAGGGAGAAAGGTGGCAGAGTGGTTAAGACGTTCGCCTGCCAAATATAATGCGTGACTGTAACGTGAGTGACCCGGGTTCGAATCCCGGCCTCGCCCTTTCTTTCTAGTTTGACAGGAAAATCGAACTGAACGTCCAGTCCTTCGGATAGGGACTTAAAGCTAGTCTGACTCGTGCGCTTTACGCTCGTAAACATCCCATGGCAGTTGAAAGTCGGTAAGAGCAGGGAGAAATCCCGCTGCCTGGTATGGCCAAATTAATAGATAAGTTTTCCAAGTGTGCCCACACCCCCTCCTCACCCTGTGCCCCCCAAAAATTTAAAAAAAAGGGCAGGCACTGCACTTGCGGCGACGCACTCTCCGGGGTAGAGCAGCCCGAATTTCAGAGATAAGTCTCTGTGACTAGAATATACCAAATAAGACTTTCCTTTTTAAGGACGTTTCTACGTTTGTTTATCTGTGCCTTCTGTTCATGCTGGACTAGGCGGGGCTGACATAAGTAACTTTGGAAAGGGGGTGGGGGTGGGGTAGAACCCCTTTTACAGGGAGTGTTGTTCACCTTTGCGTATTACCAGCAGCAAGCATGATCAACTTTATGATCTTTCTTCAGTTTGTTTGGGTTGTTTGCTCTGCTTATTGTATTTACAGTAATTCGATTGTTTGCTGGAATCTTAAGGGCCAGCCACACGTCAGCTAAAATCGCACGACTGCACGATACGATTCGATCACGTGATCTCGAACCACATTTTGTTCTTGGAGACCACGTGATCGAATCGGATCGTACTGTCGTACGATTTTAATGGACATGAGGATGGCCCTATGCAAATGCAAAACAAAATTGAGCTTTTGGGGTTCTTTTCGTTCCAACTTTATTATGTTAACATACAGTCATAGCCAGCCAGTCCTTCAGCCAGCCAGCCAGCCAGGAACAATCAGACAAACGTCTCTGAAAACATTACCAGCTTCGCATGATTGCTGGAAGAAAAACAAAAACAAAAACATTATTATCTTTCTAACATCATAATGATGGTTATCTCATACAGATGCAAGAGGAGTTATGTTATATATAATAACAACATGTATACTAGATTCTGTAAGTTCGTTGAACACAACGCTAGATATCAACAACAACAAAAATCAACTAATACATCTGTATCGTTAAAAATTCGGGACTTTCCTGGAGTTGCACTGCCTCCGGGCATTGCCTCCAGGATCGTTCCCACCATCTTTATATCTATTAATGTCCCATTATGTGTCTGTTTCAGACCGGAGGACGTTAAACGGATTTTCATCAAGCATGGACAAGAGAGACAACTTAATTCATTAAGCCAAGCCAGGTACGGAGGGCTGTCAACATGCAAAAAATGGGAGATAACTCGACTCCACTGGTCTATCAAGGGGCAAAATAGAAAGTTAGTGGACTTGGAACTGCGTTGAAGGCAAAGTTTACAACGGCAAAAATGGAACTATTGGAAGGGGGAAAAAGGAACGTGTCTGGTGACTGCCTTGACTATTTGAACATTTCACTTGTTCTTGATTAAGCTTAGTAATGTTTGTATGATTAAAAGGGATGATTGAAATGACATTTTGCATTCACTTTCATGGCCATTAATTCTATAGGCTACTTGAAGCGCACCAATGTAGGTATATAATACCAAAAAGCCTCTCTGCACAATGGCTTGAAACCATAACAAAGCTGAAAACCTTGACAAACTGAAAACTATAAACATCTTGATAATGCCTTCAATGTCAACAAGAATTTGTTTTACATAAACAACAAAAAACAACAAAAACAAAACTGATTTCTTTGTTTAAAAACAAATCGACAAGAAATTGATAAATAACACTAAAACAAAAGTGCTGTATCCTAACAACATTTTCAGATTTAATTTTCATGAGATGCTTCCTTGGTAATGCCTAACTCTTTATGAAAAGTCATTAAAATGTATTCATAACTTTTAAATTAAGACAACAACAGACCAGTAAACAGACAAACATAATCTTCTTGATGGAGTTACAACTAGACGATCATAACATTATATAATACAATGCATTAAGATAGCCACACAGTTAACATTAAGAATAACATTTCATGAAATAATAGCAACTAATTATGCACACATACATACACACAAAACCCCAAGAATGACAGGTATCGAGATCATAGTTTGCATGACAAAAATAAAGCAGATTTGAACAGAAACAAAATAGAAAGCACACTGATACTAAGATCTGGATACATATTGCATTAAGGTTAATGATCATCTTGTTTCAAACAATATGTTTCGTGGCCTAGTGGCTATGTGATGTGGCACTGGATTTATTCAAAGGGACGGCACTTGGAAGCCAACCCGGCAAAGATGCAGATGAACACCCCCCCTCACTTTCTTAGTTCTGTCTTTGTCAGTCTTGCCTTCGTATTCTACTATTAGGGAATGCGTATTTTTTTAAATTGTTTAAATGGGTGAAAATTAACGTTGAATGTAGAAAACGATAGAGGTTTAAGTGCCCATTCTGCAGTAGGGGAAAGACGGGGTAAAAAGCACATGGGAGGGTAAGAAGCCCACCCCAATTATCTCATGAAATGAAGCAAATTTCAGTCTCATTTTGCCCATGAGACGAGCGTTAATGTCTAGCATTCGTCTCATGGGCAAATTTGACTGAAATTTTCTTTATTTCATGAGATAATTGGGGTGGGCTTCTTACCCGCCCATGCGCTTTTTACCCCGTCTTCCCCTAAGAAAGGCAGGAATGAAGAAGAAAAAAACCAACAGAAAGAAACGGAGAAATAGATGTGTGTGTGTGTGTGCGTGCGTGCGTGTGCGTGCGTGCGTGCGTGCGTGTGTGTGTGTGTGTGTGTGTGTGTGCGTGTGTGCGTGTGTGTGTGTGTGTGTGTGTGTGTGTGTGCGTGCGCGTGTCCCACCTCCATAATATTGTATTCATGAAAAGTTAAAAATCACTGTTTAATCGTTTCCAATTTTCTGTTTTCAACAATATTTTGGGCAACAATTTTTGGACTCTTAGGATGACAATTTAAAGGGGAAAAAAGATAAGTGGTAAATGTGAACAGTAGTGTTATCTTAAGTCTATTTTGTCGATTTCTTTGGGGGAAAAAACACCCACCCAATGCACCCAGCATCACCCATGCTTTGAAACTGTCACAGTTCATACCATTGTACCATTGCAAAGCAAAACCATTGAAATCGTAGCTACCCCCACCCGCACCCCCACCCCGTGGGCACACCGGGGGGGGGGGGGGGGGACTTTTGTACAAATAGTTTCCCCACCTTCTGGAAGTTCTGTGCTTGTAACTTCCTCTAATCTGTCACTCTCTTTGATTCTGCCTTTTCCCTTTGATTACTGTCATCTACTATCTTTCTGCCTTACCGGTCCATTCCCCTGCCGTTTGTGCTACAGCAGAAACTCTTACAAATATTTCCCCCAGCCGAAGTCGGACATGCTGGGCCTAACTATTTCTTAGTTAGGCGCATAACGGCAGCATAACGCATCTGCGCTCATACGACAGGAAACTGTCTGAGCGATCGATGATGATGATGAAGAAGAAGAAGAAGAAGAAGAAGAAGAAGAAGAAGAAGAAGAAGAAGAAGAAGAAGAAGAAGAAGAAGAAGAAGAAGAAGAAGAAGAAGAAGAAGAAGGAAGAAGAAGAAGAAGAAGAAGAAGAAGAAGAAGAAGAAGAAGAAGAAGAAAGAGATGCATCTAAAATGTAGAAGGACGATTTATGGATATTTACAAAACGGTTTATCCGTTTACTCTCCCTCTTAACTTCGCAACTAAACAGTTTACAAACGCGGACAAGATGCACCAGAGTGATCTATAACTTTTTGTATGGTGTGTAAGATAATGTATGGCTTAATACATTAAAAGAACTATATAACATCAATAGGATATAATCATTAGGCCTACAGTAATGTCGAATTCTATAGAATTCTAGACTATACCCATTACTTCCACTCATTCTACCTGAGATGACAATATTATGCGCGATACTTTACATCATTACAGTGGATAAAAGCTCAGAAAAAACATTCGAGATTAATATTTATTTTGATAATATCTGGTTTAAATGTTTTACTTTCAAAAGAAACACCACCACCAACAACGACCTAACTGAAGCAGTAACAAGCAAAGCTGATGATGTGCTCAGATAATATCTCATTTTGTTAGAGAAAAACGAAAACAAAAGAAAACCGTTACAACAAAAATATGTAACAGAGCAAACTATTTCAAGACAGACTAGAAATCAGAATGAAAGAAATAGTAGCGTTTCTTGCTTGGGGTAGTTATTCATCAAATCCTAGTCCACAGCTTCAATAATACATTGATCGAAGAACGCAGCAAACAAATAAGTGGAAGAAAAATATAAAAAATAAGCACAACATACATAGAATCACGGTACCAACACCATCACAGTACAGTGGAACCTCCTTTATAAGGACCTTCAAAAATAATCCTAAATGAGGTCTTATAAGGGAGGGGTCTTTAAGGGAGGTAATTATAATACTTACAAAGAAGTGTTCAGTTGTAAGTATCATTGTAATATCATTGTGTTCAGCATCAGAGAAGTAGGTCTTATATGGGAGGGAGTCTTATAATGGGAGGTCTTATAAGGGAGGTTCCACTGTACCAAGCAATGATAATACATGGTGCAACATGTGTCTTTCCTTCACTTCTACTGATGCTGAAGATCAGTCGCTCTGCTGCTGAGTTTACACTTACTTCATGCACACCAGTTCACTGTTAATGCGATCACTGTGTTCAGTCTTGTCACAAAGACAACCAGCACGTGGATCGGTCTTGATCTGATGCGATACTGCTCTTTCTGGAAAAGGGTTTCTCTATATAAATGTCTTTGATGCGCATCAATACACTGTAGGCCTACGTCTCTTTCTGTCTCCACGAAACTCCACAATCCACATTGTTGTTGTGAATTAACTTGTTAGTACTATTCAATTCATGAAGTCTTACTACCTCAGTCACTTAATCAAATTAACAAAATTAATCACAAGTCATACAAAGATCGATTGTGTTCTGATTAAACAGGCCTGAAATCTTATGTTTTTGTCTCCACGAAATTCCATAATCCACATTGTTGTTGTGAATTAACTTGTTATTCACGAAGTCTTACCTCAATCGCTTCATCAAATTAACCAAATAAATCACAAGTCATACAAATATTAATTATGTTCTTCTCACAGATTATGATCTTATTTTTGTGTTGCTTTGATTCAGTTTCAGTCACTTCATGAATCTAACAAAGCCAATAGCCAGTCATACAAACATCGATTGTGTTCTTCTTAATTAAACAGGCCTGAAATCTTATGTTTCGTTTTGCTTTCTTTCAATTTCAGTCACTTTAATTACTCAATCCAGCAAAGTCAATAACAAGTCACATAAATATTGGTAGTGTTCTTCTTACTCGTTTCACACTATTATCTAAGGATGCAAAGAAGTCAAATGTTTTGCTCTGTTTCCGATTCTAAGGAGGCAACGAAGATAACGCAACAGCGAAGACACAAGACGCCAGAACAAGCAGGAAGTTGACGTCAGCCGGTGCCGGAAGCGCGGCCATATTGCATCCGTCCGTGTCGCAGGCGAGGATACAGCCGCGCATGCGCTTTCCCCGGTACTCGATGGTGCGGAGCCAGCCGCAGTGCGTGAGACGGCCGATTTCCGTTTCCGAGTTGGTGCCTCCATTGTCCACCACGCAGTTCCGCACCACCAAGGAGAACCCCGTCTCGTCTGTCAACATACGCATAGAAGTGCAAACACGAGCACAAGCATGCATACACATACATGCTCGCGCACGTACGTACGCACGCACGTACGCACGCAACACATATATATCACGGGGTAGGAAAAAGGGGTAATTGTGAAAGGACGAAACGAGACAGTACAAAATAAGATACAACATCGCTATGTGTAGCATACACACACACATACAAACACACAAATCGCACGCACGCACGCACGTACTCACGCACGTACGCGCACAACACACACACACACACACACACACACACACACACACACACACACACACACACACACACACACACACAAACACACACACACACATACACACACACGCATGCATAACAAAGCAGAAGGAAAATTTATTTTCAAAATTATAATTTTTAAAAATGCTACCTCTGCAACGTGTACCATCATCTGAACTAATGATATCAAGGAATGACTCTCTCGAAAGTCCCACCTCCCACCTCCCACCTCCCACCTCCCTTTTCCTTTCCTTCCAGTCTCCCTTATCCTTCATTTTCCAAGTTCAATCCAAACGCTTTCTCTCTGTGTGTCTCTGTGTCTGTCTGTATGTCTGCCTAGTTGTCCTCATGGTGAGGGTTTGTAAGTTGATGTTTAAGCTGGCATGTATTCAGTGCGTTTCAGGCGAACATCAACAACAGGATCTACAGTCTTTTCCTAATAATTTCTTACTTATCCAATGTGTTCTGTTTGTTTTTCTGTATTGTTGATTCTCATATTATCACATGGTTTAGGCACATTCTTTTTCCTATGAAGGGTGTACATTTTTGATGGTATTAGAGCATCATGCCTAAATATGATACTGTCATTATTTGTTGGTACATTTGTTTCTTCATACGCACTGTTCTCTTTTGCGCAATTGTAAACTCTCTTTTGGTTTCATTAAAATCAATTTAAAACCTGAAAAAAGTTAAATCCAAACGAGTTTTTTTAAAAACTTTTCCAACATTTATACCAATGCATCCAATTTTGAAAAAGAAACTCTAGTTCAATACATTAGTAAAAGGTAAGAAATGTTGGTGCCTTATAAAACGTCTTCGATCTGCTGCCAAGGTCTTGATGGAGATTAGGTAAGTGCCTAGGGTCTGCAAATGGAATCCCTTAATGGGCTCTCTCGAAATTTAGTCACCATACCCACTCGTGTCTACGACCCTCAATCTCAAAGACTGCTTCTTTCAGTTTTAAAGACCCACCAGGTCATGTGTCAAAATCACGGGTTTCACGTGTTTTTCCCTCTTATAGCTGGTAAGAAATTTTGTTTTGACCAGGTTTGACTCCCATATCCATACAAATGTCCCCAAATTGAAAACGAAACAACTTTTTAAAGAGCAGCCTCAATTTGAAGTTGAGGACATTTGTATGTGGGTCACAAACTACCCAGAAAAAAAACCAAGGGACATAATCGTGGTGCGTCAGTGTGTCTTTAAAGACCCACTGACCCGGCTGGATTAAGTCCCTTGGTTTTTTTCTGGGTCGGTGTGGCCCACATACAGACTTTCCTCACATACGATCGAGGCTGCTCTTTAAAGTGATGTCTCGTTTTCGTGCATGAGGAAATTTGTATGGGAGCCACACTTGGTCAAAATAAGATTTCTTACCAGCAAGAGAGAGGGAAGCACGTGAAAGCCGTGGTTTTCACTCACCGAACTGGTGGGTCTTTAAAAAGTTTTAAGGCTGGTCATAACCCTATCTGTAAATGGTAGAATGCTGCTTTTCAGTGAAAATCAAAATGCGAAAAAAACCCTGAAACGTAAGCCTGTAAGATAGCCCTTGATGGACTTCACATTTCAAAGAAAATATGAATACACGCTTACCAGATTCTACACTAGATACATCAATGTTTGAATGTAAGTTTCAATAACACCTTGTCACATAAGAAGATGATCTACTCATAAGCCGGTGCTATGCCCCTCTCCTCTTGTTTCTTTCTTTGTTTTTATCTATGTTTTTCTGTTTGTCTTTATGGTGTGTGTGTATGGTGTGTGTGTGTGTGTGTGTGTGTGTGTGTGTGTGTGTTGTGTGTGTGTGTGTGTGCGTGTGCGTGTGCGTGCGTGCGTGCGTGCGTGCGCGTGTGTATGTGTGTGCGCGTGTGTGCGTGTGCGTGTGTGTGTGTGTGCGTGTGTGTGTGTGTTGTGTGTGTGTGTGTGTGTGTGTGTGTGTGTGTGTGTGTGTGTGTGTGTATGTGTGTGCGTTTGATAACTATGTTTTAAGTCATTTACATGTG
Source organism: Phymorhynchus buccinoides (assembly GCA_017654935.2). NCBI lineage: Eukaryota > Metazoa > Mollusca > Gastropoda > Neogastropoda > Raphitomidae > Phymorhynchus > Phymorhynchus buccinoides. The sequence continues at coordinate 69,264,996 of CM065683.1, forward strand.
CGCTTATGTTATTTTACAAATGTCTCTTCTGTTAGGTTATAACAATGTCTTATTTTGTCTTCATTTTTATGTGCATGCCGAAAAACACATTACTTCACTTGTTTGGAGACAATAACATTATTGAATTGGTTTAATTGGTGTGTGTGTGCGTGCGTGCGTGCGTGCGTGCGTGCGTGCGTGCGTGCGCGCACTTGCTAATTATCCCTGAAAAACAAAGACAAACGTGCGTCAGATTTATATAATAGGCCTATATATAGCACAAAAGTTTAGCGCAAAATTAAACAAGAGAATATTATAATATCCCAACAATCTGAAAAATAATAATCATCATCATCGTCATTATAATCTACTTTACTGTCTGGCACCGGTCGCGTGCGTCAGCATACTAATTGGGTATGATATTCTAATTAAACAGAAATATGCAAAATCTGTACAACACATGATAAGCTCACGTGCAGACGTCAAGTTGCTGCGGAATTGTCGTAAGCGTCGCCATAAATATAACTAAACCGTCTGCCTCTAACCACAGCGATAAATCCTATTATTCAGGCCCTAACATCTCT
>CM065683.1:69273058-69278058 GCA_017654935.2 Phymorhynchus buccinoides
GAGAGAGAGAGAGAGGAGAGAGAGAGAGAGAGAGAGAGAGAAGAGAGAGAGAGAGAGAGAGAGAGAGAGGAGAGAGAGAGAGGAGAGAGAAGAGAGAGAGAGGAGAGAGAGAGAGAAGAGGAGAGAGGGAGAGAGAGAGACGCACAGCCCTAGCCTCGTTCCCATCTCAATGTAGTCTCTTTCTTTAAAAAAACCCCAAAACCAACCTGAAACAGACTGCAACGTCACTGGAACATACAACAAACAAACAACTACACGACACGCGTAAAGTGCGTTACACTTGTCTTGTAGTTTGTTAGTTTGTTGTAGTCCCGTTCTGTTAGAACTGGAAGTGCGAAAAGCATTGCAAAGAAAGAACATCTCGAGGGACATGAGGAAGGGTGGATAGATACAATGTGGAATGAAAGAAACCTAACGCAAACAAGTGCAACGCCGAGCGGCTGCAAAGTCCCCTCGCAGCATCGCCGAGCAGCTCAGAAATCGGAATGTGTCGGCTGTACACATACATAAAAACGCATCAAAACAGCACGTAACTACATAAAAACGCATCAAAACAGCACGTAACTGAATAGTTTTTTTTATATATAGCCTTGGGGTTCGGACCCGTTATTTGAGCGCGCGCGATCATGCGCACACGCGCGCACAGAAAAAACCATGACAACTGTGTTATAGACCATTCATCAAGAAATGTTGTGTTACTCAGAAATCGGAATGTGTCGGCTGTACACATACATAAAAACGCATCAAAACAGCACGTAACTACATAAAAACGCATCAAAACAGCACGTAACTGAATAGTTTTTGATATATAGCCTTTGGGGTTCGGACCCGTTATTTGAGCGCGCGCGATCATGCGCACACGCGCGCACAGAAAAATCATGACAACTGTGTTATAGACCATTCATCAAGAAATGTTGTGAAAAAAACCTGCATTAAAATACATGCAAAACTTCGCGAGATATTAGCGATTATGTGTTTCGGGGTTTGAACCCCGTAACTGGCGCGACCTTGACCTTAATGTAAAACTAAATACATCAGTGGATAGCTTGCATCTTGGCAAACTAGTATACCAAATTTGATGATGATAGACTGAATAGTTTTTGAGAAAAACGGACGAATAGCCGGACGGACGGAGGCACGCCGCCGGACGGACGGACACCGGACGGACGGACACCGGACGGACGGACACCGGACGGACGGACACCGGACGGACGGACCAGACAAAAACAATAGCTCCCCGAACCTTCGGCTCGGGGACTAAAGTTGTATCAGGAGGAGAGCCAATCTGAAGAAGAGGAGGAGGAGGAGAGAGAATAAGATTGGAGGAGAGGGGGAGTTGGGTTTCAACCGAGATTCAAGAAAAAACCCACCACATCCCAAACAAACAAACAAACAAAAAAACCGACCTTTCGTGAGAGAGGCCACTAAAACCAAATCAACTGTGTTGTCGAAGCTGTTACGGCAAGACAGAAATAATTTCCCCATTTTTCGCCTCAGTGCAACCAAACAAATGAAGTTTAGAGAGACAAAGCCAGAAAAGGCCACTCACTACAAGCGGTGACGAAAACGTCCGGTGACGTTGGCTAACAAGTCACCAAAGACTGTATAGGGGAAGATAAGCATCCGGTCTCTTTTCCCTATATGAGTAGTGAGGACAGAAACACTGGTTATGTCCCTTTTAAACAGGACACATTTTACACGTCGATAGGCCAGTTGAATTCTCCGTTCAAGTTCCAGTCTGAGTTTTTTGGATAGCCTGCCACTGTGAATAGTGTACTGTCCCCACTAACGATAACTCTATCAGCCCGGTTCGCCGAACTCTTAAGTAGTCCATCTTACCCTTTTAGAATATCTTTGAGGTCACTCTGTTTACCTTTGCAGCCAGAAATAGGTTGCTTAAGTGTAGCACTATGCAGCGTTTTGTGAGAAAAATGTTAGAAAACCTGAATTTTTGCACCTGTCCAACAAAAATGATTTTGGGGCTCTTTAAAGATACACTGACGCACCAGGATTAAGTACCTTGGTTTTTTTTTCTGGGTAGCTGTGACCCACATAACAAATGTCCCCATGTTCAAAATTGAGGCTGCTCTTTAAAATTATGTTTCGCTTTGAATTTGGGGGCATTTGTGAGACCTGGTCAAAACAAGATTTATTTCCAGCTATAAGAGGGAAAACACGCGAAACCTGTGATTTTGACACGTGATCTGGTGGGTCTTTAAAAAGCTTTGGAGTTGTTTGCTGCCAGAGGAAGGTGGTGGTAGCCCAATTGATGCTTGAATTGTGTGCATGCTTAAAACATAATAATAATAATGAGATTTGATGTATGATTTTCATTCAGTTAGGTACAATTTCACCAATACAGTGGGACCCTCCCTTATAAGACCTTCAAAAAACCATCCAAAAAGAGTTCTTATAAGGGAGGGGTCTTATAAGTGAGGTATTTTGAATACTTACAAAGAAGGACAATGTCTCAGAGAAGTAGGTCTTATGTGGGAGGGAGTCTTATAATGGGAGGTCTTGTAATGGAGGTTCCACTGTATATCGTTTAGGTTTCTGAATTTGGTTTTGCGATCCTTTTACTACTTTCATTTCAGGACTGGATGCTAACTGAAAACACATCCTTTTGGCAACATTTATCATTAGTCCCCGAGCCGAAGGTTCGGGGAGCTATTGTTTTTGTCTGGTCCGTCCGTCCGGTGTCCGTCCGTGTCCGTCCGGTGTCCGTCCGTCCGTCCGGTGTCCGTCCGGCGTGCCTCCGTCCGTCCGGCTATTCGTCCGTTTTTCTCAAAAAAACTATTCAGTCTATCATCATCAAATTTGGTATACTAGTTTGCCAAGATGCAAGCTATCCTCTGATGTATTTCGTTTTACATTAAGGTCAAGGTCGTGCCAGTTACGGGGGTCAAACTCCGAAACACATAATCGCTAATATCTCGCGAAGTTTTGCATCTATTTTAATGCAGTTTTTTTCACAACATTTCTTGATGAATGGTCTATAACACAGTTATCAGGAATTGTTCTGTGCACGCGTGTGCGCATGATCGCGCGCGCTCAAATCACGGGTCCGAACCCCAAGGCTATATATCAAAAACTATTCAGGTACGTGCTGTTTTCATGCGTTTTTATGTAGCTACGTGCTGTTTTGATGCGTTTTGGTGTATGTGTACAGCCGACACATTCCGATTTCGGAGTAGCTCGGCGATACTGCGAGGGGACTTTGCAGCCGCTCGGCGTTGCACTTGTTTTGCATTTTCTTTTCCAAGAAACGCTAAACTTTGGCGCTGTGTTCATTCGAACATCGGGGTTGGGTCATTCATTGGCTTAGCTTTACAAGGAAACCCTACAATGGCGTTCCCAAGGTTATCTGATGAAACAGATCGTGAAGAGGGCCTATCATTTTATGCTAAGCGAGGTGTAGAGTGGCACAGAGGTAGCGCGTTCGCGTCGTATGCAATAAACCCGAGTTCGAACCTGGGTACAGGGGATTTTTCCTCTCACTCTGCACTAGGCCTTATGGTCTGAACGTGGAGTCTTTCGGATGAGACGATAAACCGAGGTCCCGTGTGCCCATGCACTTAGCACACGTTAAAAAACCCAGTGGCAACGAAAAAGTTGTAATTTGGTCGACATTCACCCTCCTCCCCCAAACACACACTTTCGTTCCTTATCAGTCACACAAAAATCGCATGCAAATAATAATAATAATAATAATAACAATACGAAAAGAGGAACTCGAATTTCACAGAGTCGCCTCTGTGACTATATAATACCAAACGAAATACCAAATACCAATAACATGGGCCTATAATGAGTGGAGGGGAAATTTCACTACTTGTTTCTCTCGACTGACTTGGACAGCCTGAGAGGACCACGACGCAACAGATGTATCGGATGAGCTGTCCGACGGTTGGTTTGTGTCTGGATATTTCACCATTGTTGTTTATTTGTTGGTGCTTAGTGTGTGCGACGAGCTTTTTTATTTATTTATTGGATTGTGTAAGTTTTTTGAACGATTTTGTTTAAATAATATTTTTTGGTGATCGAGTCAAAGCCTTGTGCGTGTGGTGTTACATGTCATACGAGAGCCCTTCAAACACAAAAGAGTTCCTTTTCAAGTCAAGTCAAGTCAAAATAATCTTTATTAAGGGTTAAAGAATAAGCTGACAAAGCTTTTTTGAGCCACAAACCTATAACTCACTTTGTCGGTCGGTCGGTCTGTCGTTCCAAAATTGTCGCACTTCAAATCTAGGCTACACTTCTGGCCGCTCTTTAAAATGATGTATTTTAAAAGCGTACAAAATAATAAACATATGTAATACAGACACTACAACAGACACGACGAGTATGCGATGCTTCTTTTGATGAGTATAAGTAGGATACATAGTTTTAAATGTTTTCCAAAAGATATAAAAAGTTACGAAATGGTGCAGAGATAACATTCTGGTTTACAGATTAAAATTATTGAAAATCCAGGGGAGGTAACTCATGATTGGAGTGGTAAAAATAGACCGCGTGCCACAAACTATTGCGATTTCGCGCTTGTTTTCCTCCTGCCCTCATAAAAAAATACACAGGGTTTCTGAAAACGTAGAGATTGTGCGTATCTTTCAGATTTTGTGTTGTTGCAAAGATCATAGATTGATTGCATTTGACTGCTTTTGTGGCTAGAACCTTTGTTAACACGACTAAATTGAATCTTAGGACGCACACAAAGGAAAGAGGTAATGAAAACAAGAAACAAACAAAAGACATACATTAACGACTTTAAAAAACAACCCACAAACCCTAGAATGTCATAAATTAGTCACAAAGCGACACCAAGTCTATGTTAAGGACCGGCTACACTGCACACGATTCGATTCACGACGATCCGATCTTGACATTTGTGAATAAAATAACGTCGCTTTGCACTTGTGTAGTTGGCTGTTTTGTGTGTGTTCCAGTGACGTTGCAGTCTGTTTCAGGTTTTGGTTGATTACATATTTGACTGCAATTTTTGT
>CM065683.1:69283058-69285558 GCA_017654935.2 Phymorhynchus buccinoides
TATACATATACACACACACACGCACACACACACACACTGTCACACACACACACACACACACACACACACACTGTCACACACACACACACACACACACACACACACACACACACACACAACACACACACACACACACACACACACACACACACGCGCGCGCGCGCGCGCGCGCACACACAGTACATAATTATACCTCGGACCAGGGCGAGGAAGGCGAGGAGAAGGGCGACGAAGAAAAGAATCTGGGTCCACTGGATCCTCATGACGGGCAGCGACCATCCTTCACCTCACACCACACCCTGCATAGCAAAAAAACATATGAGTCAAGATCAGCATCCCGCAGTGAGCATACAGGGTGTGTGTGTGTCTCTCTCTCTCTTTTGTGCAAATAGTTCCCCCACCTTCTGGAAATTCTTCAAATTCAAATGTCTTTATTGTCTTCAAATGAACCGGAAAATCGTTTTTCAACGTGCATGTAAAATAAACATGTGCAGCTGAGAGGCAGCGAAAGCATCGTGCCCCTGAAGGTTACCTCCCTCCCAGGTTCTGTGCTTGTAACTTCCTCTAATCTGTCACACTCTTTGACTCTGCCTTTTCCCTTTGCATGCTGTCATTGACTATCTTTCTGTCTCGTTGGTCCATTCTTCTGCCATTGCTCTAGTAACTCTTACAAAGATTTGTCCCCCTCAGCTGAAGTCGGACATGCTGGGCCGAACTACTATTTCTTAGTTAGGTGTATAACGGCGGCATGACGCATCCGCGCTCATAATTGGAAACTGTATGAGCGATCGATAAAAAAACCGAAAGAAAGACCAGCCTTGAATGTGCTGGAGAGAGAGAACGAACGATCGAATGACCGAACAAACTGTATTTACAGAGGGTAAGAGAATAAGCAAATACAAGCTTTTTTTTCCTTTGCAAAATCAAAGAGAGTGATAAATAGGAATTGTTCGGAAATAATTAAGGGGAGTAATTCCATACTGTGTGGGAGTGATCTTGCCTAATTCAATCGGTCAAACAGGGGAAGTTATTCTACCATCAGAATTACCTCGCCTCGTGTGTTTGAATAGACATACAGCACTTACAACACCGTGCGTCATTCTAAAATTGATGTCATTTATATTTCTACGTCACATTTTGCAATTTATATCAGTTCGTGGCTACTAGCCACCCCTCTTTTTTCTAAAAAAACCCCACCCCAAAACGTTTGCAAGTCGCTGACTCGCATCCTGCGGTTTCAAGCTTGGACGCCATGGTTGCTATGGTTTTGACTGAGTAAGTCGAGGTAATCAACTCTAATTTTCACGAAGTGCTTTCCCCCAGTTTTTTTCTTCCGAAAATCGTCTATTAAAGGAAATTGCGAGCACATATTCTGCCAAAGGCAGGGACACTCTCTGTAGAGACAGACCCAGCCCACAGATATCTCCAGGAGAATAAAAGAGGCTCCTGCCTAAAAAACAACCCCACCCTGAACCCAAGCGGGTACAAAGTTTCTTCGCGTGCTTATCTGGGAAAGATCAAGGTCATGCACACCTGTGCTTTGCACCACACAAATGATCTTGACCCAATCTACGAAGACACCAAACTTTGAGTCTGTAACAACACAAATGTGTACTATGTGGCTAAACATGATTTCACACGTCCAAGGTCTACGACCTTGACCTTGACCTTGATCAATACTAACTATTCAGAAGAAGCTACAAAATGTATAACAAAATGCATAATAGTGGATGACGGCATACAGATGCCCCTGCACCCAAACTAACCGTGCTGACCTTGACGTTGACATTGATTGTTACTCAATATTCGGAATGACCTTAAGGCAACGCACCTATATAGCAAATTTGGGCATCCTATTTCCAACAATATGAAAGATATGGCCACAAGAAGAAAATTTACATTTTCAAGGTCAAACTTTGAGGTGAAGGTCAGCATGGTCATAGTTTTTGTAGAGGACCACCAGTTAGCAGTGATGTACCAATGCATCAATTTCTGAGCAATACTGACCACTGGTTCAGGAGCTAAAGCCTAAGGCCTGGTTCACATTAGACGCGTAAGTTCCGTACGGAAACCCCCTAAATAAGTGGAGGAAAGAAGGATAAAAGTTTACGCATATATGGGGAAATTCGGACATGTGCGCAAACCTTTTTCCTTCTTTGCTTCACTTATTTATGGATTGCGCACGGGTTTCCGCATGGAACATCCGCTTATGTGTGTACACGGCCTTAGGGTTTGAATCCCATACATCACACAGACGCACAGACGGATACATGGAAGGACAGACAAAGGCAAGCCAATGAATGATATCTTAGGACTTTCGTGGGGGGAAATGTTCTGGAAAGAAAAAATGCATTGAAATATTGCAAAACTTGGCGAGATACTATGATAGACAATTATATGTTTAGGGACTCAACCAGCAGTCACCTTGAATTTGAAATGAAACTGCAACAACAACCAGGCATTAGCGAACGTTCCCCGGAACTTGTAGTACACTAAAATG
>CM065683.1:69287130-69294630 GCA_017654935.2 Phymorhynchus buccinoides
TCAGTATGTGTGTGTTTGTGTGTCAAGTCAAGTCAAAATGATCTTTATTGAGGGTTAAAGAATAAGCTAACAAGGCTTTTTTTCCATCCTGCCCTCATTCATGTATTCTTGTTATTGTTTGAAAACAAATTTGCGTACACGTTTTAAGAGAAAAGAAATGTGTCTTACGTTAAAATGTTAATATTACATTCAAGTGCATCTTTTATCACAAGGTAGGCCTAATAAGAATTAGAATACAAATAATTAAAAGTACAAATTTCGTATACAAATGAAACACGAACATACTCGCGCGTGTACACACACATACGCGCGCGCACACATACAACCAAGTAAACGCGACCGTACACACATGTATGCACGCATGCATGCACACGCGCGCACATGCGTACACACACACACACACACACAATTCTTCCGTGCACACACACCATCAAAACAGCCGTACCAAACTGTTTGATTTTGTCGACTGAAAGGTGTGTGTGTGTGTGTGTGTGTGTGTGTGTGTGTGTGCGTGTGTGCGTGCGTGCGTGCGTGTGCGTGCGTGCGCGCGCGTGTGCGTGCGTGCGTGCGTGCGTGTGTGCGTGTGTGTGTGTGTGTGTGTGCGTGCGTGCGTGCGTGCGTGCGTGCGTGCCGCATGTGTAGCCTATGTTTGAATGCGTGTATGTGTGATTTGTGGGCCTGAGTGTATATAATATGTCTGTTCCCGATTTTGACATTGTGTGAGGCATGATACACGCGCAATTCTACTGTCTAAATAAACTCTGATGAAATCCTACTAGTTGTGTTCACTATATTTGAAGTCCGCCGTACACGAATCTGATAAAATATCTGTACTTTTGCATCAGACATTTTATTTGATTCGTGTATTGGGGTCTACTTGAGTATAGTGAGCGACAATTTTTAGACGGCAGTATTTCACGTGAATCTCGACTCACATACATCGTCACAATCGGATCGTATTGGGGTCAAATCGTATGTAGTGTGGCTGGCTCATAAAAATCATCAAATCAGGGTCTGCTATTCAAAGACTTTAAGTTAATTTTGGGAGGTAGGCCTTGTTTTGTACATGTCACAGAGGAATTCCCAATATTGCAGACAAAATCTTTTCTTTGCCCAGGTAAGTTCAATAGAAATCATTTGGCTTTTTTTTTTAAATGGCTGGCGGCGAAACGGTTTTAAATAAAGAAAGAGGGAAGAAGGGAGAAGAAAATAAATGCTTATATTATTTGAAATTGTGAAAATTTACCAAGTTCACCTTTACCCTTTATATTATCACACGTTTCTTCGCCAAAGCAGCCTAGTCTACATAGAGTGTATGCCGTGTCAGGTGTTTCCCTGTTGCTGGAAGCCTACATCATACAGCAGGTCCAGCGGGGCCATACAGTGTATGCCCTGTCAGGAGTTTCCCTGTTGCTGGAAGCCTACATCATACAACAGGTCCAGCGGGGCCATGACCATGGGCCTGCCGCCACCCTCTGCCTCGTTCTTCTGACGCTCACTCAGGCGCTGCTCCCGCTCGATCTGGTTCACCCACTGCTGGGTGCGCACCCTGGAGGACACCCGGCGTCTGTTCAGTTTTCTCAGAGCGGGGGTCAGAGCCCTGTCCGCTACGTCGTCCGTCCCGCGGTCATGCCCCGTCAATCGCGGACACAAATCGGGGTCAAGGCCGTCGTTTTCATAGTCGAGTGCTAAGCCATTCGCGTTCGAGTCGTTCTCCTCGCTGGGTAAAGAGTCTGTAGCGTGGTCGTGGGAAGGGGACGACTGATGATGGTGATGATGCATGTTGGCGTTGAGTTCGTGCACCAGAGCAGCCAGGCTGAGGTGGGTCGACTGCTGAAGGGATTGGGAAAGGGGGTGGACAGGGGAACCATTAGGCAGGTTCCTGCCCGTTTCCCTCAATCTGAGGCTCCTCCTCACTCCTGCTCCAGCATCGTGAAGCTCGTGCACAGGCTTCCGGAATCCCCCACTGCCCGTGTCCCGCCCGTGGCGACCCAAGCCTCCCAGTTTGCTTTGGTCTTTCCCGTCATATACCGGAACGGGCACACTGAAGCTCCGAATCTTTCTCAAATCGGGAAGAACCGTTTTCATTCCTTGAAGCGAGTTTGAAAGGTGTCGTCGGGCAAGCTCTTTCTTGCGTGCCGCCCTTTCCTGGCGCTCTTTCGTGCCCGCCAGTCCTTCAGGGAAGCCTAGGCCCCGCGTGTCTGTCAGAGGCCGTCCGCCAGGTTCTGCAAGTCCCGAGAGATCTCGTGACGGTGACAGAGATTTTGGATACGTCAGGGGAGGTAATCGATGAGGTGTTGAATTGGCCGCCATGCTGACTTGATTCATCATCACCACACACGGAGACAAGCATACACATTTAAGGATACAATGTCTGTTTTAGCTCGCCTTCTTATACACCAAGAACACTTCATCTCTCAGCTGCCAGCTTTTCTTTCCGTCTTGTTCATTTTCTACTGTTTATTATCAGTGCTACAGTTCCGTCGAGTACATAGCCTCGATGGGCTCCATCGACGTATAATACCAGAACCAGAAGTGCTACCTGGTGTTACTCAGGCAAAATCAATGTGAATGGATGCACTCAGTAGCCTATGCACGGTTCTAAATTTAAAACGGTAGATTAACTATCATTACATTTTTGGTCCTGTCACCACATGGTATAAGTCCATTTTTTACGTAATGTGGCTGCTGTATATAATTTACGCGTTGGTCTCTTTACAAAAAAGTTTGTAGACTGCCAGTTTCGCACAGTGTACCAAATGAACTTAATTAAAAATGACTGCTACAAAAGAGTCTTTGAAGGAGAGTGTTGTCATTTACAGCACCAGTCCTTTCCCTAAGGCAGGCACCACCCTTTATAAAATCCTCAAGCAATAGCATTCCACCACGTTCTTTTTATTTCTCATCAAAGACCGACATTACACTAATCTTCTCTACTGTTCATTGTCGACCATTATTTTCATTTACCCCTTTCTCACTGATCCTGTGCAACTTCAAACTAGTGTTCGCCTCGCACTGGTTTTCGAGCAACACTCGTACTCGTTTAATTAATTGAGGAAGGAAATAGGACCGTGAAAGGTAACCAGTGGAGCTGTTGGGTGGGCGCGAAATCTGACTTCTTTCATGAACTCACAAAACTCGGTAACGAGGACTGGAGTGTGTAGGTCAATGGAGTGGCGAGTTATCAAACCCACGTTTGTCAAACGATTTGTGTGGTGGTTCCTTTCTTTGATCGCCAACCTGTTCACTTCTTATCAGGCTTTGACTGTGTGTTCCAGTACCACTTTGTTGTCTTCCCTTGGAGGCGCTCTCCTGCAATGAAAACAGACAACAATACAGGGATCAGTTTACAATAATAGACATCAATCATACAAGAGCGACCTATGAACATTAACCCTTCATCTTCTGAGTTTGAAGCTTATAAGTTAAGATATATAAGCCTAGGGGAAGACGGGGTAAAAAGCGCATGGGCGGGTAAGAAGCATACCTCAATTACCTCATGAAATGAAGCAAATTTCAGTCTCATTTTGCCCATGAGACGAGCGTTAATGTCTAGCATTCGTCTCATGGGCAAATTTGACTGAAATTTTCTTTATTTCATGAGATAATTGGGGTGGGCTTCTTACCCGCCCATGCGCTTTTTACCCCGTCTTCCCCTATACATTTCTGAGGGGTTAAAGTTATAAGGGGGGTTATTCTACAGCATGTGAATTCAGCGAGTTTCATGTCGATTAAATGTTTTAAATCTCCCAGAAGCCGGGTCAGAAGGTGTGTATTATTTAATTATCTCTATTATGACTAATGTACTTGCTCATCAGATGGATATATTTAGCGAGTCTTGTCTACTATATGACAAAACACACATTCTTAGGTTAAAAGAATAGGGACACCAAAATATGTTCACATCTTATTTTTGTTTCTGGCATTTCTTGTTACTGGTTTCAATGCTAAAGCGGTTGCATCTCTTAAATGCTCATGCTAGGAATCTCAATGAGTATATTTTTTAGGGGGAGGGGTGCATTTCCTTTTTTTTTCTACCAGATTTTTGTTATGTTTCATTTAATTATTTAGATTTTCAAAAAACAAACTTTGCCACTACGGAGTTTTTACTTAAATTTGGCACACGCGCGCGCGCACGCACGCACACGCGCACGCACACACGCACAATCACACACACACACACGCGCGCGTGCGCGCGCACACACAGTGTGACACACACACGGATGCATACACGCACACGCACGCACACGCACGCACGCACACGCACACGCACACGCACACACACACACACACACACACACACACACACACAGAGAGAGAGAGAGAGAGGGGGGAGCTGGTACACGTACACAGAGCCGTACTCTCTCAAATACTCACACAGAGAGACAGACAGAGGCAGAGAGAGAGAGAGAGAGAGAGAGAGAGAGAGAGGGAGGAGTGGGGGTCAAGAAAAGGCCAGTTAAAAGATCAATAATCCAGCAACAGAGCACAACACCAAATGTCCACAATCAAGAGAAAACCAGAAGATGAAACAATAGAAACAGCAGCCCTGCTGGACTTAACTCAGCTCAACAATACTTCATTGTCTTAAAAACGAAGAATTCATCCTAACGCCTAGGGGAAGACGGGGTAAAAAGCGCATGGGCGGGTAAGAAGCCCACCCCAATTATCTCATGAAATGAAGCAAATTTCAGTCTCATTTTGCCCATGAGACGAGCGTTAATGTCTAGCATTCGTCTCATGGGCAAATTTGACTGAAATTTTCTTTATTTCATGAGATAATTAGGGTGGGCTTCTTACCCGCCCATGCGCTTTTTACCCCGTCTTCCCCTATGGTTCAACAATTAAAAGAAACAGATGAAACATGGCAAAATAACATTCATAGCATAGTAAATACAAACAATATGATAAAGCACATATCAACATTACAATTTGAACTAGACAAAAGAACACACCTAAGACAGTCAAACGTATACACCAATTCGTCCTAAAACACGCACATTTTATAGCCGAAAGAGTGAAGATGTCTCCTTTTTAAGGGGTCTCTACTAGAAACAAATTCTGGTCCAGCTTTCTGGGTTAGCAGCTGCCTCCTCTGATATCTAAGGGTCATAATCGGGCACGAGTGGCTTTTCTGTTTCTGTCTGGATACGTCGCAGACGCCACTTCTGTCGATAAATCGCGACAGAACTTGGAGGGCGCATGAACCTAATAGAAAACATAGGAGAAAGACCTACTGCTTGTCGCAGTCAAAAAAGTCGCTCAGTCAAATAAATCGCCCGCTACTATGAGAGTGTGTATTTGCGACAACCAGAAATTTCACTTTTTCTGTACTTGAACCATTTACTTAACCCTAACTCTAACCCTAACCTTATCCCTAACCCTAGAAAAAAGTGAAATTTGTGGTTCATGCTCAATGTCGCAAAATGTCGCAAATACACACTCTCATAGTAGCTGGGCGATTTATTTGACTGAGCGACTTTTTTGGCTGCGACACTGCTTACCCTGGGTTAAGACCATTAGACCCCCCCCCCCCCCCCCCCCCCCCCCAGTTCAGCTGGAAAGGCCCAGGCCACACTTCCAGAAGCAAGCAACAACAACAAAAGTCCTACTAGGCTAGTGGTCAGTAGTTGCAGGCTCAGATGGTGGTCAGCGCTGATGAAAATGTGCTGACGGAGCCTGCGGTGACAGTGGCCTCACTTAGTTGGTTCCACTCCATGGCAGTCCGGATGAAGAATGAGCTACGATATTGGTCCGTTCTCGCGTTGGAGACACGAAATCCACGGGAGTGGTTTATGGCCTGTCTTTCTAAGATGTTAGTTGTTTTGAACCCCTCAAATCTAGTTGGCTTTATCCTGCGACGATTTGGCTATCACACACACAAAAAAGGATGAAGTTAATTAAGCCTACTGGACACACACGTGAGAAACCAGAACAGAACGCTGAGCGATCTCTATGTACAAAGCTAAGTATAGGGGAAGACGGGGTAAAAAGCGCATGGGCGGGTAAGAAGCCCACCCCAATTATCTCATGAAAGAAAGAAAATGCCAGTCAAATTTGCCCATGAGACGAATGCTAGACATTAACGCTCGTCTCATGGGCAAAATGAGACTGAAATTTGCTTCATTTCATGAGATAATTGGGGTGGGCTTCTTACCCGCCCATGCGCTTTTTACCCCGTCTTCCCCTACACCACACAATTTGTCTATGTTGAGACACCTTGCTTTCAAGGGAGCTCATTTGAGATGGTCGGTTTTCGATGAAGTTTAGATTAGCGTCCAATCAGTCGTAGACTCTTATGGACGATATTCCTGAAGACAACAGGGTCTTCCTGGTGTCATGACAAATAAGTACCTACCGTGACATAAATACCCTTCAAAAGGGCACTAGAACCATTCTTCTTTCATGTGATAAATAAGTCAACTATTATTTAAAATATTGATATTTAAGTGCTCAATCTACACGAAAAAAACCAAGTAATAGGCAGCGGGAGGGTGTAAATCTACATTTTTGCCGATAAATCGATATACAAAGCCATGTCACTTAGTTTCGTATTGTTCAAAATGGCGGACGATATAAACAACCATCCGTGCAAACAAAAATGAATAATAATAAATATTAGAAAAATATCCCTGACTTCTCAATATTTAATGATGAATCTTTTGTTCTTCCTGCATGCCACACGACGCCTCTGAACGTATTTAGGGGCGAATCTTTTCCAAACAGCAAACAATTTGAATGAGAAAAAGAGTATTTATTTTATGGGTGAAATATTTTATGCAACACCGACAGTTTTCACTGTACAGGCCTACAAATTATATCAAACCTATCACCAGCTGAATGACAGGATAAAATTAAGCCTACAACCCTGTGGATGTTTAATAGGGTAAGACGGGGTAAAAAGCCCATGCCAATTATCTCATGAAATAAAGCAAATTTCAGTCGCATTTTGCCCATGAGACGAGTGTTAATGTTTAGCTTTGGTTTCATGGGCAATATTTTAAATAATAGTTGACTTATTTATCACATGAAAGAAGAATGATTCTAGTGCGCTTTTGAAGGGTATTTATTTCACGGTAGGTACTTATTTCTCATGACACCAGGAAGACCCTGTTCTCTTCAGGAATATCGTCCATAAGAGTCTACGACTGATTGGACGCTAATCTAAACTTCATCGAAAACTGACCATCACAAATGAACTCCCTTGCAAAATGCGACTAATATTTGCTTTATTTCATGAGATAATTGGCATGGGTTTCTTACCCGCCCATGGGCTTTTTACCCCGTCTTCACCTAATGGTGTTTAACCTATAATTATAGGATTATTATTATTAATAACTCCTTAGAGATTCTTAGCAATTTAGACTTAAAACCGTAATCAATGATAACCAAAGTTCAGCTGTCGGTCACATCAGTGAGAAGACAGAGTAAACTTAACTGATAATGTTCAACACCTTCAACACCTTGTGTTATGTAAGACATGGGGAAAACCCAATTATC
>CM065683.1:69299630-69412130 GCA_017654935.2 Phymorhynchus buccinoides
ACAAGCACAGAATTTCCAGAAGGTGGGGAAATTATTTATACAAAAGATCCCCCGGTATTCCCAATGAGGACTTACCGAACAATGATTGCATTTTACTCGTTTCCAAAACTTTTTTTAATTGTGTGTGATAGAATTTTAAAAAATATTGACTAATATCTAAATCAGTTTTGTAAAAACAAAATAATCAAAAGCCATCTTGCTATATCATTTTCCTGTGAAAATCTGTTTAACGTCCTCCGGTCTGGAACTGACACACATGGGACATTAGTAGATATAAAGATGGTGGGAACGATCCTGGAGGCAATGCCCGGAGGCAGTGCAACACCAGTAAAGTACCGAATTTTGAACAATACAGATAAGTAAGATCCTATCCTATAAATTTGTGCTTGTGATTTTCTAAGTCTCCTTATACTGAAGGTCTCTACTTCCAACCGTCTTTGTTGTTGAAAGGGTTAACAAAAGACGACATTCAAGCGGTTACTGGGTCGCCTTTTGTATTAAGTATGACAGGTAATTGTCAGTGGGCTTATATCCCATTACCTTTTCTTCGCAGCGAAGCGTCGACATTCACTTCTTTTAATTTATTATAGGGATTACTGAAAGAAAGCTTTGGGAACTAACAGCCTCTGGTTTAGTGCACTCAACGGCGTTTGTGTGTGAAAGGTTTGAGGTTGAATGCATACCTCTTCGGTCTTCTCAATCTCTATTTTCCTCTTAATAATCATCCCTTTTGTCTCTCTATTTCCACATACCCGTCCCTTCTCTCTCTTTCTCTCTCTCTTTCTCTCTCTCTTTCTACCTCTCTTTCTCTCTCTTGTCTTCTTCCTCTTCCCCCCCCCCTCTCTCTCTCTCTCTCTCTCGTCTTCTCCTCTCTCTCTCTCTCTCTCTCTCTCTCTCTCTCTCTCTCTCTCTCTCTCTCTCTCTCTCTCTCTCTCTCTCTCTCTCTCTCTCTCTCTCTCTCTCTGTCTCTCTCTTCTCTCTCTCTCTCTCTCTCTCTCTCTCTCTCTCTCTCTCTCTCTCTCTCTCTCTCTCTCTCTCTCTCTCTCTCTCTCTCTCTCTCTCTCTCTCTCTCTCTCTCTCTCTCTCTCTCTCTCTCTCTTTCTTTTTCACCAATATATTTCCCCACCTTTTTCAAACTTTTTTTCACGTATTAAATAATGCTCAACACTATCGATTTCCAATGTATAGGATAACATATAATATATCTCTCTCTCTCTCTCTCTCTCTCTCTCTCTCTCTCTCTCTCTCTCTCTCTCTCTCTCTCTCTCTCTCTCTCTCTCTCCTCTCTCTCTCTCTCTCTCTCTCTCTCTCTCTCTCATATTAACTTGTGGTTCTGAAATTTGGGGTTTGACACCTGACCAAGAATATATTGAATGAATTCATTTATCACCTATGATACGCTTGTGTTATACATGTATGTTACATGTGTTAGTCCCAAAGCGCCAAGACAGTTAATTTATGGAGAAACAGGAACGCACCCTTTGTTTGTAAATACCTATGTTAAAAGCATAACATTTTGGTTTCGGATCTTAGGCATGGATGAAGGTACCCCAGAAAATGTTATAATATCTTATTAGGTTTACAGAATCAAAAATATGTAACTTGGGCATGTCGTGTCCGTAATGTTCTCTGTAGGTTTGGGTTTGTTTGTTTGGGAAGCACAAGGTGTAGGGAATGTACGGTTGTTTATTCAGGTCAGGTCAGGTCAGGTAGTTAGGACATTAGGCCTCGCGGCCTCTTCACTGTCCTGTCATTTTTTTAAACTTTTGCACACCTGAGAGGTTTCTATATTTTTTGTGGCAAATCTGCCTTTTAGTCATGCTCATATTGTAGTTTTGATATGTTGGTGTATCCAACAAGGAGGTTTTTGAATTGTGTTAGATTCTGTGCTCGTTTAATATGTGCAGGAAGAGTATTCCAAAACTTTGTTACTCTGTTAGAAAATATTTTTTTCAAATATTAGTTCGGCTATACTGGGTTAGTATTTTTAAATCACTGTTATGGGTTCTTGAGTCAGTTGTTAGCTGAAACAAAAATTTATTAGTATTGTTATCACTGTGAACATTTTTGTATGTATTTATCAGATCCCCTTGAATGAATTTAAGCAAAGACTCATCGACTCATTTAGTCAAGAATAGTGGCATGCTGCACTTGAAAACCGTGATTATTTAGTAACCTCTTCAGTTTTTAGTAGTTCAATATATTGCAAGCAGTACTTGTATTGTATTCAGAATGTTACCTTGCGAAAGTGTTTTGTGAAGTTTAGAATTGGTATGTCTCCAATTAAAGATAGTTTTCTACAGTATAATTCGCACATAGCTGATAAATCTTGCCCTTTCGGTTGGAATGCATCAGAGAATGAACTTCACTTGATGTTGGTATGGCCTAAATGTGCTGAACTGAGAGAAAACTTTGTCAAAGACTGTACAGGGGAAGATAAACATCCGGTCTCTTTTCCCTATATGAGTAGTGAGGACAGAAACACTGGTTAGGTCCCTTTGAAACGTGACACATTTTACACATCGATAGGTCAGTTGAATTCTCCGTTCAAGTTCCAGTCCGAGTTTTTGGATAGCCTCCATTGTGAATAGTGTACACGTCCGCACTAACGATAACTCTATCAGCCCGGTTCGCCGAGCTTTTAAGTAATCCATCTTACCCTTTTAGAATATCTTTGACTTTATTCCACACAAAATATTTCAGGCATCCATCTTTGTTTAAACTCGCCCTACTTTTAGCTTGTGAAAACTTGCAAGTAATGACAAAAGTGTCTATTTTCATAAACAAAGTTCTTGTACTTAGAAATCAATGTCTTGTTGAAATGTAAACTGCACGATGTATTTAAACTATTTTGACGTCTGTATCGTTAGAAATTCGGGACTTTCCTGGAGTTGCTGCCTCCGGGCATTGCCTCCAGGATCGTTCCCACCATCTTTATATCTACTAGTGTCCCATATGTGTCTGTTTCAGACCGGAGGACGTTAAACGGATTTTCACCACATCACCAAATATTTTGACTTTGACTTGACTCTCTCTCTCTCTCTCTCTCTCTCTCTCTCTCTCTCTCTCTCTCTCTCTCTCTCTCTCTCTCTCTCTCTCTCTCTCTTCATTTTTACTTTTACATATGTATTTTGTTCCAGAGGGCTGGATGTAAAAAAGCATGTTATTGCTTATTCTATTACCTCTATAAATAAAATTAATTAATTCATTCATTCATTCTCTCTGTGTGAACTCTATTGTTATTGGGCAGAGACCTAACAATTAAAACATTTTGACTGTTTGACTCACTCACTCTCTCTCTCTCTCTGTTTCTCTCTCTCTGTCTCTCTCTCTCTCTCTCTCTCTCTCTCTCTCTCTCTCTCTCTCTCTCTCTCTCTCTCTCTCTCTCTCTCTCTCTCTCTCTCTCTCTCTCTCTCTCTCTCTCTCTCTCCGTGTGTATGGTTACACGCATGTATGCCCGCACAAGTATTAACAACTATACATGCGCGTATGTAATTCTATAAATTCGTATTTCAACCTGTCTTTACTACAATACCTGCTTTGCTACCTTTATGTTTAATTATGTATGTGTAATTCTATGCCTTGCCATGTTTGTATTCTATGTTCGTATATGTACAAAGGTGCTACCTTTATGTTCAAATTTGTATGTGTAATATCATGCCTTACCATGTTTGTATTCTATGTTCGTATATGTACTAAGGACATTGGAAGACTAGGCGTTGCCTAAAATCTTTATCCTTGAAAAATAAAGTTAAAGTTTTCAAGTTTTCAAGTTTTCAAGTTTTCTCTCTCTCTCTCTCATAAACTAAAGCTATCGATTTACTTAACGAAGTGATAGGTTTACACTGACAACAGAGAAGCAGACCTCCCGGAGCTAACTGCCAGTGACAGTACCCAGCGGAGGCCAATGTTTTAAAGGCCTAGCCACACTGCATACGATTTGACTCCAACACGACACGATTGTGACGCTGTCTGTGAGCCATGATTCACGTGAAATTCTTCAGTTTGAAAACAACTCGACTATTTTCGTTCACTATTCTCATGTAGACCGCAATGCAACGAATCAAATGAAATGTCAGATACCAAAATAAGATTTTTTTATCAGATTCGTGTACGGGAGACTACAAATAATATAGTGAAAATAACAAGTAGGGTTTCATCAGATTTATAATTTAGACAGTAGAATTTCACGTCAATCATGCCTCACAAAAGTCAAAATCGGATTGTAGTGAATTGAATCGTATGCAGTGTAAAGAGGGAAACGACAGGGGTAGGGGTAGAAAAAGAGAGTCTGACTTGAAAGAGAATGTGTTCAGGGTGGCGGGGGTGGGTACTTAAAGACCCACCAGATCACGTGTCATAATCACGGGTTTCACGGGTTTTCCCTCTTATAGCTGGTGAGAAATCTTGTTTTGACCAGGTTTGACTCCCATACAAATGCCCCAAATTCAAAACGAAACATCATTTTAATAGCAGCCTCAATTTGAAGTTGGGGGAATTTGTATGTGGGTCACAGATACCCCCCCCCCCCCCCAAATAAGGGACTTAATCGTGGTGGGTCAGTGGGTCTTTAAAGAAAAGAATATGCATGTACAAGAAAGAAAGAGGTCAATAGAAGGTAAAACAGGGATTTGGGGTATGAGACTACAGTACAGTGTGGTGAGACATGGACAGGAAAGTTGGGAAATGAATAGAAGACGTCTTCAATGAGGAACGTAAAGGCAAAAAGAAGAAGGAGAAGGAGGAGGAGGAAGAGGAGGAGAAGAAGAAGAAGAAGAAGAAGAAGAAGAAGAAGAAGAAGAAGAAGAAGAAGAAGAAGAAGGAGGAGGAGGAGGAGGAGGAGAAGAAGAAGGACGAGGAGGAGGAGGAGAAGAAGAAGAAGGAGGAGGAGGAGAAGAACAAGAACAAGAAGGAGAAGAACAAGAGGAGAAGGAAGAGGAGGAGGAGGAAAAGAAGGAGGAAGAGGAGGATGAGGAGAAGAAGGAAGAGGAGAAGGAGGATGAGGAGGAGAAGAACAAGAAGAGGAGGAGGAGGAGGAGGAAGAGGAAGATGAACAGATTGAATTTTTCAAGTTGAAGAACTGGATACTTTCTAGATGAATTTAAAACGGTGATCACTGAACAGGAATCAAAGCACAACTGCGCTTGAGAAAGAGAGTGATAGATTATACTTAGATTATACTAAACATGTAATTTACTACCCAACAAAAAAACTAATAATAAAACTTACATTATAAAAGAACATATCAATGATCAAATGAGTAAGACCCAATCAATCAGTCTATAAAGAAAGAAAGAAGAAGAAGATGACGACGATGATGATGATGATGACAACGACGACGACGACAACAACACAAGGCTCTGATATTTAAAACTATCCCGTCTCTATTAACGAGATTGTGTCTGTGAGCTTTCATCTATTATAAGTCTGGATTCTCATGCAGATACAGACATTTTAAACTTAAAAAATGAAGGGTGACAAGAACGAGAGTTGCTCTTATAAAAAAAATAGTCAGCTGATTCATCACTCAAGTTCCGCCTTGGCATAAGGCTGTTGCAGACCATTTGACATAATAAGCTAGAACACCAAGGCTACATCAAAACGTTGTCATGTTCTGCATAGTTATGCGGGAAAATAGTCAGCTGATTCATCACTCAAGTTCCGCCTTAGCATAAGGCTGTTGCAGACCATTTGACATAATAAGCTAGAACACCAAGGCTACATCAAAACGTTGTCATGTTCTGCATAGTTATGCGGGAAAATAGTCAGCTGATTCATCACTCAAGTTCCGCCTTGGCATAAGGCTGTTGCAGACCATTTGACATAATAAGCTAGAACACCAAGGCTACATCAAAACGTTGTCATGTTCTGCATAATTATGCGGGAATAGAGCATTTGCCACGCGCCCGTGACCTTGAATTTCACTGAGTTGAATTTAGAGAGTTGAATTAGAAAGGTCAGCGCAACTCGGGCAGAACGAGCTCGGGCAAATTAGTAGTCCTGTATAGTGAACGAACACTCGTGGCAAACGCCCTATTGTCCTTAGCCATGGCAAGCTCCTAGCATAACATCATAAGCCCCGCTCCTTCTTCCTTCTTACGGTCCACGTGAATGGACAGAAGAAACCCAAAGTCAAAGATCAAGGTCAAGAAGTTTAAAAATGTCTCCCAGTGTCATTCCTAGAGTGATGCCGATCAAGAATATGATATGGTTATAAGTGTGTACGACGAATGATTTTTAATACAACAGCCTCAAGGTCAAATGAGGCTTCAGTTGCCTACCACTGCTTTCCTTAGGTCATGCTGATCAAGAATATATGTGGTTATGTTGGTTATGTATGTGTACGCCTAATGGTATTCAAACCATAGACGATGCTAAAAGAGAAGTTCAAAAGTCAAGGTAATGAAGTAATACTTTGCACCGCACATATACCTTGAGTCAGTCCAGCAACCTACCAAATTTGGCACCTGTAACAGCAAAAACATGAAAGATATATGACTAAAACGCCAATTTCACAACTTGACGTCAAAGATATGGCGACAAGAAGAAATTTCGGTTTTTGAAGGTCAAACGTCAAGGTCAAGGTCAGCACGCCAATAACTTATGCACAAATGTCTTCTACTTTCGCTGATGCAACGTTTGCAGCGATTCTGTCGTGCGGTTCACGAGATATGTGGTAGAAAAAAAAGACAAAAAACAAACACTGACAAACAGACACGAGTGATCGCAAACTGCTCTTCGCCATACTGTGTAAGGGGTGGAGCACACTAAATCAATCCATACAATCGTGGGCAATTCTACTTCATGTTCTCTTCCTTTACACTATTCTGCTTGGCGGAGGTTTAAAAACAGAGGCCGAATAAATCAATCCATGCAGTTTTCAGCAATCCCTTTTTCATGTTCTCTTCCTAGTCTGTTCACCTGTTCTAACATCATCAAAAGCACTCCAATGACTCGCGTAACGCCAGTTTATCGTTTGGACGTGAGCAAACTAGGTGACAAGGGCACTCAATGGGGTTTTCTCTGCTATTTATCAGGCTTTGCTGCCTCTATCACAGTGGCTGTTATCTCTAATGCCAACTTGACGGGTTCAAGTTCAAGCGTTGACGCTTTTCCTGGGAAGAACAGGATTAGGGGAAGACGGGGTAAAAAGCGCATGGATGTCTCAGGATAGGCCTTATGAGTTGGATAATTTGCTTATTTCGTGCACAGGAAGCCTCTGAAACATTGCAAAATATGCAGGAATAGTTATTCTATACATCCATGAATTTTTAGGCGAAAAAAACAAAGGATTTTGATAGAAAATGCTTTTTCTTTGCAAACATATTACAGGTGCGCTTTTTGCCCCGTAGTCGGGAATACGCGCACCCCAGGTCGGGTAAAAAGCGCACCCCCCCCCCCCCCCCCCTCTCTAAGTTGAAAAGTCACCGTCACTCTCCCAACGCGCCATGCTAGGCCCTACCATCGACGCCATTTTGTCTCGACTGAAACAACGAAGTTCTACGCGTGTTGCCGTTTTGACACAGTGTGTATTCTTCAATCCCTGTTGTAGGCCTACTAAGTTAAATAGTCTGCTTCAGTTCAAGATATTTAGAATTCAAAAACTGGATCGGATTTGCAATTATTATACACTTATAAATGTCTCCATTACATTAAAAAAAAAAAAAAAAAAATGAAAAAGGAACGTACACTCACAAAACTTTAAAAAAATGTGGCCTTGCGCAGTATCGAACTCACAGATCAGACATGCTGCAACATTACGAGGCACGCATTATACCATTGTACCAAGGAACCGTCACACGATGAGGAAACATTTTATATATTTATACATTCGACAATGGAAGATTAAATCGGTTGTGAATGGATGAAGCAGTGCGCGGAATAAGATTTTCACTTAAATTCAAAGCTGAAACTGTCATATAATTGATCTTAATGAATAATGCTTGTGCTGATAGGCACCTTTGAACATTGCAGAACGTGTTCGCTAATCATTTAAAAACTTAAATACAACGTTTGTCAGGATATGTGGCAATAAAAAAGATGACCATCACCTACAATTATAGGCGTGCAAAACGCGCATGGGCTTCTTTCCCGTGGGCGTTTTCCCCCGTCACAGTCAGCTAATTCATTTCAGTCTGTGTAGCTGACAATCACAGTGTTGTTAAAAAAGAAAAGTATCGTTCAAAAGCCCATAGAATAAGCTTTGTATAAATATAAAAATATGAGGTAGTTTGCTGTTGTTGGTTTTTTATTTAACTTTTCCAAGGACAGAAAATGAAAAAAAAAAAAAAGAACGTCAACAAATATTCAAAAACTCATATTATTGACCACAACATCATGAAACTTAAATATGAGGTATTTTAAAAGACGTGCAAAGGAACATGGGCAAAATTTTACTGAAATTTGCTTCATTTCATGAGATAATTGGGGTGGGCTTCTTACCCGCCCATGGGCTTCTTACCCCGGTGTGTGTGTGTGTTTGTGTGTGTGTGTGTGTATATGTGTGTGTGTGTATGTGTGTGCGTGTGTGCGTGCGCGCGCGCGCGTGCGTGTGCGTGTGTGTGTGTTTGTGTTTGTGTGTGTGCTTAGGTAAAAACGAAAGAAGGAAGAAAAAAACCACTACACACACACATCACACACAGAAACTATTTGTCCACATATAATTATCTACCAGATTGCGCAATTAATATTAACGCCTAGGTTACTCAATTGTTTGATTACCACTTACTAAAACTGAGTAAAAGCATATTTGTGTTATCATAAACTTACCTCGTTTGTCGGGTGATTAAGGTGACAACAAAAAAATACACGAGAGAGATTGAACATAAAAAGTGACATTATTTGATAAATACAAAACTCATTTGATAAAAAAAACACCAAAAACTTACTTTTCATTTGCTTTTTTTGTCACTAAACTGTGTGGTTTCCACGAGATAAATAAAAGAAACGAAAGTTTCTAGTGTAATGCCCTACCAACATACACAGTCCCCCCACCCACGTCTCTTAGCCCATTTCCAGTCCCAGTGGGTCCCTTACTGCAAGTGCCAGACACTTAAGTTTCCCCCTGGTCACACCAGCAGTTCGTGACCGCGTGCACTGTTTGTACAGGGAGGGGAGAGGGGCTTAGTTAGCGGCCACACTAGGGACAGTACGGGGTCTTGCTCTATCGCTGTTGACACAGGGAATAAAGGAGCGGTGTTACTGTTAGCCCACCAAACTCCTGATTTGCAAGGGCTGAAAGTCGGGGAGTTAGGTTAGCAGTAGCATAGGTAGATAGGTATGTATATAGGTAGGTAAGTAGATAGGTAGGTAGGTAGGCCAATACTGTCCAGCTGGACACGGTGTCTTGCCTCTTGAAAGGGTTTTGCTGTCGCTCGGACACGACCTAGCACCCTTCGAGGGCTTTTTTCCTATCTCTGTAAAGTGCATGGAGTGAGAGTGGGAATCCCTCCGCCAGTGCGATAAGCTTAATCCCATCAAAAGGTGGTCAACGTTTGGTTTTTGTGCGTGTGTGTGTTTCGTTTTTTTTCCCTTAATGTCTCTACGGGCGGGGGGGGGGGGGGGGGGGGGGGGTGTCTTCGGGACGACCCCGTGGCAGAGTTTAGAGTGTGTCGGCCTACAAAGTCTGTATCAAATGTTTTGTCTGGATGAACTAGCATTGCATGTCCCCATACAGTGTCTGTTTCATCTTTTTCCCCCTTCTGTATACCGGTGTAGCTGGCGAAAGTCGTAGTAGGGTTACAACGGACAGACACGTACTAAGGTCTTCTGGTAGTATGTGGTCAAGTAGTCCACGTACACATCTATTGCATGATCATTATATGAGAATGAGGTTTGATTCCATAAACTCAATTTTCCTTCGTAATGTTCTTCCAGCTCTGTCAGAGGAGTACCATGCGACTAGAGTGAGTTGGGTTTTTTGAATGGAAGTATGTCTATGCCTTTGTCGTTTTGCTTTATATTTTGCCTTCAATAAACATGCATACTCGTGTCCATTCTATGGCTTTATAGAATTTGGACGCTTAATTATGACACTGTTTTCTTTTCTTTTCTTTATTCATAAAAAAACCGATTATAATAAAGTTGTATATGTAGCTGGCTTTATGTTCTACTAAGCAGTATCTTTAGAATTGAAAAGATAATTGTATGGCATGATTGTAGACCTGTAGTCTAACGAAAACTGACAATCATCTGAGTCACAGCAATGCAAAGATTAGACTTACCTTTGGGAATGATAGGTGATCTCACATCTAACTGTGGATGCTGGTCTTTGGTAGGTGTGATCGGAACCGGTCTGATGGCCTCCCTAATGGAAAGGTGATCCTTTCTAAATACTATTGTGATGTGGGCGGTATTTGGTAGCTTAGTTGATCTTCAGCACAGCTGGGCGAAACCTCATAACAGATTGGTCTAAAGGTAGCAAAGGACATTCTGTCACCAATCGTTGTGCCTCAAAACAGATTGGTCTAAAGGTAGCAAAGGACATTCTGTCACCAATCGTTGTGCCTCATAACAGATTGGTCTAAAGGTAGCAAAGGACATTCTGTCACCAATCGTTGTGCCTCATAACAGATTGGTCTAAAGGTAGCAACGGATTTTCTGTCACCAATCGTTGTGGGTTTTACTGACGTGTCTGGTACGTCACTAAGTAGGCCTGTACAACAGCCTGTAATCGTGTTTCAGGTGGCGAACTTTTCCATTCTCCCCACGCTGTGCTCAGACAAGATTCGTGAAAAGCTGGGAATCCACTGTGAGGTTTTTCTTTCAATTGAAAATAGTTGGTGTAAGCACAGATCTCTTAGTCAGTACGTTTGTCAGGGCTTTGTTTGTCAGGGCATAAGTAAAGGGGACTGAGGGAAAGAAGGAAAACCAGTTTGCTGGCATATCATATTGATCAGATCGATGAAAGAATGACCAGTGCTAAGGGCGATATGTGGACACTGGCTGCTTTGGAAAGGCCAGTTGGACATGGTCGAGTGGTTTTATAGCGCTGACCTTGACGCGATGCCACACACTGGGGGAGACACAAATCATACTAATGCACTGAACGCATGAACTGAATGAATATACTCTCAAACACAAACACTGGTTTGATAAGGATTGTAAAAGGGATGCTGTGGCCAAAAGGGAACAAGGTGGATGTGCAGTGCATGTGTCCATAAAGAGCTGAATAGCACCTAGGCTTACTTTAAGGCCCTATCCAATCAATCAATCAATCCTCGTTAGCGCTTGTCTCTCCATATTCTCCAATCCCCTTTTTCTGCTATGAACCTGTTGATTATGCCTTAACATCAGGGACGTTCAGTAATAACCCCAAGGCCTGCCATTCAACGTTATAAAATGTCTGTGGACATAGTAGCCTGCACTGTCAGCTGCGCTGAGATTACTGAAAAGCCAGCTGCATAGAAGAAAAACAGGCAAGTGTTTTATTCACAGAATTCTGTGGTTTTATTTCACAAACAGCAGTATTAGGGGCGGATCTGAGGGGGGGATCCAGGGTTTCCGGAAACCCCCCTTTTGCTCCAAGCATGTACCTTATAGAAGGGTAAAAAGTAAGAAAATTGCGCAATTTTTGCTTTAATGATCACTAATTTGCAAACATTTCCGGGGACGTCACCCGCCTGGGCCCCCACTAGACCACTATCAGGACCTATGCAGCTCCATGAACTCCCCACCCCCCTTAGGAATCATTTGGTCCGCCCCTGCAATCATAGTAGTATACCCTACTTCCCTCTCCATGACTCATCCAACTTGAGGTGCTTTACTCTAAAGTGGGGGCCTCACAAAGACGGGGGGTGTGTGTGGGTGTGGGTGTGTGTGTGTGTGTGTGTGTGGGGGGGGGGGGGGGGGTTGAGCTGTCAGTGAGCGGACATTAACATGTCAGCGGCAAGGTGAAAAGCGGCAGGTGGTCCCCCCGGTCCTTTTTTTCCCACACTCCTCACTTAGGCCCTACTCTTCCATTGTTACGTATTGGTACGTATTGGTACCTTGTTCTGTAAGAACAGTAGTTCGTGTCTGGAACGAGTGCTATCGTGTAGGTCTACACACACAAAATGTGTTCCAAGCCACACAGCATACACTCATGAACTGATTATGATGAAATGAATTAGCAGAATATTTCTGTATGCGCCAATATAAGAATGAAACTCATGGCTGTACAGATTGATGATCCTTTTCATATCAGATTTTTTTTAAATTTGTCCGACGATACCTTCAAGAAAATGAGTTCTATATTCTCTACAATGTTGCATATAAATTATTATATTGCAACACTACGATTCTACCTCCATTGTTCAATAATTCATTACATTTTAATAAACAACAACAACGAAAAGCATGAAACTCACTATTTCATCCAACAATCTTAAAAGAACGTCGTTACACAACCTAGAAAATGTTACTTCATTTGGGATTTACATTTGCATGGGAAAATGATTGGCGAATGTCGCCATTTCATTGGTAAAAGTTATATAAAACCAACACAACATACTGTGGAAACCTATGCTAAAACTCAGACAAGAACTTTGCAAATAAGCTTACGGGAGTATACAAGATTCCCCCCTTACGGCAAGTTCACATTTGTGAAAGGATTACAAAAGAAAGCAAATTCTGTTTCAGTAGGCCTATAACCGAAGACCAGGTTCTTGTCTTTGGTATGACAACCAAAATTAACTCAAAAAAATATTTCAAGCGTCACCTACTGAAAATCCACAAATTCATTTAATATCCGCCCAAAACTTTTATAGGAACGACCTTCAAGATTAACTCCAAAGTGTAACAAGTTTCAAGTTTTCAAGTGTTTTTTATTTCAACTTCCAGCCCAGAGGGCTTCAAAGCCATAAACACAAACACTCACAACAAATTTGTCCCCATAAACATTCAATGAAACAAACGTGCAGAACATAAGGCAATTGATATGATATTAACATATACAAAAAAGAAATTACCAGTGCTAACAACAAATGCATCACCACTAGAAAATATGTAAAATAAAATTTAAAAAACCTTGCCAGCTTTCTCAATACTCTTGGGTTTGCATTACTCAGTAACGATTTAAATTTGTGGACATTTGGGTGGTGATTATAATACTTTGAAAACAATTCTTTTCTTTTTTCTTCTATTGGCCCGTATGGGCATTGCAATACGTAATGGAATTCGTCGCCAATTTCGTCTCTATTACAAAATAAACAATTCCGCTCATTTCTAGCAACATTAAAAAACCGCTGCTTTTGAACCGGTAGTTTATTGTTGGTTGTTCTAAACTTCAACATAGATTGTCTTAAATTTTAAGGAAGCAGTAATAGGTAATTTTCCAATAAATGATTTTCTTTGTATAAACGGTAGTTATAGCAAACACTGTTGGTGTTAACCTCATTATGCCAATATTGTAGGAACTGGTCATTAAATCTTTGTTTCACAATGTGTTTGAACTGTATTAATGAGAGAGTCTGATTCGTCCAAAGATATGTCATACCAAGGGAGTCTAAAAATGTTTTAATTTGAGCCAACCAAGAAACTCCCAAACCATCCTTTAGATATTGTTTATAACACAAATTAAACATAAAAACAGAAGCTTTTGAAGTGTTCTTAGATGTAAATAATTTATACCAATACACGAGCATTCTAGTTTTAGCTTCAATATCTACAGGAAAAACACCTGTTTCCCCAATAACCATACATGTAGGCGTAGACTTTTTGAGTCCTAAAACTAACTTTAAATAACGCAATTGTAGTCTCTGGACAGTTTCCAATCCATCCCCAGCCCAAACCTCACAACCATACAAAAGAATTGGTTTTATGCACTTAAATTCCAATTGTATATCTAGGGGGAAATTTAACTTCCTACACCTGCGCAGTAAAAGAAACATAGCTCTGTTTGCTTGATTGAATTGCAATCTCATTGCTTTTTTGAATTTATTGTTGTAACTGAAGAGTACACCTAAATATTTATATTCCCAAACAACTTCTATGGTTTCGCCTCTGTAAAGCAACCTCGGTAAATTTCTGATCTTACCCCTTGAAAAAAACATTACTTTTGTTTTACTTGTGTTAATATGAAGGCAGTTAACTTCACAGTACATTTCAAGGAGGTTCAGAGACTTTTGCATTTCTTCTGGTGACTCTGCCAGAATAACAGTATCGTCAGCATAAAGCAACAGGAATAATCGTAGATAACTTTCAACATCAGCGATGTCCAGACTCCATGCAAACGACTCAACAACTCTCAGGCCTTGGACATTAGATGAGAAAAATTCACTTAGATCATTTAAGAACAAGGCAAACAATACTGGCGATAGGTTTTCTCCCTGACGCAGGCCGATTTTCAAAATAAAGGGTTGTGAGCAACCAGTATTGGTTTTAATACACGATTTAGCTTTAGCATACATATCTTTTACAATAGAAAGGACATTTCCACAGATGTTCTGTTTTATTAACTTGCTCTATAGGATAGATCTTTGGACACTGTCAAAAGCCTTTCTGTAATCTACGAATGCGCAATAAAGCCTCTTTCGTTTTTGTAAATATATATCAATCAAACTGTAATGAAAAGATGTGGTCCATGGTGGAATGGTCTTTTCAAAACCCTACATTTTTTTAAAGAAAATCGGTCACATAGAAAGAAAGAAAGTCAGTAGAGAAACTCTTTTGATGAGGTAGCAATGAGCAAGCAACCGTTGTTTCCCCCCAAGGACAATTAGGGAGTCTAGAAAGAATGTGCTACCTTAGGACATTACTGAGGCCAAGTCTATTGACACTTTGGTGCTAATGGCATCTGGCTATACATAAAGGTGAACACACTCTGTGTGTCTTTGTATTATTCTTCAAATCTGTAATAAGTCAGTGTTTAAATTGATGTCACAAAAAAGAAGATTAGTTCAAGAATTATGTATCATGTGCATGTGAGGAGAGAAAATGAGTTAGAGAGAGAGATGGGGGGGAGAGAGAGAGAGAGAGAGAGAGAGAGAGAGAGAGAGAGAGAGAGAGAGAGAGAGAGAGAGAGAGAGAGAGAGAGAGTATGTTTGCGTGCGTATGAGCATTGGGCCACTCCTGTTGTTTGTTTACATTGTCACTAATTTTGCCCGTCACTTTTTAAGCTAAGCATATCTATGCTGATTTTGCGTGTAGTTGTCTGATATTTATTCTTAGTTTTCAGGAGATGAATTGTGTGGTGTTTATCATGCTCTTGTTTCCATGATTAAATATGTTGAGATGTGTGTAATAAAATATTAATTGACTTTGTAACCTCATCATATAGGTTCAATAACCAAATCATAAGTTTGACTTCACGTGAAAATGAAAGTTCAGCCTTTCCTGGCCGTAAAATTGAAGACAAAGTTCATTATTAAAATGTCACGTGACTGCCAAAGGAGATAAACATCAGTGAGCGTGTTATTCCAAACCACAAAGCACTTTTAGACAGTTGACAGATTGTTGGGCCAGTTTGCTACCAGGCATTCAAGGCAATGCCTTATCATGCTCTGAAACAGTTTCCATAAGATTTTCTGAGGGATTATTAGTGTGTTTTTTCCGGCGTCCCTAGATCCTCTTACGACCATTACAATGGTGCAAGTTGAAGTTGCAAAACGAAGCATTGGGCAGACAGTTCGTGTCTCCACCAGGCTCATTTTGTGCAAGATCACCTTCAGGCAGAAAAACCCTATGTAAAAGAAGTTGGCCACCAGCACAGAAGAAAAAGAACCCATACCCTCTCTGCCCCATGACCTTACCGGTCCATTCTCCTGCCTTTTTTTTCACGAAACACTTTCAAAAACATTTCCTTCAGCCGAAATCGGACTTGCTGGGCCCAACTATTTATTAGTTAGGCGCATAACGGCAGCTTGACGCATCTGCGCTCATAATTGACAGGAAACTGTCTGAGCCATCGAAGAAGAAGAAGATGTGGTTAAGACATGAACTTGATGATCATCATCCAAGGAAAGCAAAGAACATACAAATCTTAGCTGCACAGTGATGTTGGGAAACAGAAGCAACAAATAAATCACATTCTGGAGTGACTTGAATTTTGAGAGCTTGTCTCTCTTCACATCTCTGTGTTTACATTCTCTAGTTTCTTTTTCATAGACCGATTTTCAAGCAATCTAAATGTCAGAGATAATAGAATGTAAGCAATGAATATGAGAAAGATTCATGCTTACAGCACTTGACTGGATGTTACCGATATCAAAGCGGAACATTTTGTATGAACTGTCACCCCTTATGAAAAATTTAAGGCTGTGGTGTGATGTGTATACCGCATTTTTCTGACTATAAGACGATACTTTTTGTTCTCTGACTCCTGTGTCTTATAATATGACTTACAATATAGAAACAAAATAGAAGAACAAAATATGAATTTTGTGTAAAATTTAGGTTAGTAAAAAAAATATGGCACATGTTTAGTTGAGCATACACAGATGTTCATTTGCTATCACACACACAAACAAGAGAATGACAGCAAAAGTTTAGTAAGAGTCTGAGTCTGGAAAAAGAGACCACTCCGACTGCTTCAAATTATAGATTAACTTGCTAAGTTCACAACCGTTTGACAAGTTATTCTAAACCATCATTTTTTAAATCCCACTTTATTGTTCTTGAGCATAATTGAAGGCCTCAAAATGGGTGGAGTGATTACTGCAACATCATGATGGTAAACAGCTCTGCCAGTCAAAACATGTTCATTTTGGAGGAGCTAAAAGGAGAAAATGATTATTTCTTAATGGTAAGAAATGGGTTAATTAAATCGAAGATACAGGATCCGGGAAAGCGATAAATGATTTTTTTGTTAACTTTCAGCAATAGTCAATT
The DNA here is from genome assembly GCA_017654935.2 of Phymorhynchus buccinoides. Classification (NCBI taxonomy): domain Eukaryota; kingdom Metazoa; phylum Mollusca; class Gastropoda; order Neogastropoda; family Raphitomidae; genus Phymorhynchus; species Phymorhynchus buccinoides. The sequence goes on from CM065683.1 coordinate 69,316,437, forward strand.
GATTTGTCTTTATTTTGAATGCAGTTTTGCATTGCTTGTATGCATAGTTTTATTACTACTAGTTTTATTATTAGTGTTTGTTTCCCAAAAAGTGAAACTAAAAGTTTTTATTTCAAAATCAAGATCTAACTTCACTGGTGTCAAAATTGTATGGTTCATTTGCTATTAATATTTGCACACATTTTTAAATTCTTTTGAGAAATGTGTTGCTCTTCATTTGTCGAAATTTTAAAAGTTCCAATGAAGTTTGGAGCATGAATCACGTCACCTCCAAGCATGCTAGAAACATGCGTGGGAGCAAATAACCCAGTTGTTTGTCCTCATGTTGAGCCATGTAAAAAGAATCAGAGAACGACAAAATATATGGAAAGTTTAGAAACTACGCTGAGAGTTTGGATTGATGGAAAGGGATGGGAGAGGTATGGTGGAAGAACAAAAACGCAGAAGAGGCCACCAAGTCCCGACGCCATAGGTGGTGGTCATAGGGGTAGTGGTAGTGGGGGGGTTGGCTGCTTTGTGGCTATTAAAAAAATAGTCCCGTTATTTACTTTGCACCCTTCAAGAGTGCATTCTATAAAAAAAAAATATATATAGGAATATATCATTTTTGTAGAAGCAGTTTATTTTTAGTTTATGGGTGTATTGCCTCTCTGTTCTGCTAACTCCCTTTCTTCATTTAAGTCTTCACTCAGAACTACTCTCTTCAAATCATAGTCTGCTTCATTTCCTTTCAAAGTACTTTGTCCCTTCACGCATGTGTGTTTGTGTGCGCGCGTGTGCATGTGTGCGTGCGTCCGTGGGTGCGCGCGAGCATTTGTGTGTGTGTGCATTTATTGTGTGTGTGTGCACGCGTGCATGTATGTGTGTGTGTGCTTGTGTTTAACATATTTTTGACGTTCATTTGTTTCTATAGATGGTTTATTACTAACTTCTTTATTATTGTAAGCGCTTAGGGCTCATTTAAGATTAAGCGCTAGAAATGCCCATTATTATTATTGCGAGTAAAAAAAAAGAAAAAGACAATGAGTAAATGCGGCAGGAAAATAGTAGAGGACAGTAAGTGGTGGAACAGGCGGAGGGGAAACTGAAATGATAACAATATCAAACACGCAACAAAACATGTTTCTTCATTTTTATTTTCAAGAATCAAAGACGTTTCCACAAAATCATGTTTTTCTATTTCTGTTTACTAACAACCAATATATCAATCAATCAATCAATCAATCAATATATATCTATAGTATCTATAGAAATAATACCTCCCGTTGCTACTAAATGTCTTATGGATATATATATACAGTTTTGTAAAAGAAAAAAACATAAACAACAGTCAATTCTGTAAAGAAAAACAGACAACAGCTAACAAAAACAAAAAAATCCAACTCATCTTTATTCCGATATAATCACAATCATTCCTTTAGCTTAATCACAGAAACAGGCTATAATCCGATTCTTCTGTTTTAGGCTATGTGCACATAGATCCGCAATCCTCACGTTGAGTACAGAAACCCTACTCACTTCCCACATAAGAAATAAACAGAAGCCAAAACTCATCCGCAAACCCATCCACTTTTTTCTTATATAAGCGAATGAGGTTTCCGTACACAACTTGTGGATTGCGGAACTAATGTGCACAGCCCCTTAGAGTGTGTGCATTAACTGTTAGTTAATTTCTTGCAATCAAGGCAGTAATTCACATGTGAACTTAGGCGCTACAAATCAGAAGTCTGAGGTAACTCCATTTACTGAGCCAAACAGATTCACTCGTTAAATCATGTAGGTATTGCTCCACAGACATCCACAAGCATGCACACACTACCCCTCCCAACATCCCAAACAAACTTTTTTCTTCTTGCAAGTAACAAAGTCCTAAACTCGGTGAGAAAAAGGCAGTCAGGGAATAATATCCTTCAGCCTTCTACGTGCGTGTTGTGAATGGCAGTTGTGTCTTGCTGGTTTATCCCTGTGAGGCAGCAAGAATCTGCTTTTTCTTCCCAACACCATCCGAAGGCCACAAGCACAGCAGTCATCCCTCATGCACTGGCAAGGTACCCGTCTGGAGCTTAAGCACGTCTTGCCTTCTCCATTGCCTGAAACATCATGAAACCATACATAAAGACCATGATCGCTTTCTGATAACTTACACATGGCTGCAACTACACAAACTGAAAAATCCTGAAAGGCCGGGGTCTAGGGGTAATGTCCCCCTGTAGCTGAAGAAAAGTCGATTTGTGAAAGTATTTTAGTTTACTTTTTCCATAATTTATACAAATGCTTATTTTAAAGTGTTTGAAAAATACAGTAGACACACAAACATCTTGTTTGACAAATTTTAAAAAAAAAAGGAAATTTCTTTTCTGGTAAAACTCAAAAACAGGAAATCCTTGTACACCAGGAAAAGTTGCACCCATGCTTACATGGAATTCTTCATCAAACCCAATCAATGTCTTTGGCCATGATTTCAGCATCCCCATATTCTTCATCAAAGACAATCAATGTCTTTGGCAATGATTTCAGCATCCCCATATTCTTCATCAAACCCAATCAATGTCTTTGGCCATGATTTCAGCATCCCCATATTCTTCATCAAACCCAATCAATGTCTTTGGCCATGATTTCAGCATCCCCATATTCTTCATCAAACACAATCAATGTCTTTGGCAATGATTTCAGCATCCCCATATTCTTCATCAAACACAATCAATGTCTTTGGCAATGATTTCAGCATCCCCATATTCTTCATCAAACATAATCAATGTCTTTGGCCATGATTTCAGCATCCCCATATTCTTCATCAAACACAATCAATGTCTTTGGCAATGATTTCAGCATCCCCATATTCTTCATCAAACACAATCAATGTCTTTGGCAATGATTTCAGCATCCCCATATTCTTCATCAAACACAATCAATGTCTTTGGCAATGATTTCAGCATCCCCATATTCTTCATCAAACACAATCAATGTCTTTGGCAATGATTTCAGCATCCCCATATTCTTCATCAAACACAATCAATGTCTTTGGCAATGATTTCAGCATCCCCATATTCTTCATCAAACACAATCAATGTCTTTGGCAATGATTTCAGCATCCCCATATTCTTCATCAAACACAATCAATGTCTTTGGCAATGATTTCAGCATCCCCATATTCTTCATCAAACACAATCAATGTCTTTGGCAATGATTTCAGCATCCCCATATTCTTCATCAAACACATCTTCATCAAACACAATCAGGTCTTTGGCAATGATTTCAGCATCCCCATATTCTTCATCAAACACAATCATGTCTTTGGCAATGATTTCAGCATCCCCATATTCTTCATCAAACACATCAAACACAATTCTTCAATGATTTCAGCATCCCCATCTTTGGCAATGATTTCAGCATCCCCATGATTCTTCATCAAACACATCTTCATCAAACACAATCAGGTCTTTGGCAATGATTTCAGCATCCCCATATTCTTCATCAAACACAATCATGTCTTTGGCAATGATTTCAGCATCCCCATATTCTTCATCAAATACAATCAATGTCTTTGGCAATGATTTCAGCATCCCCATATTCTTCATCAAACACAATCAATGTCTTTGGCAATGATTTCAGCATCCCCATATTCTCGCCAGATCTGCGAATCCTGTTACGACCCTACGAGGAACATTCCTGTCAGGAGACAGGAATTTTGGAAGCCGATGAAGGTTTACAAAGCATCATATGCATGTGTGCATAGCAGCGCTGAAAATCATTCCACAATGGGCCGTCTATCATCTTAATCTTTCCACAACAGTATTGCTCTAGATTTTTACAAAGGAACACATTTCAGAACAAATCATAAATAGAATCGACAATGCCAGGCATGGTAGTGGGGGCAAAGTGAGTTTCGTGGAAGAATATCCAACCGATTCTGCATTTCATTTGAAATATGTCGATTCAAACTAAAATGATGAAGTTGGGCGTCACAATGAAGAAGAAGAAAAAGAAGCACTAGGATCACAAATCTGGAAACGTGTGGCGTGAGCTAGGCCTCGCACGACTAACTTCGGCGGGAAGTTGCATGCTCAGTCATTCACATCCGGTTCCACGAAGCTATTGCATAGGTTTTAACGCACATCATTTTTAGGCACCCGACCAAATTTTTACCCCGGCTTTTTTTTGGGGGGGGGGGCAAATTTTAATTTTTGCGGATTTTTCGCGATTCACGGAGATCTACCATGCCTGCAATGCTCAAGTAAAGATTTTTAAAAAGTCAATCAAAAGGGTAGAATAAAGGCCCATATTTTTCTGACTATTAGTATGAGGCACACTGTCCAAATGTTACACAGTCGGATTTTATTATAATTTCTTACTAAGACAATAGTCATAAGGAGCAGGAGTCTCAACCTGGGGAAAAAAACGTATCGCCTTATAATCCGTAAAATACGGTAGATGCAAATGCTAACAGTCAAGCCTATAAGGGAATAGTCAGGTAGTCTGTGCCTGTATTGCCCTTGACTCAAACTGGCTTCTATCCATTGGTTGACATTAACCTGTTGTACGAGCCAACAGTAACGTGAGAGCTGTTCAGTTCAATAAACGATTTTCTACAGTAACGGAAAATCATGGCACAGCTCAGTCTTTTGTTAAAGGGGCACCCTGATGGATGAGTTTTTGCAAGAAACATGTCGAGGTCACCAAAAAGACAGCCTTTTCAAGGATCGGAACACTCTCTTTGCTCTGGTTTCCTAGAAATCAAACCGTGATTCCTCCTTGGCAGAGTTGCCAGAGAGAGAAGCCATGGGGATGGGGTGGGTGGTGGACACTCTGAGTGGTTGAAGCTTTCCTTCTTTGTAGTGTAGTAAAAAAAAAAAGAGGAGATATTTCCTTTGTTGTGAACGAAACTCTTTTTGGTAAACTGTATAAAAACTGAATAAAAAGGCTTGTGGACATTTCGTGCAAACAATTTGGTCTAACTCAGGCGGCCATTAGAAATAGAAAAGAGAAGGCACATGCCTTCTCTCATGCCTTCTCTTTCACTGAAAGATCTGACTTCCAGCACCTCCACCAAGGAGGAATCGCCGATTTGATTTCTGTAACGGGTGTTTTCCTGGTGATCTCGACATGTTTCTTGCAACTCATCCGTCAGGGTGCCCCTTTAAAGGCCATGACTGTCAAACTAGGGGGCCTTTGCACTTGCACTGGCTCTGAGTGCTGCAGCTGAAGGCATTGGTTGGCCTTTGGGGACTTTCCTGAAACGCCAGCTGTCCTCAAATCCCTTTTGCTGAGAGCAGAGATGTACCCTGGGCAGGGCATCTCGTCCACCGCTACTTGTTAATAAATTGTAGCCCAGCTGTACAGAATAGCAGCCTGTACTGGCCCGCTCACCTGCACCATGGTGGTGCCAAGCTGCGCAGGGGACATGGTCACCTCCACTCCTGCCGACCGCAGGGACTCGATCTTCTCATTGGCCCCGCCTTTCCCTCCGGCGATGATGGCCCCTGCGTGACCCATTCGTCGGCCAGGCGGAGCTGTCAGCCCCGCGATGAACGACACCACAGGCTTGGCCTTGGGCCCCTGCCATCACAACGAAGATGCTTTCGCTGTCAAGCCAGAACTATAGTTTTTACAATTAGATTAAATATCTGATCTGTACATCAAGTTCCTTTCGGAGCTGAGAAAGGCACCGAAATATCTACATTCCGAAACATGTGTGTTTTCTTTTCTTATGTCTATAAAAATCTCTCTTCTAATTTCTTTTTGTTTTTAAATAGAAACTATTTTGGGACTACCTCCATTACATTGGAAGACGTAAAACAAAAAGTTGGCATTGGTAAGTACGGAAGTTTTTAGAACATCTTGCACCAATTCAAGGCAAGGGAAATAATCCTGCATTCTGATTCTTGGCTATGAAAATTTCCAGGATAAACAGTAAACATGAAGCTAAAAACTATAAATGCAATTATAAATTAAAATCAACACACTCCGAAAAACATTTTCAGTCAGTGTTTCCAATCTTAAAAACACCACAAAAATGTACCTGTCATCAAAAGACTAAAAATAAAATGTAAAAGAGATAATACCTTCTCTCTATATGTTTTGTTACTTTTCAAATAAACAAAGTATTGTTATAAAGCAGCATTGATCCTTTCTGTGAGCTACTTTAATGTGAATCAGCAGCAGTTACTATCAATGATGTAATTTCTGTATACATACACTATCTGTTCAAATGTGGACAGCTAGAACGTTACATAAGAGGTCTAAAATCAGTTCTTATCTCGATACTGCTAATGTTGCGGGAGAGATAGCAATGAAAAGAAAGCAGAGAGACTGGCATGGGTCATTCTTTCAAAAATGTTTCCTCACCGTATTGTGTTTTTTCAAAAAATCTGCTGCATTTTCTTCTGCTTGTCCTCCAATTTCTCCTATCAGCACAATACCTGTTAAAAATGTTATAAATCTTAAGTATATGTATGCATAAAGCATAATATTCATAGTAATGTTTTTTTAATAAACACTTGTAACAAAACGGTAATTGATAAAACAAAATAAAAATGATATTGCACTTCACAACTTATTAGCAAAATAAAGCATCTAATCATAAATAATCCTTTCTGGCAAAATAATTTTCCCAAACATTTTTGTGATAACTTAAAAAACAAAATCAGACTTGCATATCTTTCACTATTGCTTTCTATATCTCCCCGTGGGGTTCAAAGATTCAAGATTCTGTAATCAGCCAATGCATCAGAATACAAAGGAAATCGTTTTGGTTTTGCACAAGACACACAAGGGGTTTTTAGCAAAAAAAGGGGGGGGGGGGGGGGGGGGGGGGGGGGGAGAAAAGGAACAAGGAAAAAAGGAGGAAAGGAAGGATAAAAATAAAAAGGGTTAAAATTGAAGGTGGAAGTGGTGGTGGGTTGCATGATGAGTGAGCAAGATAGCGGAGAGCGGATGAATGGTTGGGTGTGGTGTGAAAGCTACATATTTGTTAATGTAAATTTATGTTTCATACTTTTTTCTTTTTTTAAAATATTTTTATTTTACACGGTGGAAGACAAGTTTCCATATGCGTTGTACAATGCCAGTGGACAATAAAGAAACTTATGACTGATGACACAATCCAACAACAAAAGCATGCGCATGGATGGACAACCAACATAAGAACAAAATCAGATTACACATGGGTGCTCCTGGGAAATTTCAAAACTCCTGCAAGGCAGGGGTCCAGGGAACAGAAATGAAACCAGCATCACAGATATCAGTGCACAAAGCATAGGTGAAAGTAAAACATTCTCTCAATCCTGAAATAACACGTTTCAATGTTCTCTGAATCTTGTGAAGTGCATTGAAAATAATTTATAATGTGTCTATGAAAACAGGATGGGTGGGGGTGGTGTTAGAATGGCATGTCTATCATCTTGTTTTAATAATATGCCATTAATGTTGGCAGAAATGTTTGATTTTATAAGAGTATTTTAAAATCCTTTCACCGCCAGCCATATTTCAGCCAAAAATATCCAATAAATTTACCTGGGTCGAGAACAAAATCCATCTGCAGTATTGGGAATTTTTCGGTGTCATATATAAAATAAGGTCTATCCTTACTTCCCAAAACTAAGACAATAGGGTCTTTGAATAATAGATCCCAATTTGATGCCTTTTATTGACATAGGTGTTAAATCACTGTGGTGCTAAAATGCGACTTTGGCGGTGAAAGGGTTTTAAGATCGTGGACCAGAATGACAAGATGGCTAATCCTGAAGACTCTTTCTCTCAGCTTTTCCTATCCCGATTTCAGGAGCATGCCTGAACTACTTTCAGTTTCACCCATGACAAGGTAACTGTCCCTTACCCTCAGTGTTTGGGTCAGCAAGGAAGACCTCCAGACAGTCCACGAAGTTGGTTCCATTGAAGGGGTCACCTCCGATGCCCACACACAGGGACTGGCCCAAGCCAGCTAGCGTTGTCTGGTGCACAGCCTCGTATGTCAAGGTCCCAGAGCGCGACACTATACCTGAGCACAGAGTTATAGCCCATTTACAGTGAAACATAATTATCATAATAACAATTATGTTTCACGTTATTTCTAAAATCTGCACACACAAAACTTTGCTCTATGGGCGATTTACAGTTAATTAAAAAGAAACACACCAAAAAAAACACCAAACTTTCACCTTCTGTACATTGAGCCTTTATTGGCATATAAGTTGTACCGGTAAACAAAACTTATCATTAAATACATTCATTGATTATTCTTTTAGATATTGCATAAACAGACTGTAAGACAAAATCTGCACAAAAAGCACGCTTTATGGGCAAGTTACAGTTGGTTATGAAAGCAATATAAAAAAAACTCTTCCACTTGCATACATTGAGTCTTTATTGACATACAAGTTGTACCAAAAAAAGTTATCATTAAATTCATCCATTATCTTTTTAGATACAGTGGAACCTCTCTTATAAGACCTTCAAAAATCATCCAAAATAAGGTCTTAAATGGGAGGGAGTTGTATAAGGGGGGTAATTTGAATACTTACAAAGGGCAATGTCTCGGAGAAGTAGGTCTTAAGTGGGAGGGAGTCTTATCATGAGGGGTCTTATAAGGGAGGTTCCACTGTATTGCATAAAGACAATAAGACAGAATGAAGGACAATCATCACTACTTAACCTTGGCGAAGGTTACAAGGAAGAAAGTGAGTTTAACATCCTCCGGCCTGGTACAGGAGCATGGGACATTTATAGAAGTACAGATGGTGGGTCGATCCTGGAGGTACTGCAATGCCAGGAAAGACCCCTCATAGAATTTGTATAACAAATTGTCTTCTTGGAAATCTGTAATTTACACAGATTTAAAAACCTTAGAAATCTTTACCTTATACAGATTTAACCCTCTCACATTCACATTTGTTACAAACAAATCTTCTTCCAGGGTTCAGATTCTTTCACATGTTATCAAGAAAATCTGTCTTTTGAAGCACATTGAGTGCCTTACAGTTACTATCACATCATTGCATGTGAGAAGCTTCTTCATAGTGTGTGTATAACAAGCCAGAACTTAGTGCGTGATGAAAATGCCATCAGTGGGGGTCTCAGAGTGGGGGCAAGCTACGGGTGGTTCGAGGCAGCTTGAATACACAGAGGCAACCTCCGGCTGGGTGGTTTGGGGTGGAATAAATGCAAGAGGGTTACAAAAATTCTTAGGTCATAGAATGAAAATAACGTTTAGCGAAAAGAAAACTGTCTAGAGCAATTAAGACATTGTTATATCTGGCAGGAAGAAGACTAAAATCTCCAAAAGCCATCATTTCTGTATATTCCTATAAAAAAAATTAAAATGTTGCGTTATAAACTAAACACATCACATTCTTACCTATTTTGCCTTTTTTGTGTATGTGTCCTGGCATGATGCCAATTTTACATTCACCAGGCTGAAACAAACACGAAACAGCACAGAACGCATTTCAGCATTGAGTGTGTAAAAGGTGCACTCCCACTTAAAGGGGCACCCTGATGGATGAGTTTTTGCAAGAAACACGTTGAGATCACGAGGAAAACACCCTTTACATAGATCGTAACACTCACTTTGCTCTGGTTTCCTAGAAATCATACCATCAAATCGGTGATTCCTCCTTGGCGGAGGTGCTGGAAGTTAAATTCTTTCAGTCAAAGACAAGACAAGTGCCTTGTCTTTTCTAATGGCCGCCTGAGTCAGACCAAATCGTTTGCACAAAATTTCCACAATACAAGCGTTTTTTTTTTTTGATTTTTTTTTTATAGCTATTTTATACAGTTTACCAAAAAGAGTTTCGCTTACAACAAAGGAAATAGCTCCAATTTTTGTTTACTGCACTACAAAGAATAAAAAGCTTCAACCACTCTTGAGTGGCCTCCACCCACCCCATACAAAATGGCTTTTCTCTCCGGCAACTCCGCCAAGGAGGAATCGCTGTTTGGACGGTTTGATTTCTAGGAAACCAGAGCAAAGTGAGTGTTCCGTTCCCATCCTTGAAAAGACTGTCTTTCTGGTAATTTTGACGTGTTTCTTGTAAAAACTCACCCGTCAGGGTGTCCCTTTAATATTATATGTGTGTGTAAAAGTATGCTACCACTACTATAAATCTTCACATACACACACACACACATACATACACACACACACACCAGACCTGCTTACCCCTATTTTTCAAAGTTACAATTTCTGAAACAAAAAAAATGTAATTTTGAAGAAAAAAACCTGTAATCCAACACGTGACCAATGAACGTCGATATCGTACTGACCTGAGTGTGCAATACTAAATTCTAATGTCCGTTGAGCAGTAGACACAGAACACATGCTCATCACCTAGTGCTGAACGACGTATTCCTGGAATTTTGAGGTCACTTTCCCGGAATTTCTGTGCCACTTAAGTGATGTCTCTTCTTTTGATTTTTTCGACCAGAAGATACAGAAGCTTCGGAATGCACTCGCTTGGACGCCATTTTGAAACAGAAAAGGAAATGGCGCAAAATGACTTTTCACAGCATCGTTTCAAAAGCTTCGCTTACTGACGCGGGTTTTTTTTATATTTAGGATTTTGTTTCCCCGTATTTTTTTCCGTGGCCGTAATTTGACTTTTCCCCGTAAAAATTACGGCAAAATCGGGATGGTAAACAGGTCTGCACACACACGCTTTCCTGTATCTAAGTGCTACATAAGGAGACAAGAGGAAAGCAAGGGAGAAATGAAAAAGCATAATTTTTAAACACATAATTTATAAATACATTCCAACCTAAAACCTTACAACGATTACATGACATCATAAACACTATTACCAACACAAAATAAAACACTGAAAATACTAAATTAAAACACACAGAGAAAGACACATACACAATAGTGATAACCCCTTGACTGCCATACAACGTATCACATAAGTAGTGGTGATGTCATCAGACCAAGGGGAGTATTTCTTACATTGCTGTGTGCCAAGCCAAAATTGGCTTTAGGGGGGTTGCTTCATTGATCTGTCCACTGCTCATCCAGTTGTTGATGTCACAAGTACACAAAAAGATGTAGAAAGGAAAACAACTGTAGATGTACATTTTTCAAAGAGTATGGAACAATTTATAGGTTTTTTTCCCCTTTTACTTGCTCGAAATCTGAAGACACCCTGTGGTATACACGGTTATAGGCTTACAGCATAGAGCAAACGGCCCCGTAATAGACACGGGGCAGTCAAAACACTTATACCCCAAAACATTTTGCCAGATTAGCTCTATCAGTTCTCTTTTTCTTGTCATGATTTTTAAAATGATTTATTCTCTACATTTTCTGGTAATCAAGGAGTTAATGATGCTGGTGGGACAACTGTCCCCCCGATGAGGCGCGTCTTGTTCTGGCACACCAAGCGGTGACAATTTGGTCAATAGTGTTCTAATTTTCTCTGGCAGTCAAAGGGGTTTAGTGACGCACAATAAAACTGAAGCTACATTATTATTATTATTATTATTATTAGGTATTTTATAGTCACAGAGGCGTCTCTGTGAACATGGGTTGCTCCCACCTGGAGAGCGCGTCGCAGTCAGAGGCGCGCCACCCAATTTTTTCCTCCTTTTTTGGGGGGGCATGAGATTTTTGTGTGACTGATGAGGAAGGAAAGCGAGGGTGGGTAAATTTTGACCAAATGACAACTTTTCATTGCCACTGGGCTTAACGTATGCTAAGCGCATGGGCACACGGGACCTCAGTTTATCGTCTCATCCGAAAGACTCCACGTTCAGACCGCAAAGTCTAGTGCAAAGTGAAAGGAAAAATCCCCTGTACTCAGGTTCGAACTCGGGTTTACTCGACACGATGCGAACGCGCTACCGCTGTGCCACTGTGGTAACATAGCCGTTACCTTGATGATGCCGGGACAGTTGGGCCCGATGAGGCGCGTCTTGTTCTGGCGCACCAGGCGGTGCTTGACCCGCACCATGTCCTGCTGGGGGATGCCCTCTGTGATGCACACCACCAGACCCACCTCCGCGTCGATCGCCTCCAGAATGGCCTTGCCCGCAAACGGGGGAGGCACGAAAATCACCGTAGCGTCGGCACCCGTTTTGTCTTTCGCCTGCGGAAATTGGAGAATTAAATTTGAACCAAAGCTGTTTACTTCCAGGACACAAGTGAAAATGACAAACAACCAGAACAAATCGGGAAAGTGTTAATCAACTAAAAGCCAGTGTTAGCTAAATCAATCCACACAGTGAAACAGTGGCACACACACACACAGTGGCATACACACACACACACACACAGAGAGGCATACACACACACACGACACAGAGTGACACACACAACACGCACGCATGCATGCACACACACACACACACACACACAGAGCAGCATACCTCCTGTACGCTGTTGAAGACGGGTCGGTCAAGGTGTGTGGAGCCGCCTTTGCCTGGCGACACTCCCCCCACCAGGTTACTGCCGTACTCTATGGCCTGCTGGCTGTGGAAAGTGCCCTGCACACGCAGCAATTCAAACATATTCAGCAAACAATGTGTGTGTGTGTGTGTGTGTGTGTGTGCTTGTGTGTGTGCGTATGTGTGCAAGCATACATGTGTGCATGTAATAGTCAATGTAAAGCAAACACCTCTAACCAACCCAAATCCTCCTAATCAAGAGAGAAAAAAAGGTATTTAGTTATGTATATTGTAGATTTGTATCCACGCATCCTCTTCACACACACACACTGAAATCAAATGCATACCAAACTCTTTAGCTTACTATATAAACATTGAAACATTCATCAAAGCTTACAAACCTGCTTTCCAGTAAACCCTTGGCATATCAGCTTTGTTTGAGAACCAATCATTAAGTTTGGTCGAGTTGCTGTATAAATGCTGCGCAGACTCTGCTGGCCAGCAAGAGCTAAAGAAAAGACACCAAACATTACAATATAATTAACAATATCCTCAAAGTCCAAAACAACATACAGTATTTATACAGTGATATATTTGGATAGAAATCCAGTTAAAACGCGCACTTTTTTTAACATATTCAAACAAAAACGCTATACATAGATTTTATTAGTATGACACAAGTGTTATGTCTAGTACTAAATATCTATCCTAAAATAAGTATAAAGTTAAAGCGCCTATGGCACTACTCAGAAACCACCCAGAAGTCTATCGGCCTTATAAGGTATACCCCTATTAGCCCTAGAGGGATTCCAGAATGACTGGACACACCCTGGGCACTTTTGCCGAGACCATTGCTATGAAAGGATGCCAGACCAGAAGGCCTAACAATTCCGTCTCTCTCTACCATCACTGTAGTCATGACAGGATGCCAGACCTAGGCCTAACAATTCCTTCTCTCTCTACCATTACTGTAGTCATGAAAGTCCACAAATTATAAGCACTGCAATATCTACAATAAACGAATGAAACATTAAGAAGGGTTTCTGTGATTATGTGAAAGCATGTTATAACTACAAAACATAACAACAAGAACAGAAAAATAACATCGACTGCCACACATTTGACATAAAAAGTACGAAACTGAAACAGACCTAAAGGCAAAGACTAAAGAGAGATGAAAGAAAGAGAGCTCTAGATATAGATTTTATTGACAGGAAAACAGGTGGGTTTTGAAGTTTGCTTTGAAGGCGGAGACGGTCGGTTGCTGACGAAGGATAACAGAAGTTTGTTCCAGGAGGTCGGTCAAGAGCATCGACCAACAGTCAAAAGCTTATACCTAGGGATCTGGAGAGAAAGAGGGTCAGAAACTAAACGTAGAGTGTGACCTGGCATATACTGATGTATAGATGGAAATTCAATGTCAATCTAAACAATTCTATGTGTGTGTGTGTGTGTGTTCTGTGCATGCACAGGCCTAACAGATTTAAACTTGGCAGGTGCGTTACTACAGTGGAACCTCCCTTATAAGACAAATGTGCTTTATGGGAAACACTGGAAACATTATAAGACTCCCTCCCATATATTAATATATTAACCCTTTCACCGCCAATGTCGCATTTATATTAGATTACTTCTCACCGTTGAGACTATTTGTCACCACAATGGTTTAACACCTACGTCAATTTGATCAAATCAGGGTCTGTTATCCAAAGACCATATTTTCTTACCATTATGTGTGAGGATAGGTATAATGCTATAAATAAAGATCAGAGAGGAATTCCCAATTTTGCAGATTTTTTTTTCTTTCTTTACCCAGTTAAGTTTAAAGGTATTTTGGGGCTGAAAAATGGCTGGCGGCGAAAGGGTTAAGACCTACTTCTCTGAGACATTGCCCGTCTTTGCAATTATTAAAATTACCCCCCCCCCCCCCCTTATAAGACTCCCTCCCATATATTAAGACCTACTTCTCTAAGACATTGCCCGTCTTTGCAATTATTAATATTACCTCCCTTTTATTAGTTTTAAGACCCCTCCCTTTTAAAACCCCTCCCTTATAAGTTATATAAGACCTCATTTTGGAAGATTTTAGAAGGTCTTATAATGAAGGGAGGTTCAACTGTGCTTTTCACTTTTCTGCCTGCACAGTTGAATTAGCCTGTAGACCCCTTGCACCACCTAGCATGGTGACTGGGTTAACTAAATCAACAGCTGTACAAACACCAAAAAATGCGGTAATTTGTTGATACCTTGACAGTTTGACATATGACACATAGATGTCAACAGTCTGTCTTAACGGTCTGTTCTGAGAGGTTGTTTCATGCTAACCATTCACCATTCTTAAGTCACTGGAATGTCTACTGAGACGGCGTGACTGATGTAATTTTGTGGGGGAAAAGTTAGCCGGACCGGGAGTCGAACCCGAGACTTCCCGAACACCAGACGGGCGCTCTACCAACTGAGCTATCCAGGCCGACAACCCGGTCCCTGATATTAATCCTAATATCAGTCACTACACTCTTCCCCCTCCTATTTTTCAAGGAATAATTCCTATCTCTCAAGGAACCCTATTCCTTCCATCCAGGCTACCGAATTACTTCTGACACCATTGATGTAATTTCGTGGGGGGAAAAGTTAGCCGGATCGGGAGTCGAACCCGAGACCTCCCGAACACCAGACGGGCGCTCTACCAACTGAGCTATCCAGGCCGACAACCCAGTCCCTGATATTAATCCTAATATCAGTCACTACATGACTAAGAAATATTGAAGACGTGAAGACGTCTGGCAGACTATTTGGACCAGCTATTTGGGCACTGAAGAAGCTCAAATTCAAGTGGTGGTGCAGAGCTTCAGATTGTCCTAACTACCTGACCTGACCATACCATGTTGACGGTCTGCGAGTAGCCCAGTATTGCAGGTCTAATCGCATTGCAGTTCTCCTGATTAGGACAATAGTTAATAAATCAAAACTGATTATGGTGCCTTTGTTTAAAGCCTTAGTTCGCCCTATTTTAGAGTACGGTAACCCTGTTTGGTGCCCATATCTTAGAAAATTTACTGAACATATTGAGGGTGTCCAAAGGAAATTTACAAAGAAAATTGTTGGAGCGAGTCATATGGACTACGAAGAGAGACTGAAATATTTGAAATTGCCAAGTTTAGAGTATAGACGTTTAAGAAGTGACATTAGTATAGTATAGTATAGTATAGTAGAGGGACTGGCTTCATCAGCCTAGGCCTCGCGGCCTATCAAGCGTCCCCTTCATACTTTTCATCAATATGGGTTGCGTTTGCGCACTCATAATTTGATTTCAAATTTATTCATCATAATCATAAAACAATTTATTAAAATTTGGACAACTGTCTAGAAGATTTTTAGATTGTTAGTATTTTGTGCTTCTTTCACTTGGACTGGAAGAGCATTCCAAACTTGTGCAATTCGGTTAGAAAGTGAGTTTTTTCTTAAGTTAGTATTGCTGTGTCCCATGTAAGTCCAGGTACTTAAGTCTTTCATTATAATTCATGCCTCTGCATTCTCTTAGTAACCTTGTTGCTCGTCTCTGGACCCTCTCGATGGCCACTGATTGCCTTTTTAAATAAGGATGCCATACCACATTTGCATATTCCACATGGGGTCTCACAAGAGCTTTGTACAATTTTAAAAATACAAATTTATTAAGGTAAGAGAAACTTCTTTTTATAAGTCCAATCATTTGATTTGCTTTATTAATGACATTATGGATATGAGTATCGAAGGATAACTTACAGTCAAACGTTACTCCCAAGTCTTTTTCACAAACACAAGTATCAATGTTTTGAACTCTATTGTCCATATTCATATAATACTCTTTACCAGGATTCTTTTTACCAATGTGCATGACTTTGCATTTCGAAACATTAAAGTAGAGATTCCATGTATTAGACCACTCTTGTAAATTATTTAAGTCCTCCTGAATCTGACTATAGTTATCAGTGTTAATCTGTTATTATAGAGTTTTGTATCGTCTGCAAAAATTTTACAGATGCTATTTATACATTCAGGGAGATCATTAATAAAAACTGTAAAAAGTACTGGGCCAAGAATACTGCCTTGCGGAATACCACTTACTACTGGAACACTTGCCGATTTGGCCTCATTTACTCTAACAACTTGAGTCCTACCAGAGAGAAAACTTCTAGTCCAGTTTAAGATTCCACCAGTAATTCCATATGCTTCCAGTTTTGTTAATAGTCGTTCATGCGGCACTGTATCAAACGCCTTCCTGAAATCCAGGTATATTATATCTACAGTATTCCCTCCGTCTGTCAATTTGGTAATGTCCTCAATAACTTCTAAAAGTTGTGTGACACATGATCTGTTGCGCCTGAAGCCATGCTGACATTCGGCATATAGTTTATTATCCGTTAAATGAGTAACAATTGAGTCTCTTATAAAATATTCCAAAACTTTACAACACACACAAGTTATCGAGGTTTTTAAAATTCTACACAACTTTTATGATGCTAGCACCACTAAAACCTTATTAACACTTTCAGAAGACGATAGAACTCGAGGGCATAATTTAAAACTTACAATTTACATTACAAAGAAAATAAATAATAGTAATAGACTAATACTCGTTCCATTCAAAAGTTTTTCACGAATAGAATTACAACTGCATGGAATAACCTTTCAAATGAGACTGTTAATGCATCGTCACTGAACGTTTTCAAAAACAATATTGACCAAAAATATAAAAGAGTGATGTACTCCTCACATTTGATTTACTGATTTAGAGGAACTTTATTAAAATTCAAATGAATACACAAATTTGACAAAAGCCTATTACTATTACTAGTATTAGTTTACGGGTAAAAAAGTATATTTATTATATCACTTGAAATGATATCTAGAGGGCAAAAGGCCTAAAAAAAATAAGCCTATAGTGCCAAATTGCTATGCTATGCAGTGTTTTGAGTTCTTCATAGTTCATTTTTGTCTCCTCAGAGTCAGACTCACTTGAGACTGCTGGCTGCAAGTTGAAGTGACAACTGCAAGGCATCATAAGCAACACAACCTAAGGATTTGTGATGGGAATAAAGCTTTCTCATAGGACACCAAACAGAACCTCAGAACACATGACACAACACGGCAAAATATCCATAATTTTGCTCACATGAGAATCACACAAAAACGAAAATAGGAAATGATTTACCGGTCAACCTTGCAAGCACCTTGCCTGTACACGCCATCTTGGAAGTGTAGGTCAAGTAAGCCCAACAAAGGAACCAATAGAAATAGGCCTAGCGACCTACGTATCTCGCATTGCTCATAGCTTACTTCCGGTAAAACTGTCATGGCCGACTGCAGACTAATTTGACGATTTTCCTGAAAAAACTATTTGGGTTGTCCGTTCAGATTCTCTACACTGAGTGAGTATGGTCACGTTTATTGTTTATTTCTTGTCGAAATTGATCACAAACCTGTTTAAAAGAGATGACAAATATTGTTTCTCTCTCAAATCTTGCGTTTTTAATTTAATGGATGATTCAACCCCCCTTTACTTAGTGCAACAACAGTCAACAGAACCATAAAAAAGATGATCATGATGGTTGTTGTTCAAAATCAAAGAAAGAAGAACATTACATTGTTCAAATCAACACTATCATTAACTGATTAAGTTATTATTATACACAGTGTGCTTTGACTGTCGCATGAAAATAGGTAGCTCGCTACAATACCTATGAGTATGAGTATGACAGTGTGTATTTGCGACTTTGAGCATGAACCACAAATTTCACTTTTTTCTAGGGTTAGGGTTAGTTAAATGGTTAAAGTACAGAAAAAGTGAAATTTGTGGTTGTCGCAAATACAGACTCATAATAGCGAGCTACTTATTTTTACGAGCTACCTATTTTCATGCGACATTGACCAGGTCAGATTGTTGTTTAGGGTGACGCCAAGATATCTGCTGTCCTCTGATATCTGAAGGACTTCGTCATGCAGGTTGTATGTTGTTTCATGGACCCGCTTGATCTTATTTGGCATGACTGATCACTGTGCTTTTGCTGAGGTTGAACTCCATTTGCCATTCTGATTCTTTCTCCCTCTGCTCCAGTGATGACAGGTCCAATTGCAGGGCTTGCTGGTCTTTGTCGGAGGAGATGGTTCTAAACTGGAGGCAATCCTGAGACTTCCCCATGGGAATACTGGGGGTCTTTTGTTTATAGTTCTCCCACCTTCTGGAAGAGATATGTTATATTATAACTAATCAAGCTTGACGTGTGTGTATTTTTCAGACAGAACACAAAATGGACAGCATGCCGCAACAGCATACTATAGTATAAAGTGATGGGGTATAATAGATACAGAATAATTTAATCATTGTATGCATGTTTCAGAGAGAACACAATGGATAACATGCCACGGCTTTCCGCTACACATTGCACCAAAGTATTCATTCAGCGGGATTTTTCAGAGGGCACAGCGGTTCGCTTTCAGAACAAGTTCCCCCAGGAGTTGGAAGGAAAGGTTTGTATCGTTACTATCAAACTCAAAGTTCAAATAATGTTTGTTACTAATGTTAGGGTTTGGGTTTTTTCCTTCTTCTTTGATTTTCTTACAGCTGTATGCTTTTAAAATGGGCTTTTTGGGGTTAATTCAAAAGGTGTACACAGTACAGTCTTTTGTTATTTTTACTGTGATATTCATATTGATAGTTTAAAGTACTTTTGTAAGAAATGCTTTCAATGGACCTGGTTCATTAAGTTGAACACCGTGGAAAATTCATTGAAATGCCTATGCTCTGATTAAGAGAAATAAAGGAAGAAGGGGATGGGGGGGTAGGGTGGGGGAGATCTGAACTTAACTGTGTGTGTGTGCGCACGTGTGTGTGTGTGCGTGTTTTTCCACCTGTAGACATTGAGAAACAAGGTTTTTAGTAAGGGTTTTGAAATGATTGTTTTAACCATTGACTACCATACAATATGTCACATATGGGCCTGATGACGTCACTGATCATCATGTCGTCCATCAGAATCAGATCATGGGGAATAACGCTGGGATGCAGCTTTTTGTTTTAAAAACAGTTAGGAGTGTCATATTTCTAGACTATTTTGCCAGATAGAATCATAGATTCTAATATTTCTCTTTTCCATTTAATAATTGTTTTCTTTCTAAAGTGTTCTCTGGCAGTTAAGGGGTTAATACCAATTATAATGTGAAATATCCGTGGGATTTGAGATTTACTGAGTATATTGAGTGAGTGGTGGTGATGGTAATGGTAATCTAATGGTGTCTGTGTGTGCTTGCGCGTGCGCATGTGTGGGGGGCGTGTGTGTCTATGCTTATTTGCATGTGTGTGAGCGATTGTATGTCTTTGTTAACTTCTACTATTTTAATTTTTGGTTAAGCGCATAGGGCTCCACATTGGGTGGAGGAGTGCGCTATATAAATGCTTCATTATTATTATTATTATAATTATTATATCTGACATTACTGACAAGGATTTTTGTTTAACTTGCAGATTGACCGTGCTGTACTGGAGCGAACCATAAACACAATCAATGAGATCTATTTGGAAGCTGAATCGTTGACCGGGCGGACATACTGTGAAAGCTGTTTTGCTTGCCTCACGGCCTACATGGCTTACCTGTGCATGGACACGTACTATGAAAAGGTTGGAGCCGTTTTTGTTCTTTTTTCGCTTTCCTCTATGCATCATGTATTGAAAGAGCTTTAGTGCACCGCGGTTGAATGAGTCAGTTTTTCTCTGATTGATGCTTTTTTGATGGATGTGCCAGGTACCTTGATGATATGACTTGCAAGATCTCCAGTTCATTATTATTAATTGACACAAAATCAATACCATTAATGTAGAAGCCTAAGATAATCTAACAGTTGCTGCACTCACCAGTTGTACAAACAATGCGGTGGTGTAGTTGCTATTGACAACTAATAGGTTTGCGATTTGATTCTAAGCATGGTTACCGAAAATGTACAGAGATTGTGTGGTTGTATGCACTAGGCTATTGTCAATTAATTAATAGGTTTGCGATTTCATTCCTTGGCATGGTTACCGAAAATGTACAGAGATTGTGTGGTTGTATGCACTAGGCTTTAAAATCGTGTTCAAGAACTTCAAAACATGCGCAATATTTACTCTACTCTTTAAACTTTTGATACATGATTTGGATCGGTCTTGTTTTTGGAAGTGAGCAGCCTTGCTCACAATACAATCTTTCCTGCTGATTGGCGATTGCTAGGTTTAGTCACGCAATGCCTCTCTGGACAATGATTTGCCTCTCTTTGACAAGAAGTAGTACAACCCTATGAACATTTACGCTGTTGATAAACATGATTGTGCTTTGAACGTCGCTACTATCTCAAAATGAAGTAGTTTCAGGTGATCCATTGTACTTGTTGATAACTTGCTGTCTGTTTTAGCATGCAGTCCTTGTGTATTTCTGGTTATTTGCAGTGTTTGAAACGTGTTGGACGCTACATTGACGAGCAGAACAAGACGCTGTATGTGGACCAGGGGTTGATGATGGTGAACCCCGCAGAAAGAGGCCTCAGAGTGGTATCCTTTCATTGGTGCATTTCAAATCTCTTTATTATACCTGTCTTCTATTGTCTTTCAACTGAAAATGGCTCTACACTGTTTTTACTGTGCTTGTTTTCAGAATGGTATTATTAAGCAAGTACTTAAGATGGTTTGCATGGGTCACTTACGGAACTTTGGTTTAAAGTCACAAATCTAAAGACTTCAAGATAATAAGAGTCGGGGTTTAGAGTCTCAAATCTAAAGACAAGAGAATAGAGTAGGAACCAGTTATAGTTCGAGAGAAAAATTCTGACGACAAATTCAGCATGGGTTCAAAGTCAAACCATAAAACTACAAGAACACGATGTTTGCTTTTGCATATATGTAAGATATTCTATCCTCGGTAACTTAAAAATCTGACAGCAAATAACCAAGAATGTTTTAGGAAATCATTTATTTTGTGCGCTGTATTGAATTTTTTGTCTTTTCCGTTTCAGAGTTTTTTGCTTGAAAGACAGTTTAGTTTACTAATGTTAGCCTACTATTCATGACCGATATCTATAGGCCTTTGCCTTATTAAGAGAGATAAATAGTTCATTTTTGTAAAATTGTTCAGTGAAAATGTGTGCCAAGTTTCAGACAAGCTTCTTGACTCAGGCTCAGCTTGAAATCTGCATTTTGCCGGAGCAGCAGCATCGATGATCCCTAGTCCGCTGCACGCTGCCAGCATTTATCTCTCCGCCACCCACCATCATGACCAGTCGATGTGCAACCATTGCTCTCCTCACCCTGCTTTATCAGTTACCTCCCACTCAGTGTTGTGCTTAACGGTCGTCCCCTGCCTCACCATGCCTCGTCATCGGATGGTGCTGTCGAGGCACCCGGCGTAGAATTGGGGTTTGGTTTCGCCAAGTGAAACTGGTCGTTTGTGTTAGGGAGTGAAGTCGTCGCTTCATTCCCACGTGCTGTGTGTGGATTCTGTTGGGCCAGTTTAGAGAGAGAGTTCAACATTGTGCAATGATAGTAATTGTTTGAGACATACCTTTCCACTTTGTTGAATATAGCATTTGATTTTCATTTGCTTAACCTTTTTTTAATTTGAAGCAAGTAGTTAAAAAAATAATAACAGATGTATGAACGAATATTTTCTTTGTGCTTTGTATAAAATACAAATTTAGATTTCTGCCTAGAGATAAAGGTCATGGAATGTTTAGATCCGCTATTAAGCAATGTACGTGATGTGCTGCCTTGACTGTGCAATAGAATTGAAATAATAGGCAGGGCCTTGGTTATTAAACAAGTGAGGTTGGAATATTTTTTTTAGAAAAAACGAGTATGAAAGATGTATCTTCATAAAATACATTGCAGTCCAAATTTGATCAAGTTGGTTTGGGGGCAAAGAGCGACACAAATCACAGACTGGGTGTGATGTTTAATAAACCATATTATTTAGGATTGCCTTTTGTTGCTTTCTTCAACAGCATAGTTGTGCAACAAAGTGCAGAACTGCTTGCATGTGTAAACCGTTTCTTCTGTTGGTAATTCTAAGTCTCAAATACCTTTGTTATGGTGGATAATCACTTGCAAAGATTCAAAACATTCACTAAAAGAAAATTGTTGCAGGGATGTTACTTTCTCAAGTTACTCATTTTCTGTCAAGGGATTCTTTATGGTCATGATAGCAAAGGAATCACTGCATACTTCAAAATCTACAGACCATGAAATGAAAGTATGGCTATTTCAAGACACATGAAACAATTTCCATGGTCTAAAGAAAAGAAAATCAGGGTTCTCCTACTTTTTACAAAGCATGTATAGGATTGCACTTGGTGACATCTAGATGACAGTCGAATTGTGTACCAGTAGTTCTTTTATCTGATTCGTAGTAGTAGTACAGAAGCCCCTCACCCCTCCTACCTATCCCACCACTTACCACCATCCCCCATTTAGCCTTTCTCATTATTACTATTTTAGTCTATTGTTTGTCTCAGTTCACTTATATTAAGTGAATTTTCAAAAAATATGTGAAGCTGTAGAACACGATTGCTTATTACATTTGATTAGAAAAGATGAGCCCCAAATGGCAAGAACTAAGGAAAGTTAACCTCGGCTCTAGAATTTTAAGCTTAATGTTTTAGTGGAACCATTCTTGACTGGAAAATGTACCAAATTGCTTTTGCAGGGTAAGTAAATGGCTTTTTTCATTGGTGGACATTAGCCTGACGTTGGGGCCAATAGTAAAGTGATAGACAGTTGAACAATAAATACAATTTTTAGCTGTGGAAAATGAAGGTAGTTTACTTTTCTGTGAATGACTGACTCTCAACCAAGGAGGCATTTTCCACTGAAGTTGAAGCCAAGGGATTCCATTAGTTGGCTTTGGGGACCTTCCCCAACGCCAGCTGTCCTCGAGTTTCGGCCAGGAGAATGGGGATGTCCCCTGGGCTGTTATCCAGATAAACTATTTCAAGCTCAGTCCTCTGTGATAGCAGTTGCCTCCTTTGCTCTTTTGGAAGTCTCAAGTCAGACACGACTGACTGGCACACAATTCTATATGTGTCAGAAACTAGTGGTAATGGTACGGTAAACTGCAGGAAGTGTCGGCATTATATTGCAGTTGAATGTTAATGAAACCGTTTTGTGTATATCAAAATCTCGTTATAGCCTGTGTTCGCCAAGAGCTAGCCTCAATTTTCAGCAAACTGTGATGATTTCTTCTTCTTCGATCGCTCAGAGTTTCCTGTCATATGAACGCAGATGTGTCATGCTGCTGTTATGCGCCTAACTAAGAAATAGGCCCAGCATGTCCGACTTTGGCTGAAGAAAATCTTTAGAAAAAAGGCAGGAGAATGGACCAGTAAGGCAGAAAGATAGTAGATAACAGTAAGCAAAGAGAAGGCTGAGTCAAAGAGAATGACAGATTAGAGGAAGTTACAAGCACTGCACTTCCAGAAAGTGGGGGAATTATTTGTACGAAAGACCCCCCGGTATCCCCACAGGGGGAACTGTGATGATTAATATCGATTTCAGATACTTCAGCACCAACCATGCCATGCTTAACTTAGCTGGTTGTGTGTTTGATGATTTTTATCAAAAGGAATGTCGTTCACTTTGCATCCTTTTAGTTTTGAAATCAAAAGGTAACGGTCTGTTGTGATGCCTTTTGAAAAACAACCTTGTTCAGTAATCTTAAAACAACACTGATAAGAAAGATTTGTAAAAAAACAAAAAATTGTACAGTGTAAAAACCTGATTACTATTTTTATTGACTTTAGTTTAGGTCGTAGAAAGTAAAGTGATAAGTATGCTAAGTTTTTGTTGTTGTACTTGCGTTGAAATTTGTTTGAACATGGCGAATGAACAATTGAGAGGTCACAGATATGTTAGGAAATGTGGGGGGGGGGAAACCAGGTCATGTATCATAACATGTTTCATCAATCTTAAGTCAAGACCATTGGAAGTTGTAGTATTCTGTACATTCCATCCATTGTTGTATCAGTGTAGTTTAATGTCATCAAAGTTAAATAGTTGCAATGTTTGTATTGTGTATTTCTTTATAGATACCCCCCCCCCCCCCCCCCCCCCCGTTTACTTCTACTTGTTAAAAAAAACAAAAACTTTTTTTGTCATAATACAATAGTGGATTAACTGTTGTTTTTCTTGCATTCATTTGGCGCACGCATGCTTAAAATGTTCCAGGTTTTAACCTTCATAGCTTTTTTCTCCTCGAGTTGATCATGATCTAATGGGTGGACTAGTGGACTATTTCTTGAAAAGTGGAACTAGGTCAAGTTAAAAACCCTTGACTGCCAGAGAAAAATCAAGAAAAAAATACATTAAACATCGACGAACGTAAAAGAGAACCATTAGAGTCAATCTGGCAAAATGGTCTGTGGCTGTAACCCTCCTGACTGTTTGAAAGCAAAAAGCGATATATATCCCAGTTATTCCCCTTCTGATGATGTCATTAAGTCCTTATGTGATATGTTGTATGGCAGTCAAGGGGTTAAATACATTGTAGGTTTGAAGGGTTTACCGAACATTGATATAGGAGTCGACATCTGTTTTATTGTATAATATTTATCTACTTCCCATTGCTTGAGTATTTCACTGCCAGCATAATACTTCCTTTACACTCTTTCGCACATGTTTTCTTCAAATTGTGTTTTCGTGTTGCGCTAATAGCTTTGAAGAAAATTTTACACACAAAAAGTGGAAAAAGAGAGCGACTCATTCAGAGCTTCAGATTGTTTTCAAACTTCATGGGTCGTATTACCCCTGCTTCCAGAAAATGGTGGGTCCATTTTCAAAATAATGTGTCACTGTAGTATTACACCTTAATTTTGTTACAAACTTCATGGGTCAGATGACCCCTGGGTGCACAAAATGAGGGGTTAATACAGGTCATTGGCCCGGGCCCGCCAACAATCTGAAGCTCTGCTCATTGTAAATAAATACCTTTCCTTTTTGTATTAATATTTTAAATGGATAACATGCTTTCTTTCTCTTCAGTTCTTGAAGAATTCATGTACTCTCATTAATTTGTTTTTTTATGACTGAAGATTTGCACTCATTCCTTAAATTCCAGTATAGTCTTTAGGATAGGAATGTAGAGTACTGATGGGTCTGCGTGTTGGTTGGGTCAGTGCGTAACCCCCCCCCCCCCCCCCCCTGAAATTGTAGAGATTGTAAAGAAATCATGTCATGCTTGTGTCATTTTTTCCAATGACGTTTATTTCTTCCGGATACCATTTTTCAACCGAAAGAGACCAACTTTCATGGAGTTTGAAGGTAAGATCTGAATCTACTCATTTTACTAATGGTTTCCTTACTGCAGTTGGTGTGGGGTGAAAGTTGCTATGGTTACATATAAGTGTATATGGATAACAAATGCAACACCCATATGTACTGTGCGCACTGACCCGTACCAGTACGCAATGACCAATTTGTCATAGTCTTTAAAAATGTTTGCATCTAGAAAACAGTTTCAGTTACAAACCAGAGCATTGATACCAAAAAAATTACAATGGAAGCAGAAACATTTTAACAGACGCTAGTGATCTAAATCTTTTCCATTCTCAAATTGGAGATTCACAAATTGACGTCATATTACGATAATGCCTTAACCCTCTTGCATTCGCATTTGTTACAGACAAAACTTCTTCTAGTATTTCATATTTGGATTCTTTCACACATTTTCAGGAAAATCTGTCTTTTGAAGCACACAGAGCACCATACAGTTACTATCACTTCACTGCAAGTGAGAAGCTTCTTCATAGTGTGTGTATAACAAGCCAGAACTTAGTGCGTGGTGAAAATGCCATCAGAGGCAGTCGTAGAGTGGGGGCAAGCTACAGGCGGTTTTGGGCGGCGTGAACACACAGAAGCAACTTCCGGTTGGGCGGAATAAATGCAAGAGGGTTAAGGGGTGTGCAACCCCCTTCAGTACTCTATATCCCACATTTTTCTAGTATTCCAAATTTGTATATAGTATGTTTTACTGTGAAATGAAATTACAAACATTTTTCATCTCTATGCTGTCGATTAATGTTATTTTATTTTTCTTGCATTTGGATATTAAATTTTAAGCTTGTTTATGTTTCATAAGTAATTTTGTTTAAATAGTTAGTTAGATCTATTCTATCGACTTAAAAAAAACCGTTTGGACCAGTCTTAAACTTTAATAACAGCTATTTTTAAAGTAGCAATAACACAAACATAACGTAATAAACAGTGCTGTAATGAAAACATATATAATGTAAAAACCAAATCTTAGTATATGATGAGACACTCTTGATAACTTCATTAGCAAGAATTAGAATGATTTGAAAATTGTGATGCAGTTAGAAAGTTAGTAGTCATGATTTGAAAATTGTGGTTCGGTTAAACTTAAAAAGTCAGTACAGTGGAACCTCCCGTATAAGACCTCCCATTATAAGACTCCCTCAAACATAAGACCTACTTCTCTGAGACATTGCCCTTCTTTGTAAGTATTAAAATCACCTCCCTTTAAGACCCCTCCCTTATAAGACCTCATTTTGGATGATTTTTGAAGGTCTTATAAGAGAGGTTCCTCTGTAGTTATGATTTCAAATTGTGATTTGGTTAAACTTAAAAAGTCAGTAGTCATGATGTTCATGTTAGCATCCTGCAGTATTTTCATATTTAAAAAAAAAATTCACATGGCTCGTAAAGTATCATCGTTCTTGTGATAACAGTATGTTAGATCATGTGGTTATTGTAGCAGACAAACTGTATTTTATGTCAAGAATTTGTTTTTACAAGTACATTGTGAGGATGCCTCATGATTGCATTGCTAGCTTAGAAGTATGCTCACTGGCTGAAGATAGAGCCAATAATACAAATATAGTGAAGTCCTTTAATGTTGGATTAAAAAACATTTCTAATATGTTAACAGGTAAATATAACGATTGACAACAATTAACAAAAGAGTGATCCTTCCTAAACATGTTTGGAATTAAAATGGACAGAAATTTGTAAAATAAAATAAAATAAAAAATCTGTCGTATCTCGAATCTGTCTGTTCTTGCAATGGTCACCTTTGAAAAGCAGTTGATAAGAGTTCTCTTATAAACCGTCATGCAAAGTTATTTATAACAAAGGAAACAGGTTTTATTTCACGTTGCCCCAGGCAATTTCTCATTTTGTGTATATTCAAATACAACATTAACATCATCATTTTTGTCTTCATTTCGTGTCAATTTTGTCTGTCTTTTAACTCGCCATGCGTCTCCCTTTCAGACGTGATTTTTTTTCTCTAGTAATTTTGAATCAGATGTTGAGGGTCCATTCAGCCCATGTTGGGGTGGGGGTGGGTCTTACAAGTTTGAATATTGGGATGGATAGAAAACGGTACAAAGTGGAACAAATATGTGGGTTATTTTTGTTTAACTGCGCTTCTGTCACTCTTTCAGTCATCCTTAGTGTTGTGAAATAGTAGCTCCTAATTTATGAAGGTGCCATTCTATTGGTGGAAATCCATTTCCCATTGTCATTGTAATTTCCCACTCACACACATTTCATTTGAACATCCGTTCAGTCACTGACACTACCCCTGGTGTTATCGTCTGTACATTGGTGCGTGTTCTGTGTAACAAATAAACATTTGGTGAACATTGTGTGTTAATCTAACTTTTTGTTGTAACATAAATTCTTGTGAACATGCATGGATGCTCCTGCTTTCAGGATGTCCTGAAGTTCAGGATTTTTTTTGTCTAGGATGTCCTGAAGTTCAGGATTTTTTTTATTGCCTGGAGCCGGCGTCGCCGGATTATGATAATTTGAGATGCATTTTGCTGGTTAAAGACGTCATAAAGTTTAACCAGAAGTGAAAATGCAACGAGAGCCTGTCAATTACATTGGAAACTGTTGTTTCCCTTCAGCTTCCAGGGGGCATTGCCCCCCGGAACCCCCAGGAGGGGCGCTGTCCCTGCACTCTGCTGGGGCTTGCAGGATTTTTGAAATTTCCCAGGAGTACCCATGAACATGTGTGTGACAAGGAGTGAAATACTTCAATCACCAGCCCATTATTTTAGAAGGGGTCAAATGAAGGGTGGGGTGGGTGATAAGGGACTGGAGGTGGGTTAGATGTTTTCCTCCTCTTCTTTGCTCCCCACTCCCCATGGGGATACCCGGGGGTCTTTCGTACAAATAGTTCCACCTTCTGGAGGTTCTGTGCTTGTAACTTCCTCTAATCTGCCACTCTTTGACTCTGCCTTTTCCCTTTACTTTCTGTCATCTACTATCTTTCTGACTTATTGGCCCATTCTCCTGCCTTTTTTCCCCCAAAAATCTTCCAAATAATTTCTCCTTTGAGCTTCTCCAAAATCGGAATGTGTTGGCTGTAGTGTACGCAGTGGGGAGACCAGTGAAAACTGAAAACCGGACACATAATGCCTTACCCATTATGGCCATATGGCCTGGGGACGCAGAAGAAGTTCCCCACCATGCTAATAATTTATGTCCTGAGAAGAAAAGGTGTATATAGAAATTACCGTATTTTACAGACTACAAGGCACACCTGATTATAAGGCGCACCCCCCAAATTTTACACAAAATGCAGATGTTATTATTATAGTTTCTTAGTCTTACTATATTATCAGTCACATTATAAGGCACAGGGGTCTCAGTCTGGGGGAAAAAGTATTGCCTTGTAGTCTGTAAAATATGGTAACTTCTAATACCATGTATTTTGTGACGTTCTTGGTTGTCCGTTGCATCTCAACCGACAAGTAGGGAGGGAATATTTTTTCAAGTGAGCATGTATTTCTTTAACAGAAAAATCAGACGTAAGCTCTAAAAATAGAAAGCACATGGCAGGGTACTTGGCAGTGTATGTCTTTGCATTTGGTGGAAGTGTAGAGTGATGTACTGGGCGAATGTATTAGCCCATGGTGCTAGAAGTTTTTAATGACTAGAACTGAGCAGACTGTCTTTTAAAAAAGAAATTTCTTTTGCACATGTTTGGCTCACGGTTCAACGCTCTAATGTAAGGAGAGGCGGTGGTATTCAGGCCCTTTTCGGCATGTTTTAAATTGCCTGTCTGGACTCCTTACAGTGCAAACCTACACAAGGGTATGCAACAGCGTGACGAGGAAATAATCATGTACCACATTTATCGGACTATAAGACCATATTTTTCCCCCCAGAGTGAGACCCCTATGCACCCCCACGGGGATACCAGGGGTCTTTTGTATAAATAGTCCCTCCACCTTCTGGAAGTTCTGATTGTAACTTCCTCTAATCTATCACTCTCTTTGACTCTGCTTTTTCCCTTTGCTTACTGTCTTCTACTATCTTTCTGCCTTACCCGGTCCATTCTACTGCCTTTTTTCAAATCACTTTCAAAAAGATTTCCTCCAGCCGGTCGGACTTGCTGGGCCTATTCCTTAGGCACATAACGGCAGCATGATGCATCTGCACTCATAATTGACAGGAACCTGAGCGATCGAAGAAGAAGAAGACCCCTGTGCCTTATAATATGACTGCTAATATAGTAAGAAAATAGAACAAAATCTTAATTTTTTGTAAAATTTGGTGGGTGCGCCTTATAATCCGAAAATAAAATAGAACAAAATCTTAATTTTTTGTAAAATTTGGCGGGTGCGCCTTATAATCCGAAAATTATGGTATCTAAATGATGCCCGCAGCAAATATCTCCATAACTTTAGTAGGTGATTTCTGGAATGATATGGTGTACAAACGTTCATCAAAAGTTAACTTTCATCATAGTAAAGGCTTGAGCAATCCTGTAACCTAACAAAAATAAAACAATTACATGAATGACAATCAAGACTGACACCAACACTTAATAAAGAGGAAATACCCTAATCCTTCACAACTTTAGACTAAAAATGGATGATAAGATTATAAATTTAAGAGAAAAGTTGTTCTGAAATTTTTTGTAGAGAAAAGTTGTTCTGACAGACCAACCAAGAAAGAACAAAAATGGAACCATCTTAGCAGGAAAAAACACTTGACAGTAACAAACGTAAAGAAAAGGGAAAACTCATGATACTGGATATGAATAATAACCATAATTAATCAAGAAAGATGATTTGCCAGTAATGTATTACTTGTAATTTTGATTACTGGTAGTTTCTGTGTACAGTTTCTGTAATTTAAAAAAAAAAGATCTTAAAGATAATAAATCCTCGTCGTATTAAACCTACTCATACAAACACTGACAAGGACAAAGTCTTGACTTTATTTACGTAATTATGAAGCACATTGCCAACAGATCATTTGCAAATCACAAACCATTTTTGTCACTAACCACATACACGTGGGGGGTCACACCAATCACACGTTGTACTGCATTACATGCATCATTTACAATTTCAATTCAGCAAGCAGGAATGCACAATGGTTTTTACAAAGTACAGCGTACTACCATACACGAACATCAATGAACATTATTAACCTGCCATGAAATTTCATTAGAAAAATGAATGATGCATATGATTTTTTTTCTCAAAGGAAAGGCCAAACCTTTCAGGGTGGAAACAATGCAAACCTCAGGGGGGGAAACAACAAAAGGCACATCTTTTCATGATGTGGAGAAAGCATATCGTCGGTGAAATTCAAAAACCTTGTATCTCGGTTTTTGGGGGGTTTGAGTTAGATACATAGTCAGCTCTCTAATTTTTCCCA
Organism: Phymorhynchus buccinoides; assembly: GCA_017654935.2. Taxonomy (NCBI): domain Eukaryota; kingdom Metazoa; phylum Mollusca; class Gastropoda; order Neogastropoda; family Raphitomidae; genus Phymorhynchus; species Phymorhynchus buccinoides. Next base: position 69,347,506 of record CM065683.1, read on the forward strand.
CCACATTCCACCAAAAGCTCGTATCTCTAATGACTTTCTATCTGGGGTAAATGAGGTTGTGTAAATAGAACAAAAACTCGTAAGTCCCAAATTCAGATCTACTTAAGGACAAAAACCTCGTACCTTCGTTCTTTTCAAGTATAAAAAAAAGTAATTTTAACAAAATGCAGGACTAAACTTTCAATGTCTTGAACAACATATTCATCATATTAATCAACTGTGGTAAACGCGGTTAATATTTAAAACATTTTTTTTCATTTTCTCAAAACTACCAAAATTGAGATAAGAGGTTTCTGAATTTTACCAACAATATATAAAGCAAATAAACAATCCTCATTTTCAACTATCAAACTCATCTTGAAAAAGACAATCTTCTGGAACTACAATTCGTTGAAAAGTCGGGCAGATGTTTTCAAAAAGAAAATTTATGTTAAGTCCTAAACGACAATCTCACTTTTAACAGTTTTCTCACAGGACATTTTTCACAAATTTTATCATGAGATGGTCACTTTGAACAAAAAAATCACTTGCCATATTGATAACTTTTTCTCAATTTCCCTAACTTTTTCCCTGTATGATGACATAAAACCACATTGATTCTATGCCACAATGTGGCTCTTTCAACCAGAACCAGAACCCATTTTCCTTGCACCACATTTTGATGAACTCAATTGTACCCTTACTCACTGACAGACATTCTGTTCCCAATACACCCAGTCCAAAGACTCAGTCACATTCATTAACAGAAACTGGACTTCTCTAATGTATTTCTGTTTCAAAGTCCAAACGACAGGCCGTAGACTGGGTGGTGGCTCCATCCATACAAAGCGTGTCTACTTCGTGAATGTGCTTCAAGTTGAACTGGGCGGTTTGTCTCGAGCTCCAAAGATGGAGCTTCCTACGCGGACATTGGTACTGCCTGCTTCAATCTGGAACACGCACACACACACACGTTAGTTCAGCTCGCTTCACTTAAGGCTGTGTCAGACCAATTGACATAGGCTAGAACACCAAGGCTACATCAAAACGTTATGCTTTGCATAGTTATGTGGGGATTGTCTTTGGCCATGACAAGCTCCTAGCATAACTGTCAGTCTCCAAAATCCTTCGAAGTCGGAGTGTGGCTGCCCAAGGGGCGGGGTAATCAAAAACGGTCACACATGAAATGTTCTCATCCCTAGCTGATGCATTTGTACCATAGTGTTCAAGTGCTTTGGCTGTTGGGATGATCCCTGGAGTCTTTTAGCCAGGGTACAAAAACAACAACAGTTAAGCTGAAAATTAATGAGCCAAAATGTATGTTTTGCCTTCTTTGGTTTGAACTAAAAAGAAGCACAATATCATGTCCATTTTTCACATTTGGGATTCTGCGATGTTTACATCCAGGCAATAGTACACACTATCAACAACTGGCATTGTGCATGCATGCACTATGTGTACATTATGGTTTGTAAAACAGTGAGGGCATGTACCAGGTGTGTCGGTGAGTGAGTGTACCATTACTGTGTTATTATTCCTCCATGTTTTGACTTGAGCTACACACCATGATCATCTCCAAAAAAAACCCATTCTGTTCTCTTTTTTTTTTAAGTTGATTTCCACAGGGAAATTCAAATCTTAAATTATCTTGCACATAAAATCTGACAACTCATTTGTTGTTGGCTGGTGTGTACTCAGCATAGCTAAGCATTAAAAGACAGATAATTACACATTTCCCCGTTTTACCACACTGGGTAGCATATTTCATTGCTCTTCTAAGGCTTGAGTAGGAACATTAACAAAATCGTTCAAGATACACTCTCTTCCCTTATAAGCAATTATTTGGAAACAAAATATTACGGTACTCAGTGATTTCAGTAGATCAAAAAGCTAATCTAAATTTAACAAATTAATTATAATTAATGTTAAAAAAAAATTTTTTTAAACATTAATGTGTATGAGCAATGTGACCTTTGAGCAAAATGTATCTGTTGCAAAAATATGCTAAAAATTGTGCGGAACTGTTTTCCTAGTTTAAAAAAAACAACCCCATGAAAAAACAAAACAAACTTTGTATTGATCCAATCAGAAAAGAAAACAACAAGAGATAAACTCAATGAGGTTCTTACCTTGTGCTGAATCTTTCTCACAGACACATTTTTTAAAAAGGTGTCTATTGTAAGCATCAAAAGTATACCTAAGAAATCCATTGCGAACATAGACTTACAACTTCTTGAACCTAGCATGTGCAGCAAAAAGACTTACAGCGTGCTCGAAATCATGAGACATTCCCATGCTGAGTTCTAGGTCCAGCTCTGCAATCCCAAGAGCTTCAGAGACCGTTTTGCGACACTCCCGTAAACACTGCAAACACATTTCATTTTGCTTACGAAGCATGCAACACACAGCACTAGACATTTTGATTTTAAAACAATCTATCAACCACTTTCATAGCTCACTTCAACCAGCTCTGATACATTAATCTCATTCCATCCTGAAAACTTGCCAGTACTGAACTGTAATAAAGGAACATTATTATTGATCACTCATGTCTCCCAACTTAACCTTCATCACATTCACTACATGTTCAATTAATCAATTGATCATCAATCTGTCCTTTTTTTGTTGGAACTTTTTTTTTCATTTTACAGAATTCAACAAACACACAGAACATTGAATATATAAAAGCATTATCACTAATATAGGCCAGGAATAAGTTTAAAGCTTAACAAAAGTAGGGAAGAATGACAAGTGTAAAGATGGAAATTAAATAAAGATTAACACTGAATATATACCTGGCCAGCAATTATAGATTAACACACAACACACATAAACATTTTTTTTTAAACACGCACACACACATGCACCTACACGTACCATGCTAACAAAAACAATAAATTACATCATATAAACATTTGGAGAAGAGAATACATGGAAGTTAATATGGGTTATTACAACAGGAATGGAACTTTTAAAAATAATCATTGTGCTGTCACATTGTTTCTTTTTTGTTAAGTTTTCTTATTTTTACCTTAGACTATCAAGAACACAAGTGGCAACACAACCAACACTTTAAATCAGTGGTACACAGTCATATAATGAAAAGGAAGCAAGGAAATAATCGGGGAATAGGGAAACCAGTTAATCTGGCATTTGTTGCTGTTGCTGTCATACCCTGCATTTAAAAGGACAATAAATTGACTGATCGACATTCCTAATATGGGTCACCCATGACCAACACATTGCACGTTGACCTTACCCCCTTAAAATGACATGGGTGCAACTCAAAACAAAAACAATTGAAAGGCAGGGGTACAGGGGCAGAGCCCTGTTGGACGATTCAGGGGGGCAATGCAAGAGAGAGATGAGACAGACAGTTAACCCTTTCACTGCCAGCCATCTTTCAGCCACAAATGTCCATTCAACTTACTTGGCTACAGAAAAGATTTCATATGCAATATTGTGGGATTTCTCTGTGACACATTTATAATACGGTCAATCCTTACTGCTCATATTTAGGAACACAATATCATCGAATAACAGACTCTGATTTCAAGAGTTTTAATTACATGGGTGTTAAATCATTGTGGTGCAAAAATGCGACATTGGCAGTGAAAGGGTTAAAATTATGGACAAAGACAGTTGGAGTCTGATAAGCCTTGTAAAATCTTTACATTGCCTTTGAAAACAATGTGGCATCACCATGCTGTTTTCAAGGTTCCCCCGAGAGAGACTTCCGGGATAGAACGACTAAGTTCAAAACGCCCCAAATTGCTTGTGGTCGATTTTTTTTTCTGATTTTTTTTTTAAAAACTGAAGTTAAGTTTCTGGTAAAATTTTAAAAAAGGAAATCAGTGTGAAACTAAAAGAGTTGCACCCATGAAATGATACAATGATGCAGGTTGTACAACAGGAGTGATCGTCAAGCAAATCTTGATAGCTTCACATTTTAACAACACAGCAGGAGGAAAAAAAAAGCTCAGTTAGCTGCCATTTCTGCCAAATCCAGTCACCAGGTCTCTATAATCCCCTTACCAGAAATACGTAAACAAAGTCTTTTTTTTTCTTTCCCATTTACATAAAGGTCTTTGTAATTGTTAACATTATTCACAAAATATCACTATTTCCCCATGGCAACACAGCAAGTTGTAAATCATATTAAGAGTGATCTATCACTGTGTTGCCATGGGGACATTTTGTGAATAGGGGAAAAAAAGTGTTAAATTCTCACTGTACAAGCCTGGAATAAGCTTCAAATTGAGTATGATTTTGCTTTTTCTTCAGCTTCAGGGGGGCGTTGCCAGAGCCCTGCCAGAGCCCTGGGCGGCCCCTGCCTTGCCTGTTTTTCGATTTTCTCCAGTTGCATCCATGAAAATGTGATGAGGTGGGGGGGGGGGGGGGTCTGAAGTACATCTTTACCCAATATTTTATCACCTTGCTGCACCCAGGACTTGGCTGGTCAGCATTATGCACTTTACCTGAAAATCTGGATTCTGTTTGCCGGACAAACTGTCCTGCAAGGACCCGATGGTCATCAGGCCAGCCAGTCTGAGGTGCTGACACGTCTCATGAATAAACCTAGCCAGCGCTACTGCTTCTGACGGATCGGCCCCACTCTTGTCTGAAATCAACACAAGACACGTGTCTGTTTCAGTTGAGGATGGTTCCAGTCAAGACACAAATAGTTAAGGTTGAAACAAATTCATGTTGATAAGTGTTAAGGTTGACTGCAATCAAGGCACAAGAAGATGTTGGCAAGTGTTGAAATGGACTGCAATTAAAACAAATGGATGTTGGTAAGGGTGACTGCAATTAAAACAAATGGATGTTGGTAAGTCTGCTAAGGGTGACTGCAATTGAAACAAATGGATGTTGGTAAGTCTGTTACGGGTGACTGCAATTAAAACAAATGGATGTTGGTAAGTCTGCTAAGGGTGACTGCAATTGAAACAAATGGATGTTGGTAAGTCTGCTAAGGGTGACTGCAATTAAAACAAATGGATGTTGGTAAGTCTGTTAAGGGTGACTGCAATTGAAACAAATGGATGTTGGTAAGTCTGCTAAGGGTGACTGCAATTGAAACAAATGGATGTTGGTAAGTCTGCTAAGGGTGACTGCAATTGAAACAAATGGATGTTGGTAAGTCTGCTAAGGGTGACTGCAATTGAAACAAATGGATGTTGGTAAGTCTGTTAAGGGTGACTGCAATTGAAACAAATGGATGTTGGTAAGTCTGTTAAGGGTGACTGCAATTGAAACAAATGGATGTTGGTAAGTCTGCTAAGGGTGACTGCAATTAAAACAAATGGATGTTGGTAGGGTGACTGCAATTGAAACAAATGGATGTTGGTAAGTCTGCTAAGGGTGACTGCAATTAAAACAAATGGATGTTGGTAAGTCTGCTAAGGGTGACTGCAATTAAAACAAATGGATGTTGGTAGGGTGACTGCAATTGAAACAAATGGATGTTGGTAAGTCTGCTAAGGGTGACTGCAATTAAAACAAATGGATGTTGGTAAGTCTGCTAAGGGTGACTGCAATTAAAACAAATGGATGTTGGTAAGTCTGCTAAGGGTGACTGCAATTAAAACAAATGGATGTTGGCAAGTGTTGAAATGGACTGCAATTAAAACAAATGGATGTTGGTAAGTCTGTTAATGGTGACTGCAATTAAAACAAATGGATGTTGGTAAGTCTGCTAAGGGTGACTGCAATTAAAACAAATGGATGTTGGTAGGGTGACTGCAATTGAAACAAATGGATGTTGGTAAGTCTGTTAAGGGTGACTGCAATTGAAACAAATGGATGTTGGTAAGTCTGTTAAGGGTGACTGCAATTGAAACAAATGGATGTTGGTAAGTCTGCTAAGGGTGTCTGCAATTGAAACAAATGGATGTTGGTAAGTCTGTTAAGGGTGACTGCAATTGAAACAAATGGATGTTGGTAAGGGTGACTGCAATTGAAACAAATGGATGTTGGTAAGTCTGCTAAGGGTGACTGCAATTGAAACAAATGGATGTTGGTAAGTCTGCTAAGGGTGACTGCAATTGAAACAAATGGATGTTGGTAAGTCTGTTAAGGGTGACTGCAATTAAAACAAATGGATGTTGGTAAGTCTGGTGACTGCAATTGAAACAAATGGATGTTGGTAAGTCTGCTAAGGGTGACTGCAATTGAAACAAATGGATGTTGGTAAGTCTGTTAAGGGTGACTGCAATTGAAACAAATGGATGTTGGTAAGTCTGTTAAGGGTGACTGCAATTGAAACAAATGGATGTTGGTAAGTCTGTTAAGGGTGACTGCAATTGAAACAAATGGATGTTGGTAAGTCTGTTAAGGGTGACTGCAATTGAAACAAATGGATGTTGGTAAGTCTGCTAAGGGTGACTGCAATTGAAACAAATGGATGTTGGTAAGTCTGTTAAGGGTGACTGCAATTGAAACAAATGGATGTTGGTAAGTCTGCTAAGGGTGACTGCAATTGAAACAAATGGATGTTGGTAAGTCTGCTAAGGGTGACTGCAATTGAAACAAATGGATGTTGGTAAGTCTGCTAAGGGTGACTGCAATTGAAACAAATGGATGTTGGTAAGTCTGCTAAGGGTGACTGCAATTGAAACAAATGGATGTTGGTAAGTCTGCTAAGGGTGACTGCAATTGAAACAAATGGATGTTGGTAAGTCTGCTAAGGGTGACTGCAATTGAAACAAATGGATGTTGGTAAGTCTGCTAAGGGTGACTGCAATTGAAACAAATGGATGTTGGTAAGTCTGCTAAGGGTGACTGCAATTGAAACAAATGGATGTTGGTAAGTCTGTTAAGGGTGACTGCAATTGAAACAAATGGATGTTGGTAAGTCTGTTAAGGGTGACTGCAATTGAAACAAATGGATGTTGGTAAGTCTGCTAAGGGTGACTGCAATTGAAACAAATGGATGTTGGTAAGTCTGTTAAGGGTGACTGCAATTGAAACAAATGGATGTTGGTAAGTCTGCTAAGGGTGACTGCAATTGAAACAAATGGATGTTGGTAAGTCTGTTAAGGGTGACTGCAATTAAAACAAATGGATGTTGGTAAGGGTGACTGCAATTGAAACAAATGGATGTTGGTAAGTCTGCTAAGGGTGACTGCAATTGAAACAAATGGATGTTGGTAAGTCTGTTAAGGGTGACTGCAATTGAAACAAATGGATGTTGGTAAGTCTGTTAAGGGTGACTGCAATTGAAACAAATGGATGTTGGTAAGTCTGCTAAGGGTGACTGCAATTGAAACAAATGGATGTTGGTAAGTCTGTTAAGGGTGACTGCAATTGAAACAAATGGATGTTGGTAAGTCTGCTAAGGGTGACTGCAATTGAAACAAATGGATGTTGGTAAGTCTGCTAAGGGTGACTGCAATTGAAACAAATGGATGTTGGTAAGGGTGACTGCAATTGAAACAAATGGATGTTGGTAAGTCTGCTAAGGGTGACTGCAATTGAAACAAATGGATGTTGGTAAGTCTGCTAAGGGTGACTGCAATTGAAACAAATGGATGTTGGTAAGTCTGCTAAGGGTGACTGCAATTGAAACAAATGGATGTTGGTAAGTCTGCTAAGGGTGACTGCAATTGAAACAAATGGATGTTGGTAAGTCTGCTAAGGGTGACTGCAATTGAAACAAATGGATGTTGGTAAGTCTGCTAAGGGTGACTGCAATTGAAACAAATGGATGTTGGTAAGTCTGTTAAGGGTGACTGCAATTGAAACAAATGGATGTTGGTAAGTCTGCTAAGGGTGACTGCAATTGAAACAAATGGATGTTGGTAAGTCTGCTAAGGGTGACTGCAATTGAAACAAATGGATGTTGGTAAGGGTGACTGCAATTGAAACAAATGGATGTTGGTAAGTCTGTTAAGGGTGACTGCAATTGAAACAAATGGATGTTGGTAAGTCTGCTAAGGGTGACTGCAATTGAAACAAATGGATGTTGGTAAGTCTGGGGTGACTGCAATTGAAACAAATGGATGTTGGTAAGTCTGTTAAGGGTGACTGCAATTGAAACAAATGGATGTTGGTAAGTCTGGTGACTGCAATTGAAACAAATGGATGTTGGTAAGTCTGTTAAGGGTGACTGCAATTGAAACAAATGGATGTTGGTAAGTCTGTTAAGGGTGACTGCAATTGAAACAAATGGATGTTGGTAAGGGTGACTGCAATTGAAACAAATGGATGTTGGTAAGTCTGTTAAGGGTGACTGCAATTGAAACAAATGGATGTTGGTAAGTCTGTTAAGGGTGACTGCAATTGAAACAAATGGATGTTGGTAAGGGTGACTGCAATTGAAACAAATGGATGTTGGTAAGTCTGCTAAGGGTGACTGCAATTGAAACAAATGGATGTTGGTAAGTCTGCTAAGGGTGACTGCAATTAAAACAAATGGATGTTGGTAAGTCTGCTAAGGGTGTCTGCAATTGAAACAAATGGATGTTGGTAAGTCTGCTAAGGGTGACTGCAATTGAAACAAATGGATGTTGGTAAGTCTGGTAAGGGTGACTGCAATTGAAACAAATGGATGTTGGTAAGTCTGCTAAGGGTGACTGCAATTGAAACAAATGGATGTTGGTAAGTCTGGTAAGGGTGACTGCAATTGAAACAAATGGATGTTGGTAAGTCTGCTAAGGGTGACTGCAATTAAAACAAATGGATGTTGGTAAGTCTGCTAAGGGTGACTGCAATTGAAACAAATGGATGTTGGTAAGTCTGCTAAGGGTGACTGCAATTGAAACAAATGGATGTTGGTAAGTCTGTTAAGGGTGACTGCAATTGAAACAAATGGATGTTGGTAAGTCTGCTAAGGGTGACTGCAATTGAAACAAATGGATGTTGGTAAGTCTGCTAAGGGTGACTGCAATTGAAACAAATGGATGTTGGTAAGTCTGCTAAGGGTGACTGCAATTGAAACAAATGGATGTTGGTAAGTCTGCTAAGGGTGACTGCAATTGAAACAAATGGATGTTGGTAAGTCTGCTAAGGGTGACTGCAATTGAAACAAATGGATGTTGGTAAGTCTGCTAAGGGTGACTGCAATTGAAACAAATGGATGTTGGTAAGTCTGCTAAGGGTGACTGCAATTGAAACAAATGGATGTTGGTAAGTCTGTTACGGGTGACTGCAATTGAAACAAATGGATGTTGGTAAGTCTGTTAAGGGTGACTGCAATTAAAACAAATGGATGTTGGTAAGTGTTAACATTAAAAATGACTGCAATCAAAACATAAATGGGTATTGGTAAGTGTTGACAATAAAAAATTACTGCAATCAAGACACAAATGGGTATTAGTAAGTGCTAGCATTAAAAATTGCTGCAATTAAGACAACTGAATGTTGGTAAGTATTGAAATTAAAAATTACTGCAATCAAGACACAAATGAATGTTGGTAAGTGTTGACATTAAAAATTACTGCAATCATGACACAAATGAATGTGTGAACATAGTATCAAAGGGAAAGATGATTTAAATCAAATTTGATGTCCATATACTACAGATAAGGCGCTTGAAATCAAGATGCAATGTACAAAAATGGTTATTTGCATGTGCCACAGTTCAGGTTGACTGAAATCAAGATGCAAAATGGATGTCTTCATTCGTTTATGAGTTAAAATCAGGTTGAATTTAATCACGATCTGTGTGCATGAATTAAAGCATTAACAGGTACCAAGGAAATCTGACAATGTTGCTGTGTTCCTTACTGCTTATCAAATGCAGCTCTTTTTTGGGACAGCTCATCTTCCAATAACCAAAACTACTGCTACCGGTAAGCTGAAGATCAGTCGTACACAATCATGCAGCACAAACTTGACTCGGCTATCATTTTTTTCATTTTGATATACATGTGAAAGTAAAACATTCTCTCAATGCTGAAATGATACATATCAATGCTCTCTTAATCTTCCCAATCCTGAACCGGCGATCACAGTAAAAATAATATCCAATATGTGTGTTTCTGTGTGTACAGGATGAGTGGGGATACTGTTAGAATGGCATATCTATCTACCATCAAGTGTTGGCAGAAATGTTTTGATTTTATAAGACCGTGGTTCCGGATGACAAGATGGCCAATCCTGAAGACTGTTTCTCTCATGTTTTTCAATCTTGACTTCAGGAGCATGCCCTGAACTCCTTTCACCCCTGCCCTGAACTCCTTTCACCCCTGCCCTGAACTCCTTTCACCCACACCCTGAACTCCTTTCACCCATGCCCTGAACTCCTTTCACCCATGCCCTGAACTCCTTTCACCCACGCCCTGAACTCCTTTCACCCACGCCCTGAACTCCTTTCACCCACGCCCTGAACTCCTTTCACCCACGCCCTGAACTCCTTTCACCCCTGCCCTGAACTCCTTTCACCCCTGCCCTGAACTCCTTTCACCCATGCCCTGAACTCCTTTCACCCATGCCCTGAACTCCTTTCACCCATGCCCTGAACTCCTTTCACCCATGCCCTGAACTCCTTTCACCCACGCCCTGAACTCCTTTCACCCATGCCCTGAACTCCTTTCACCCATGCCCTGAACTCCTTTCACCCATGCCCTGAACTCCTTTCACCCACGCCCTGAACTCCTTTCACCCCTGCCCTGAACTCCTTTCACCCATGCCCTGAACTCCTTTCACCCCTGCCCTGAACTCCTTTCACCCATGCCCTGAACTCCTTTCACCCACGCCCTGAACTCCTTTCACCCATGCCCTGAACTCCTTTCACCCCTGCCCTGAACTCCTTTCACCCATGCCCTGAACTCCTTTCACCCACGCCCTGAACTCCTTTCACCCATGCCCTGAACTCCTATCACCCACGCCCTGAACTCCTTTCACCCCTGCCCTGAACTCCTTTCACCCACGCCCTGAACTCCTTTCACCCATGCCCTGAACTCCTATCACCCACGCCCTGAACACCTTTCACCCACGCCCTGAACTCCTTTCACCCCTGCCCTGAATTCCTATCACCCCTGCCCTGAACTCCTTTCACCCCTGCCCTGAACTCCTTTCACCCACGCCCTGAACTCCTATCACCCATACTCTCAGTGCTCCCAGAGAAGCTCTTTGAAGCAATAACATTCTAATAGACCCTCTAAAAGAATGTGCAGGGGGTCCCATGGATGCACTAGAAAAATTCTTACTTTTAGTATTCGCAATGCCACTGGGACCCACTATCCTGCCTCTAGGACCCTCTATACTGTAAGTGAAGGAGTCCCTGGGACCCATTGTTTTGCAGGGTGATTGGGAGCCCTGGCCCTGAACTCCTTTCACCCGTGTCAAAGTGACCATTGTCCAGCACCGCTGCCCACTCACTGGCCTCTCCGCTGGTGTTGACCTGGGCCATGACGGCCAGAGGCGTGTCGCTGTTCCGTTTGGCCCAGGCGTTGTCCAGCGCCTGTGCCAGCTTCTCAGAGTCCACTGTCTCCACCATGTGCAGCCCAGCCACCCCTGCCCACACACGGGGGGAAAGTGAAACATATGACACTGTCTCCACAGGTGCAGCCCTGCCCACACATGGGGGAAAGTGAAACATATGACACTGTCTCCACATGTGCAGCCCAGCCACCCCTGCCCACACAGGGGGAAAGTGAAACATATGACACTGTCTCCACATGTGCACCCCTGCCCACACAGGGGGAAAGTGAAACATATGACACTGTCTCCACATGTGCACCCCTGCCCACACAGGGGGAAAGTGAAACATATGACACTGTCTCCACAGGTGCACCCCTGCCCACACAGGGGGAAAGTGAAACATATGACACTGTCTCCACATGTGCACCCCTGCCCACACAGGGGGAAAGTGAAACATATGACACTGTCTCCACAGGTGCACCCCTGCCCACACAGGGGGAAAGTGAAACATATGACACTGTCTCCACCATGTGCAGCCCTGCCACCCCTGCCCACACAGGGGGAAAGTGAAACATGCTCTCAATCTTGAAACGACACATTTCAATGTTCTCTGAATCTTACGAGGTGGTGAACGCATTAATTTATTATTAGGGCGATAATTCTAGGACCGATTGACCATGCCACCTAGTGATGAGTCAGGGGCAGATAATTTTCTGTGGCTATATGCTACTACTTCATGACAGGCAAGGGCGATAATCTTATGTAGGTGGCACACACATCTAAGTGCACGAGACAGGGGCAGAGAATTGTCAGTATAAAGCCTCATTGCATATCTATCCACAAAAAAAGTATCATCTTGTATTAATCTGCCATCAATGTTGGCAAAAATGTTTGATTTTATACGACCGTGGTTCCGGATGACAAGGCCAATCCTGAAGACTCTGTCTATCAGCTTTTCTAATCCTGATTTCAGGAGCATGCCTGAATACTTTCACCCCTGCCCACATCACCAGCCCAACTATCACAGAAACATCCCCTTTCTAAGGGCTTACTCGGGTGCTACTACAAAACCCTGAAAAATCTGAAAAGAAAGGGTCCAGGGGCCGCCTAGCCCGGGCTGCTATGGTAACCAGATTGGCCTGATCAGAGCCACGAAACAGTGGGAAGGCATCAATATTATCTTTTTTTTTCTCACAGGCTTGCTTTCCTTTAAATTGTTAAAGAAAAGAATTCTTCCTTTTCGTATTTCTAGCTACCGGGGTTCATGGATAGCTACATCAAAGTTTGATGAACAACTAATTGGTAGTAGAGTAGAACCTCTCTTATAAGACCTCCTATTATAAGACTCCCTCCCACATAAGACCTAGTTCCCTGAGACATTGCCCTTCTTTGTAAGTATTAAAATTACCTCCCTTATAAGACTACATTCATTATCTGTTCCCCTTTCTCCTTGACTAATTCTTTAAATAATTGATGCCGAGAGGGTGAAAACAATAGACTTTCGAATTGAATCTTTGGCTGTTAACGCAAACTACCTTAACAATAACATAACAGCATATGTGCTACCTTAACACAACAATGACATCCCTATTCACTTTCAGCTGAAGCACATACATCATATAAAATGCAAGCATTAAATCTCATTTAACCCTCTTTCATTCGCATTTTCTACAGACATAACTTCTTCTAGTGTTCAGATTCTTTCACATATTTTCGGGAAAATCTGTCTTTTGAGGCACACAGAGCGCCATACAGTTACTATCACTTCATCGCAAGTGAGAAGCTTCTTCATGGTGTGTGCATAACAAACCAGAACTTAGTGCATGATGAAAATGCCATCAGAGGGGGTCTCAGAATGGGAGCAAGCTATGGTGGTCTTGGGCGGCTTGAATACACAGAGGCAACTTCTGACTGGGTGGTTTTGGGCGGAATAAATGCAAGAGGGTTAATTATTTGAAAAAGTAAGCCATTATACGTCCAGAGGAATGGATGACAAACATAACACATGGGCACAGCACTGTCAGTTCTCACAAGTCAGCCTTCAATTGAAGACCAAGGAGGCTATGCTTACATCTAATTCTTAAACAAATACGATGGCTACATTCACGCTTTATCTCACAAACGATACAGACAAAACAGTGGTTGGTAAAGAAAAACCAGAAGAGTTGTAACCTGCCACTCTGTTGACCTTGTTTCTCTGTAGATGGCCAATGAAGTGCCACTTTAGGTCTTTACACTTCTGCAGTATCTGAATGCAACACAGTAACATGCAAATCATATTACATTTTGATACATTAAAAAACAACAACACAACAACAACAGATTTCTCAACACTCATTCGCATCGCAACGATTTTGAATTATTAAAAAAACCTCACAAATCACTCCAGCCATGCACACAAACAAAACATACATAAACAAAAGGAGAAATGAAAGAAGATTACAGGTTTTTACTTCAGGTTTAGACATAGGGAAGTGGTAGATCAGACTTTTTTTTATATGTATATATCGGTATAGACTTTATATAGAAAAACTCTCTACACCAATTGGTTCCCCCACAATGAACCACTACAAAAGCAAAGTCAGGGGCAAACTTGCGGTCTAAGGGAGTGAAGCGCGTTTAGAAGTGACCAAGGTAGAGTGTGCACACTGATTTACTTCCCTTGAAGCAAATGCATCAAATGAACAGCTATGTATTAATTCCAGACATATATGTCCAGAACGACTTGAATGAGTTAATAATCACCCTGTACTGATTCTGAAGTATTGTGCTCACCTCACAAGGGATTCTATTTTATTACAGACAATGTGATAGAACTGTGCTCCACCATTCCATTGAAAAAAAGTACCCCATGGTCGATGGGATGTGAGCGATACTGACACAGCAGTGTTGGTGAAGCACAAATTGGTAGAAACTCAACTGAACTGTATGAATGTAGACTTCCACTCTCCCGCCGAGGCTTAAGGCTTTGTCAGACCAATTGACATAGTCTAGAACACCAAGGCTACATCAAAATGTTGTTATGCTATGCATAGTTATGCGGGGATTGTCTTTAGCCATGACAAGCTCCTAGCATAACATCATCAGTCTCCAAAATCCTTCAAAGTCGGAGTATGGCTGCCCACGTGGCGGGGTAATCAAAATGGGTCACACACACACTAATGTTCTCATCCTTAGCTAGTGCATTTGTGCCATAGTGTTCAAGTGCTTTGGCTGTTGGGATGATCCCTGGAGTCTTTTAGCCAGGGTACGACAAGAACAACAACATGATAGATTTTGTCTTTGAAAAAAATTCAAAAGAGAGCATCTTGTCCAAGCTTCCTGACCATGACCATTTCCCTGTATCATAGCAGATAGGTGTATGGAATACATTGGTTCTACTGTAACAAAATGTCATCTAGAATTAGTAGAAATAGATTTGTTTTACTCCAATAAAATGTCATCTAGAATTAGTAGAATAAGAAATAAATATGTTTTACTCTAATAAAATGTCATTCAGAATCAGTCATTTGTTTTACTGTCATCAAATGTCATCTAGAATCAGTAATTTGTTTTACTGTCATCACATGTAATCTAGAATGAGTAGAAATGAATGTGTTTTACTGTAATAAAATGTCAGCTAGAATTAGTAGAAATGAATGTGTTTTACTGTAATAAAATGTCAGCTAGAATCAGTAAAAATAAATTTGTTTTAATGTCATCTAAACAACATTGATGCCCTCTAAAATAATGCTATGAAATAATGATTAATGTCAACAACACAAAAAGCTAGGATAATAAATCTCGATTCAAAGGGAAATTAATTTACCTCATTGTTGCTGCTCTTATCCATTAGTTCTTGAACCTGACCATCAGAAGTAAAACACAACATCATGAAACATTGTTTCTTTGAATTCTTTTATATACAAAGAACTCATGAAATATTAGTACTTCAGTGTGCAACATTTAAATCCTAGTACAAACGAATTAGGAATTGGTGCAGAAATATGCGCCTGCATACACATTCAATCAGAATATCAATCAAACTGTTATACATAGTATTGATTCTCAGTTGTGAACATAAATTTCTGGTCTCTGACACATGCCTATATGAATTTAGTCAAGAAAATCATTCAAACAGATCTAACCAAAAAAAAGAACCCTCTCTCTCTCTGTCTAAGTCACACAACACAACACACACACACAAAGAAACATAAACAAACCTTGTGGGAGCGAAAATGTGGTCATAATTAATGACCCATCAGTCAAATGAAGAATAGTGTGGCATACGTTTGTTTATCTGAACAAAATACAGATATTGGTTTAAATCCTCATACACTTACATAATTTTCTCCAAAGTGACGCTGCCCACAATCATAGGCTTCGATGATCATTTCCACTGGCTTTGTCTTGGACACTGCTACAAGGCGTGGCTCCTGTCCCAACTGCACACATCCACAGTGAAAAGTAATTCCTGATTATACCTGGATAAGATGCAGCCATCCTTACCTGTCCGAGACATGTACTGTATATATTTACAACTTGTAAAACTTGACTGGTTTTTGTTTATTATTACTTGACAAAGCTAAAGACATTGGAACCGGGGATGCTCAACCACATATGCCGGAAGAAAAGGCCAGGAGGCCAGAGAAGATTAAAGTAATAGAAGAGAGGACATATATATATATAGTATAGAAAAAGACTAACTTGATGGGAATCTGCAGGAGGGAGATAGGGGGGAGGCTTTTGCTTGGTTGTTAGACTGATGACCCCTGAGTGGGGCCACTAGCCGCAGCAGGCGGGTGTCCATTGAGGAACTTCCAGACTCCGGCTGCAAAACTCTCTGGAGTTCTGGCTGAAGCTGTCAGTGATCAAACTCTTAAGTTAATATTGTTGTTGATGATGTTTTCAATCATTACCCTGTATCCTATTCTATTACAAGACAAACGATGCCTGCTACCCTAGCTGGTTAAGTTCAGTTGTTGGCAACAAGGTAGGTAGGTAGGTAGGTAGATATAGGGCTATGTATAGGCCTCACGGCCCTTTTACGCCCCTTCTCAGTGAATTTGACCGTTGACATATTTTTAAGTGGTTTGCGTCTCCTTGTTTATACATGTGTATAAACTAAAACTAATCCAAAAGTAAATTTTTTTCAGGAATGGCTTTGTTTATTCATCAAAACTTTTTTATTTCGTTTTCAAATTTGGGGTTTTGTCCAAAATATTTTTGAATTCATTAATGTTAGGTGCATTCTTTATGCTAATTGGTAGATTATTCCACATCTGAACAACACGGTTAGTAAAAAACAGTTTGTTAGTATTGGATCTGTTAAGAAACAACTTACCATCACTATTTCTTGTTTTATGTGTTGTACTTTTCATGAAAAAGTCATTGAACTTTACATCATCAAGATTATGTACAATTTTATATACTTGAATTAGATCCCCTCTAACTTGTCTAAACCTTCTTCCTTTAATAGATGGTAATTTAAGAAAGTCTAAATGTTCCTCATAAGACATATTTGTACATGCTTTAACTAATTTTTGGCTCTTCTCTGAACTTTTTCAATTGCTATTGATTGTCGTTTTAGGTTAGGATGCCGTATACAGTTGCCGTATTCTATGTGAGGTCGAACCATGGCCTTGTATAATTTAACAAATTATGAAGATAGTCAAAGGATCTTTTGATTAAACCCATTACTTGATTAGCTTTACTGGTTACCTTCTGTACATGTATGTGTATCAAATTTCAACGCTGGATCAAAAGTTATTCCCAAGTCTCTCTCATTTTCATATACATTAATTTTACTTGTTGTGCTGTTTAACTTCGTGTAATGATCATGTTTAGGGTTTTTCCTTCCAATGTACATTACCTTGCATTTTTGGACATTAAAATATAAGTTCCATTTCTCTTACCATGCTTGTAGAGAGTGTAAATCTGACTGTAATGTTTCTTTTTTAACAGATGTATTATATAACTTTATGTCATCAGCAAATATCTTACATTCACTATTTACTTCATCGGGTAAGTCATTAATTAATATGGTGAATAGTACTGGGCCTAAAATACTATCATATCATGTGGCATATATATACTATGATATAGGATAATGCCACAGAACCGGGGAGGTTCATCCACATATGCCGGAATGGCCAGGAGGCCAAAGATTAAAGAAAGAGAAGAGAGGACAGACAAAAGGAAAACACCTAGCTTGATGGGAATCTGCAGGGGAGGGGGGAGAAGGGGGAGTGGAGAGGGGGGAGTGGGGGGGGGGGGAGGGGGGGGGGGGGGGAAAGAGGAGGTGGGGCTTTTGCTTGGTTGTTAGACTGATGACCCCAGAGTGGGGCCACCAGCCGCAGCAGGTGCAGCAGGCGGGTGTCCTTTGAGGAACTTCCAGACTCCGGCTGCGAAGCTCTCTGGAGTTCTGGCCTCCTTGATTGTTCGTGGAAAAAAGGAGCTTGGACGGTACTGCGTCCGACACTGGGGAATGGGGAGCTGTTGTGAATGACCCCCTACTAATTATTACTGAATACTTATGTTAGTATGGAAGCAATAATCTAATTGCTTTGAGGAATTATACCACTAATTACTTCTGCTTGTTCCGAGTATGAAGTGCCTACTCTTACTTTCTGTCTCCTATTAGATAAAAAGCCTCTAATCCATTGTAAAAGTCTACCATCAATCCCATATGCTGACAATTTAAGTATTAACCTTTCATGTGGCAACAACCTGGCAGTGTTGGTAAAAATCAATGTTAGGCCTACAACTGAGTACAAGAAAACTGAGACAAATATGTCAATAATTGCCGATAAACGGCAGGTGGACATTACTTGAAGAATTAATGCAGGAACGCTCAGTAGTTAAATTAGTTTTGAAAACAAATTAGATACTTTTGGGGAAGATTATTGCTTCCATACTAACATTATACTATTCCATACCAACATATATAATTTTTTATTCAGTAACAATTAGTATACATCATTTTCATGTATATCAGTTTGCTTGTTTCATTGCATGTTGTAAGTACTCTACAAATAAATATTATTTCAAAAAAGTTTTAAATTGCGTTTCCTTATAAACTAAAAGGAAATAGCATGCTAAAGGCTCATTTAAAAAAGCCTATATGCCATATATGATATGATATGATAATAATAAGAAGAAGAAACTTGAAGTGAGTTCTTCTTATTACAAGTCTTTGTACTCTTACCTCTGTTCGCCTTTGTGTTGCTGCACTGATTTTCTCAATAATGACTTTAAGTTTGCTACCAATATCTGATCCATTACTTGCCATTCTGCGTATCATCCCATTAAATTTAGAAGCTTGGTTTTTTCGTTATCTAACACAGTAGGTCAGAAGCAAGGCCCTAGTAGTAATACTTAGCAGACGAGAATTAGCCTAGGAAAGTAAAAACAAGGAATGGAGAAGCTACAGTAGCTCAAAAGAGGAACTTTCCATACTGGTTTAAAACTACAGTGTTCTCATTTGGGTCAAAGACAAACTCGACCACTCCGCGTAAACGAAGCAAGATGGCAAGCGATATAAACGTACTCCCAGAAGATGTGCCAATCTATGGAAATACGTTGATACATTCTTGCCTTAGTTTTGGCTGAAAGATTGAATCAATCAAATCAGTAAATGCATGGAATAACCTTCCTGATGAAGCAGTTAATGCAAAGTCATTAAATTCGTTCAAAAATATCATAGACAAGTTTTTCCAAAACAAAATGCATTCAGATAGATTTAAATTAATAAAACACAGATGCCTTAGTAGTCATCAGTGAATAAAGCCTAACCTAACAAAAATCAAAAACATATTTAGAGGGCAAAAAGCTCAAACAAAATAGCCGTGCCATTTAGAACTTCCTGAAGGACAGACAACAATTAAGCTGTTGTTGTGGAGGGCACCAAGTCGCTTTCTGTTAGTGTAGAGTCGGGAGTCCCCCAAGGATCGCGATTAGTCCTGGGCCCAGCTTGTTTCCGAGTTTTCTACATTAATGATATGCCTGAAAAACTGTCCTCCACGTACATCATAGTCTCAGTCGGCTCTTCACAGACGATACCCTCTGCCATATAGAACCATCACATCTCAGAAAGATCAAGAGGCACTCCAGCAAGATATATCTTATTAATGTTATTATGCATATTTGAATGTTAATTGCATGAAGTTATGTTGTGCAGCGGGTTTTTGTTTGTTTGTTTTTTATATTTAAAGTGTGGTATTTAGTTTTTGGTGAACATAACTAATGATGGGGGAAATTTATATAGCGCCCATCCTACGAAGTAGGCTACAGGGCGCTTTACACATAACAAAATAGAATAACAACATGAAACAGAAATCAGTAACATGATCAGCAAGTGCAGATAACAATCAATAACAACAGCAACTACTACTACTACTAGCTACTAATAATAATAGTACATTTACATAGTGCTTTACCTCAAACGAGCCCAAAGCGCTTTACAATCAAATATTCTTCAACAAATAGACAACAAAAATATTGTTTAAGAATGACATAAACCAGCAACAACGCATATGCAAAGCAACTCTGATCTCTCTCTCTCTCTCTCTCTCTCTCTCTCTCTCTCTCTCTCTCTCTCTCTCTCTCTCTCTCTCTCTCTCTCTCTCTCTCTCTCTCTCTCTCTCTCTCTCTCTCTCTCTCTCTCTCTCTCTCTCTCTCTCTCTCTCTCTCTCTCTCACACACACACACACACACACACACACACACACACACACACACACACACACACACACACACACACACACACACACACACACACACACACACACACACACACACACTTATCAACACCAACTCATTATTCGTCTTTCATTCAGTAAGCTATAGCAACTGAGTTGCACGGACTGACCACATACACCGACACACATACACAAACGTTAGATGATGCACATGCAAATACACTCACACACAACGTACGCACGCAGACACACACACACATGCATACACACACACACACACACACACACACACACACACACACACACACACACACACACACACACACACACACACACACACACACACACACACACACACACACACACACACACACACACACACACACACACACACACACACACACACACACACACACACACACACACACACACACACACATGCATGCACACACAACACACAAAACAAGACACACACAAGCACACACGCACGCATGTACACATACATACATGCTCACACACATACACAACACACACACACACACACACACACACACACACACACACACACACACACACACACACACACACACACACACACACACACACACACACACACACACACAGGCTTCACAAAACACAGCACAATTAACCTCTTATTCAATCTTCCCTCACGTGCACACAACAATCGACAACTGATCAAATATTTAGGGTGCAGCAGGAAAAAGATGGGTTTTAAGAGAGGTTTTGAATGAGGAGACTGATCGAGTTGGAGTGTCGGAGAGGAGAAGACAGAGAATTCCAAAGACTGGTACTTGACAGGAAAACGAACGTTGGCCATCATATTTGAGACGGATGGAGGGAAGTGAAAGGAGACGAGAATCAGAAGACGAACGTAGTTGGCGAGCTGGAACATCGAGATGAAGAAGATCAGAGAGATATAAGGGAGACTGATAATTCAGTGACTTGAAGACAAGGAGGAGAATTTTGTAGTCAATACGTGATTGAACTGGGAGCCAATGTAGGGAACGAAGAACCGGAGTGATATGATCGTACCTAGGGGAGCGAGAAATGAGACGAGCAGCATTATTCTGGACCTGTTGGAGCTTAGAGATGAGAGTTGATGGCCAGCCAGCAAGAAGTGAGTTACAGTAGTCAAGGCGAGAGAGAACAAAACCAGAGACTAGAGTCTGCAGGGCATCTTGAGAGAGGAAATGGCGGATTGAACTAATTCTTCGAAGTTCTAAATAACAAGACTTGCAAACATTGGAAACATGCTGTTTGAAAGAAAGGGTTTGGTCCAAAGTAACACCTAGATTGCGGACGGATGCTGATATATAGCTTGATCTCAGTGACATCAATGTCGACAGAACCTGGGAGAACTTGAGTTTTAATTGTGTGGTTAGAGGCTACAAGAATCATCTGTGTCTTTTCAGCATTTAGTTGCAGTTTGTTATGGAGCATCCATGTTTTAACAGCAGAAATGCACAACTTAGAAGAAGAAATAATTTGATCTAACTTACTCAGGTGGGCAGAAATGTACAGCTGGTTATCATCGGAAAAGCTACTACTACTACTACTACTACTACTACTACTACTACTACTACTACTACTACTACTACTACTACTACTACTACTACTACTACTACTACTACTACTACTACTACTGCTGCTGCTACTACTACTACTACTACTACTACTACTACTACTACTACTACTACTACTACCTACAATAGGCCCAAAACAAGTGTTAAATGACACAAAAATGCAAGCACCAAAGAAATTATATGTTCGCATAAACACATATTACACATGAACACTTTTTTTTTATAATGTGTTCCTGTTTTGACGCGGCATCATGTTGGGGATCCACAGGGAGAACCAGCTGGCTGGGTCATTGTGGACTAGGGTTTTTTTCTTTTTCTTTTGCTCTCTCTCTTTTTTTTATTTTTTTTTATGTTACTTTTTTTATACTTTTTTTTAAAATTCTTTTGTTTCTCCGACTTCGGACCTCGACCGAAATAGTGCCATAAAAATCAAATTGTTGATTGTGGGCACTTAGCCGGAAGAAGAAGAACCCTTTTGATATACATGCGCACGTCACAAAGATACACACATACACACACGTACATACACACGTATACATACACATATCACACACACACAGACACACAGACACACACACACACACACACACACACACACACACACACATACACACACACACACACACACACACACTGGCACACACACACACGCGCGCGCGCATGCGCAGGCCCGCCCGCCCGCGCGCACACACATACACCTTGTACACACACACACACACACACACACACACACACACACACACACGCTGACTGGCACACACACGCGTACGCGCGTGCCGCGCCGGCAGGCCCGCCCGCACACACACACACACACACACACACACACACACCTTGTATACACACACACACATACACACACCTTGTACACACACACACACACACACACACACACACACACACACACACACACACACACACACACACACACACACACACACACACACACACACACACACACACACACACACACACACACACACACACATAGGACACATGAACACAAAAACATGGGAAGTAAACAAAAACAAACTGTTACTCCAAATTTTCGTCTTTTATAGACTTCGTTTGATAGACTTCTACTTCTACATGGGAAGTAAGGAAGATCAATGTTGACACTAGAAATGTGTATTGCCTACACCCGGCCTGTGTGTTTTCTTTTATGTTTAGCCTAATTTAAAGGGGCACCCTGACGGATGAGTTTTTGCAAGAAACACGTCGAGATCACCAGGAAAGCACCTTTTACAGAGATCGCAATTACACTCACTTTTCTCTGGTTTCCTAGAAATCAAACCGTCAAATCGGTTATTCCTCCATGGCGGAGGTGCTGGAAGTCAAATTATATCAGTGAAAGAGAAGGCACATGAAATTGTTTAAGATACACTCCACAAACAGACGAAACGAAAAATGGTGCTTTACGTCCTCTCGGTCTGGAACAGACACATATGGGACATAAACCCATGGGCGGATCTGGGGGGTTACAGTGGTTGCGGAGCCCCCCCCCCCCCCCCCCCCCCCCCCTCTCCGCTAGAAAATAAAAATAAAGAAAACAAAATTTAAAAAGAGGGGAAAACCCATGACATCATACAATTTCATGCCAGAGTTTGATCTTATTCTCCCAGGAAAGGCCTTCTTTGCATCTTTTAAAATCAAATTACTGTCAGCCCCATTGAGCAATTGGAGCCCCCTCACTCCTCTGGACTGATTGATCCTCATAACGGAAATTAATGAACAGTTCACACATTTTTCCAAATGCTTTGTTTCCAAAACACACACACACACACACACACACACACACACACACACACACACACACACACACACACACACACACACACACACACACACACACACACACACACACAGTCGGAAGTGAGTTTTAATATGAAATATAAGACTTTTAAGGATAAAGAAAGAGAAAAAGAGAACATTTTTCTTAGTAACGGAAACCAGGGTGTTTGGTTGTTGTTTTTGTATGGGGTGGTGATGTTGGTGTTGTTTTGGGGGTTTTTTTAAAAGGTTTTTTAAAATTTATATCTAGCCTTTACTTGTAGGACTACAATTTAAATGGGAAAGATATTATCTTCTTTTTCAGTTTAAAAATAAAACTGAACGAATGAACTCTAACAACTGATGAATATAAAAAAGAATATTTTTGAACTCATTTGGATTAATTCTATATACTGTCTCTCTCTGTGTCTGTCTCTCTCTCTCTCTCTCTCTCTCTCTCTCTCTCTCTCTCTCTCTCTCTCTCTCTCTCTCTCTCTCTCTCTCTCTCTCTCTCTCTCTCTCTCTCTCTCTCTCTCTCTCTCTCTCTCTCTCTCTCTCTCTCTCTCTCTCTCTCTCTCTCTCTCTCTCTCTCTCTCTCTCTCTCTCTCTCTCTCTCTCTCTCACTCAAGTATTCATTTAATTCTATTGTAGTTCATGTTATCATTCAGTTAGCCATTAAATATCCAATCAAAAGCCATCATCATCATCATCATCATCATCATCATCATCATCGTCGTCGTCGTCGTCAACAACAACTTCTTCGTTGTCGTTTTTCTACTTTTTTGTCTCTCTGTCTCTCTCATGTTTAAAACTGGTTGCTTGATTACTGCTTTGTTACAATTCTGTATACCTGAAAGGGGAAAATTGAATTAAATCAACCTCTCTCTCTCTCTCTCTCTCTCTCTCTCTCTCGGCTCTGGTACATACACACACATGCACACGCACACATGCTCAGTTGATGATTTAGTACATGATTTGTGCGTATTAAGCTCACAGATGGGTGCAAATCCTTATTTCTCTTTTGTTTGTAACCTTCAACTCGCATGCAAACTAACTGTTATCATTATGATTTGCATTTGAATTCCAAGAAAGAAGAAAAAGAAATATCTGTTTAACATCCTCCGGTCTGAAACAGACACATATGGGACATTAGGGGAAGACGGGGTAAAAAGCGCATGGGCGGGTAAGAAGCCCACCCCAATTATCTCATGAAATGAAGCAAATTTCAGTCTCATTTTGCCCATGAGACGAGCATTAATGTCTATCATTCGTCTCATGGGCAAATTTGACTGAAATTTTCTTTATTTCATGAGATAATTGGGGTGGGCTTCTTACCCGCCCATGCGCTTTTTACCCCGTCTTCCCCTAGTAGATATAAAGATGGTGGGAACGATCCTGGAGGCAAAGCCCGGAGGCAGTGCAACACCAGGAAAGTCCCGATTTTTTGACAATACAGATATTATTTAAAAAATCCAACGGCATTAACACTGAGCATAATACAGTTCACTGTTAACACTGTTGTTACTACTTGTTGGTACTGCCTCAGCCTGCCCAGCCCGCAAAAGCATCGCAGCTGTACCTGTCGGCTGGCCTTACTTTTTACAGAGGGAAAAAACCGGAGTGCTCGCTCTAAGCTTTTTGGAGACAATAGCTCGGTAACCGGTATTGGTTTCATCTGATCTGATCTGTAATTAGTATGAGTTTTGACCAAATTGGAATACAATTTTAAACGGTAGTGATAAAATAGAAGCAGGCAAAGATTTTTTTTTTAAAAGCCGTGCGGGATTTGACAGCGTGATGACGGATTTGACAGCGTGATGACAGTTTCCAATTTTAGCAAACGCGTGTTCAGTGGAATAATTATGGGACCAGTCTACATCCGACGCCGACGGTGAAGACGCATCACGCATGTTTGTGAATCATGAATGGGATGATCACGCTATCAAAGGGAAGCAATTCTACTCAAACGTAGGTGTCATGCTAATTTTTGTGGTAGGCCTAAAAACGTCTTGTACTAGTTGTAGGCCTAAAGGCGACTTCAAGCGCAGTGAATATGTCTGCATAGCAAAAATTACGAAAGAACTGCCTATATTTAAGCATAATGTGAAACTGGTAGGGCTAGGCCCTAGCGTGACTTGTGTCTACAGTCTACTGGGTCACTGCACTTTTAGATACATGTATTGATGTAATCTTCTATGATCTGTGGTGGTGACCAACTTCTTTATAATAAAAATGGAAGTAATTGTACAGTCTACAGTGAGTGTAGACTATATAAAAGTCCAGTGACCCAGTCAGTCCATGTATACAAAAAAGGTATATTGATATCACTAGAAACGATATCAAGAGAGCAAAACTGCCAAAAGCCGAAAAGGCTTAAAAAATAAGCCTATAGTGCCAAATTATGATATGCTATACATGTAGACCTAGTGGGTACAGTGACTTGACACTACTTGTTTGGCTTAGGATTGTGACCTCCCCCCGTGGGGATACCGGGGGGTCTTTTGTATAAATTATAGTTCCCCCACCTTCTGGAAGTTCTGTGCTTGTAACTTCCTCTAATCTTTGATTCTGCCTTTTCCCTTTGCTTACTGTCATCTACTATCTTTTTGCCATACTGACCAGTCCATTCTCCTGTCTTTTTTCAAGAAACACTTTAAAAAAGATTTCCTCCAGCCGAAGTCGGACATGCTGGGCCTAATGATTTCTTACGTAGGCTCATAACGGCAGCATGACGTATCTGTGCTCATAATTGACAGGAACCTGTCTGAGCGATCGAAGAAGAAGAAGAAGGATTGTGACCTAACTTCCCTGAAAGGAACAAAAAAGCAGTCTGTTGTGAAATCGAACCCGCTGACCTCATCAAAGCCGTATTTCACTATTCAGTATTTGTTTGAACTATTTCACAGCATTGAGGTATTTTTTTTAGGTATTTTGCTCTCTCAATGCAATGAGATGATCTTTGTTTTCCCATACACTTTCTATTTCGATTGTTTAGTACCTCCGTTAAGGAGGTCATGTTTTTGCTTTTGTCTATTATTTTTGTTTGTAAACAGCACTAAAATTAAAAACAAGATCTATGATGAAGATGGAGCCGAAGAAAGTATACTTTTGTTACCACATGCCGTTGGTCCCACACGTAGTTGGTGCCACATAATTCTAGTGGATCCACATACCGCTAGTCCCACAATTTTGATAATTCATAGCAGTATGTGGGACTAGTGGTACAACTTGTCCCACATAACGTTTCACACATACAGTAACCTTCTCCCCACATAATCTTTAGTCCCACATACTACTATTGCCACAAAATGTGGGACTAAAGATTATACAACAAATAAATTAATATCGTAAAAACTGGACTATAAGACGCACCTGTATATTTATAAGCCGCATCCCTTAAATTGACAAAATATTAGGGATTTATTCACATATAAGCCACACTAGTTTATAAGTCGCAGAGAAAATTGTATACATGTGCACAAACCAACACAAATATAGAATTTCTCCTATCAGAACATGAGAATTTAATGTCCACAGATACTTTAAACATGAGAGATTTGAATCTATTGATTACCAAAACCAGTCCAAAGAAGCTCAAAATAGGCTGAACAATGTGGCCAGAAACAGATGTAATCGTACTGTTACATGTGGAATGGAAACAAAATCCACCGACAAGCCGCATCAGTCTATAAGCCGCATGGGCCTAAGTTGAGGGAAAAGTAGTGGCGTTGTCTGCATTTTATGGTAAATAAAATAAACCTATCTCCTCTTCCAATCTTTTCAATTTACGTTAATCTCCAAGTTCTCCTTCACTTATTATCCACTCTACTAAACTGGGAGTTTAAAAAAGGTTGAAAAAGAATATGAAGAAGTCCTTGACTCTTTAAATGATTATTTTGATATCGTTCCCAAAATATCCACTGTCCTAGTTTGTTGTTACTGGTAAACAGGTCTATGAGTAATGAATAACAGTCATCCCATGCCCTGTGGACCGTACGTGATGTGTGGTGGGGGTCAGTGTTTTTTCGGGTCACAAGCATATTGTGGTTGTATTATCTGATCACTGATAACTGTGACTAAAATATATGCGTTGGCTGGTACTTTTGTCCCTGATGACATTGTGACTGACTGCGCATAGGTGATTTAAATCAATGTCCTTGTGCTGCTGCTTTTAGCTGAAAGGTCTGTATTTTTCTTGTTGGCGATTTTGTCCATTGTGGTCGTTGTCAACTGACCAGTATACTATGAATATAATGCAATTCTGTTTCTGTGTGATTTAAATGACAGACTTTGTTGGTGTGTAAAAAAAACCCACTCTACAACCTTTTGTCGTTTTATCAGACAGCAGCACAGTCTAAGTCTTGCACTATTTTAACCATACATTTGCCCATCCCCCCACCCACCCTTTTTTGTGGACCAGTTGCTCTGGTGATTTGTGTGTTTTATTGTCTTTGTATACACAAATAGCTGGAGATGGGGATTTAAAACAAACAGAATAAATAGCATAGCCTTCGCCCAGATTTTTCGCCCAGGTATTTAATAAAATTCATTTTATGTGTGTCAGTGTGTGTGTGTGTGTGTCAGTGTGTGTGTGGGGGTTGTTTTTTTAAACTGCGAGTGTGAGTGTGTGTGTGTGTGTGCGTGCGAGAGAGAGAGAG
Source organism: Phymorhynchus buccinoides (assembly GCA_017654935.2). Taxonomy (NCBI): domain Eukaryota; kingdom Metazoa; phylum Mollusca; class Gastropoda; order Neogastropoda; family Raphitomidae; genus Phymorhynchus; species Phymorhynchus buccinoides. The sequence continues at coordinate 69,375,559 of CM065683.1, forward strand.
AGAGTGTGTGTGTGTGTGAGAGAGTGTGTGTCAGTGTGTGTTTGTGTGTGTGCGTGTGCGATAGAGAGAGAGAGTGTGTGTGTGTGTGTGTGTGAGAGAGAGAGTGTGTGTCAGTGTGTGCCCAGGCTATGGGCAGGCAGGCAGAAGTGTTGTAAGCCTGAAATTCAAATTTATTTCATTTCTGTTTCAGAATTATGTCGGGCTTTTAGTTTTTGTTTTTTAAACAATCTTTAAGTGTAACTGGACTCTTTATATCCAGCAATTTTACATTGAGTTTGCTTAAACTATGCAAACTGAAAGTAAAACACTGTACACTAAGATGAGCGCCTAGAGCTTAAGTTAAAGGTGAAGCACTATCTACATTTTCTTAAATAAATAAAAGGGACTGGTTTCAGGTACACTACAGTAGTTGCTATTTTCAATCAATAGGGCATTTGCCACGAGTGTTCGTTCTCTATACTAGACTACTAATTTGCCCGCACTCGTTCTGCCCGAGTTACGCTGACCTTTTGAATTTAACTCTCTAAGTTCAACTCGATGAAATTCAAGGTCGCCGGCATGCGGCAAATGGCTTACTGCTATGCAGTGGAACCTCCCTTATAAGACCTCCCATTATAAGACTCACAATCATCCCGCAAAACAAGGGGTCCCAGGGTCTCCTTCACTTACTGTATGGAGGGTCCTAGAGGCGGGATAGACAGAGGGTCCCAGTGACATTGCGAATGCTAACAAGAATTTTTCTAGTGCATGTCTGTGACCCCCTTCACATTCTTTTAAAGGGTCCTCTAGAATCCTAGTACTTCATAGACCCCCAAATGAGGGTCCCTGGGAGCCCTGGGTCTTATAAGGGAGGTTCCACTGTACATATCTTTAAAATCTTAAGATGTGCTGCAAAGATAACAGACATAAGACTAGGGTAAGATCTAACAAGTATAAACTTTCAACCCACCACAATCCTTCAAAAATTATTTAGTGTTTACACATTTCAAGCACTGTAGAAGTGGGTTAAGCAAACAAAAAGTTCAGAGCAATTGATTTATATAAAGAGTGTCACAGTGTTTTAGTGCAAAAGCAGTGTTTGGATCACATAACTAGCGGAGTGGGCAAAAAGCCAGAACAAATAGACTATAAATAAATGGAGAACTAAATAGCGCACACCTCTTCGCCAGCTATAAACTATTTTCATATCAGTCTTTATATCAGCCTGTTACAATAGTGGGTGTCATCCCTGTGGCAAGGCTCTTTGTTGTCGATGAGGCTATAAGCTGCATGATTTGAACTGAAACAGTGACACAAATGACAACAAATAGGTTTGAATGTGTACCACAGGGTGAGATATATTCAAAGATTGCTGAATAAAATGCAGGTGTGTTTTTAAAAAAAAAAACTTTTGTGAGTTACCGTGGGTTTTTAATTTATTGAATGTACAGTACTTTATTTATGTCAGCAAATGTATTTAACTGTATTAGGTAGAATGGAAAATTCAAAAGAATATTATTTGCACTGCATCATATATATATGAATCAGTCATTCACAATATTGTTGCTTTTTCTTTCTATTTAGTATGCTGATTGGATGGTTTGCAGAACTGTGTAAATGTGTTGTTCTCTCAAGATGTCTGTTTTGTTTGTCTTTGTTAACCCTTTCATTGTTTTTAAATTTAAAAAAGAAAACAAAGAAAATCAACATCAAGTTTTGAAGTATAAAAAAGTATGGGTAAAGACACCCCCCCCCCCCCCCCCCTCCTCCATTTCTTAGTTCTTTCCATTTTTTGTAGTCTTGCCTTTCTTACTGCATATTGAGTACTTCATCCTCTATCGTTTGCTATATTTAACATTCATTTTCATCCATTTACATAATTAAGCATATGCTGCGCATTCAATTTCAATAATAGTAGAAGATGAAGGCAAGACGGAAAAAACACAATGAACCAGGACTGACAAATGCTCTGCGGCTGTTGTGTGTACTACACTACAAGGGGGGGTCCTATTACAGTATTAGATAATGGCCTTTATCATGACTGCGATTAATTATTCAACAAAGATAATTATCTCAAAAAGTTGATAAGATATGTAGCTTAATGCTTGGTAAGAAAGGCAGGTGTGAAAATGTGGGGAGAGCTGAGAAATGTAAGAGGGGGGCACATATTGACCTTTACCGAAGTATGTTTTTTTCTCTGTGTGTGGGATGAACAGCAGTTACACCACATGACCAGGACACGGATGGTGTCATTCCATTAGGCGTCTATTTAGGTGGAACCAGTCCCACATGACATGACTTGTGATGTTAAATGTTCGCTACCACATGCTGGTTGGCTACCTCCGCAGAAGACTCACTCCCATTGTCAAGTAAAGAAGTAAATGTGTCGATCATTACCAGGAAACTTTTTCGGTTGTAGAGGGGTATCTTCTTTTTCTTCATCGATTGCTCAGACAGTTTTGTGTCAATTTTGAGCGCAGATACACCATGCTGCTGTTATGTGCCTAACTAAGAAATAGTTAGAATGGAGATAGTAGATGACAATAACTGAATAAGCAAAAGGAAAAGGCAGAGTCAAAGAGAGTGACAGATTAGAGGAATCTACAAGCACAGAACTTCCAGGTAGGGGAACTATTTATGCAAAAGACCCCCCCCCCCCCCCTCCCCAAAGGGATGTACGTTTTGTAGTTCAAATAACTAAAATAATACCAATAGTCAAAATACTCGTTATTTTCCCACTCTTTCTCCCTGGCAACACAGTGTTATGGTAGTAATGATATTACCAGCATAATAACTGTGTTGCCATGGGGAGAGAGTTTTTAGAAAACCCACTGTGTATTTTGACCATTTCAAAAAGAATAATTATGGTCACATTTCTTTGCTTGTGTGTATTTTCCAGACGCCAGAAAGTGAAGCTATGGAAGGACAGTAGTTATCTCCTGGTGTAGAACTCTAAACAAAGGGCATTGACCAAGGTGCGGTCTGTACATTCGGACCCCTTTCTCCTAAGTGACAATCGTCATGGCATCTCCATCCGCCGCTGCTACTGATGGTGCCTGTGGCGAGAGCAACGGCAGTCAGAACTCTGACTCCGACGTGGATACTGAATCCTTACCAGGTAACCGTTTGTTGGCGTTTTCTCCTGTTTTTGTGTGTTTTGTTTCAAAACCATTTTTCATAATTGTGAAGATGATTATAGTGTTGTATGTTTTCTCCGGAGAATACTATCTACACTCACCTTGGTTTAACCCTTTCGCTGCCAGCCATTTTTTAGCCCAAATTATCCAATAAATTTACATTGGGTAAAGAAAATATTTTGTCTGAAATATTGGGGATTCCTTTACTACATGCTTTGGGCCTATCCTTAACTCCCCAAATCAAGAACACAAATATCATTGGATAACAGACCCTGAATTCAAGGTTTTTACTGACATGGGTGTTCAATCATTGTGGTGCAAAAATGTGACGTTGGCGGCGAAAGAGTTATGGCTATGTCAGACCAATTGACATAGGCTAGAACACCAAGGCTACATCAAAATGTTATGCTGTGCAGTTAAGCGGGCATTGTTTGTGGCCATGAGGTGGCAGCAGGCAGGGTGGTTGCGAGCCTCGTTAAGATCTACATGTCACATAAGCCTGTGGCGTGTCATATGATGCAGTCACACGCGGAGCGCTAGTCTTGCATAAAATGATTAGCGCCTTGTTTCTGGTTTTGTTCTTCTTTTGCTTTTGCTTTTTCAGTGTTGCTTTGTAGCGACATTAGATCTCTGGAAAAGTGCAGTCAATCACCACTAAGTCATCAAAAACAACCCTCCAGAGGAGCCGTAGCACTGCTGCTGTGCCTTTTGGTATATTTTTTAATATTTGTTACTGCTGTCAATGTCAGTTGTGTTCTGTGACTGGTATCTTCTTCACATGCAGTGCCGTATTGTGGGTCTCCTAAAGTCTTAGTGCATGGGTGCAAGCAACTCTTTCAGTTTCACACTGGTTTCAGTTTTTAATATGTTACCAGAAACTGAACTTCAGTTTTTATATTAAAATCATCCAAAAATAAAATTGACCACAAGCGATTTGGGGCGTTTTGAACTTAGGTTGTTCTATCCTGGAAGTCTCTTTCAGGGAATCTTGAAAACAGCATGGTGATGCCATATCGTTTTCAAAGGCAATGTAAACATTTCACAAGGCTTATCGGATTCCAACTGTCTCTGTTCATCATTTTATCTGTCTGTTTGTCTCGTTATTCCTCTCTTGCATTGCCCTCCTGAGTCCTCCAACAGGGCTCTGCCCCTGTACACCTGGGTGTCCCATGGACCCCTGCCTTTAAGGTTTTATTTTTATTTTTGGGAGTTGCACACATGCTATTGGCAGAATTGATAGGAAGTGAGGGGGGGGGGGGGGGGGGGGCAGGTTTTTTGTTTTTTTGTATGAACAAGAAAGCCACTTGTGTACTTAAGCCAAGCAGTGTGTGTGTGTGTTAATACAGCTTGCAGTGACATTTATTAAATCTTTACAGAGATAGAGAGATGTTTGTGTGGGATTGAATGTTGTTACCTGTCTGTCGTTTCTGACAATGACTGCCAGATAGCAGAGGGTTACAATTTGTTTATAGCGGAGAAGCTGTGCCCAGGGTACATCCCCACTGTCTCAGCCAAAGGGATTTGAGGACGAGAGTTGGCGTTGGGGAAGGTCCCCAAAGGCCAACCAATCCCATTGGCTGCAGCACTGGAGACGGTGGAAATGCCCCCTTACCTAGTTAGAGAGTCATAGTCTTCCACAAGAGACTAAGCTGTACCATGATATTCCAATACTGTAGAAAGTCAACGTGAGCCTCCTTAATAACTTAATTTTAACCCCTTCCCTGCCAGCCCCATGTCCACTATGCCAAGGTCAGTGTGATGTCATTGATGATGTCATAATGTCACAAGTCTGGAATGCTGCGTTCTGTTCTAGAACAGACAGCAGGGACACAGCCTCCAAACCATTTTCTCAGATTGAGTCTAACAAAGTCTCTTTCATATTTTATAATTGAAAAAAAATATCGTCTCTCAATATTTCTCCGCCAGTGATGGGGTTAATGTCTGTGTTTAGATTTCAGATGAGACTTACCCATCGGAACAGATAGTGCATTTTTCTACCATCCATATTAGAAGTATTTTAACCTCATACTTTCAAGCAAATGAAATAAGTTTGCTTCGGGGCTTTCAGGGGCATCTTGCTCCCTTCATCAGCATCGTCTGCTGAGAGGCCACTGGTGGTTCAGTGCACGCGATCGTGAGTACAGCTCAAGGCTGCACCCACGGTGTGATTATGGTTTTTTAAAATCTGGGTTTGTCTGTTCATTCCCTCCACTAGACATGGACCGGTCAACTCTAACTGTGGAGTGGTTATCTTCAGTGGTTCTCTACTTCTGTTTTTACTGTTGCAAGAAAACCAAGACTGTACAGTTACGTCTGTAAACGTAATTCGGTCAACTCTTAACCGAAATTGGTCAACTTTAGTGGTTTTTCCTATTCATTTGCCTTTTTGACTGGTGATTTCAACGATTTCACCCCTGGTCACGAATCGGGCATTTTCGTGATGCCTCTCTCCATAGCCTTTGCTGGGGTAATGTTAATTCACGATCACTTCGCTGACCAGTTTTCGGTTAAGTTTGTGGTTCTTCTCTCTTTGCTTGGTACCACTGATGATCATAGTGAGATTGACATGCCATTTAAGCATTTTGTGTTTTTTTGTTTTGCTTTGTCAGCTATGCCGTGGTTTGGGATGGACATCGGAGGGACGCTGACTAAGCTGGTGTACTTTGAGCCCACGGCTGTGGAGGAGGTCAATGGTATCGAGGAGAAGGAGACCTTGCGCACCATCCGCAAGTACCTCACGGGCAACGTCGCCTACGGGAAAACAGGTGGGTCCTTCACCGGTTCAACAGGTCAACAGGTCAACTCAACTGAAATTTGATGGCTTGGAGTCAAAACAGACTATCTTTAGATTGTCCATTGACGTATTATTGGATTTATTACAAAAACTTACAACTTGTATCAAACAATGATTGCAGAAATATAAAAAGGGGGTTTTGCTTTTTATATTTCAGCAGTCTTTTTTTTTTATAGAAGTTATTCGTAATAAGTTCAATAATATGTCAATGGACTATCTAAGGATAGTCCGTTTTGACTCCACCTGGATTATTAGAGTTCAGAGAATCAGGAAACAAAGTTGATACGATTTTTTAGAAGCTTTGAATTTAACTTATTTTCAAGTTCAAGAATGGTAAATGTTAGCATGGGCGAAATTATTACAGGAATGTTCCTGAAATCCGGATAAGAAAAGCTGATAGAAAGAGTCTTCAGGATTGGCCATCTTATCATCCGGAACCACGGTCTTATAAAATAAAACATTTCTGCCAACACTGATGACAGATTGAAACAAGACAATAAGCATGCAATTCTATCTCCACCCCCACCCATCCTGTATACACAGACACACACATATTGGATATAATTTTTAATGCGGTCACCACTTCAGGATTGGGAAGATTCAGAGAACATTGAAACGTGTCATTTCAGGATTGAGAGAATGTTTCATCCATGTTTTAATAGACGATTTTCGGAAAAAAAACTAGGGGAGAGAACTTCGTGAAAATTATAGTTGTTTACCTCGACCAGAGAGGGACAAAACCATAGTAACCATGGCGTCGAAGCGATAAACCATGATGTGAGTGAGCGACTTGCAAACATTTTTTGGAGAAATGAGGGGTGATTACAAGAATGGTAAATGTTAGCATGGGCGAAATCCCCAAAAGAGATTGAACTTTGCAAAATGTGATGTAAGTGTAAATGACGACAACTTTAGAATGACGCACTGTGTTCTTTGTGATGTCTGTCTACTCAAACACACGAGGCAACGGCTACATTAAGCCAATGTTTGTCCCCAATGTTTCCGAACAATTCCTATTCATGCTGGGAAAGGTTTGGACATTGCTTGTTGTTTAGTGTCGTGCTGTCTGGTGCTGCGCTGCATTCAACTTTGAATCATACAGTCGTGTCTTGTTGTTAAGTGTCGTGCTGTCTGGTGCTGCGCTGCATTCAACTTTGAATCATACAGTCGTGTCTTGTTGTTTAGTGTCGTGCTGTCTGGTGCTGCGCTGCATTCAACTTTGAATCATACAGTCGTGTCTTGTTGTTTAGTGTCGTGCTGTCTGGTGCTGCGCTGCATTCAACTTTGAATCATACAGTCGTGTTTATTTTTGTTTCCTTCTTTTTTTTCTCATGGAGAGCAGGACACTTTCCGCAACAAAAGCACACATCCACACGACGTTTTATGATTCAATGTTCAATGCAACGCAGCACCAAATGGCGGTACAGGACACTCATTCAGTTTGAAATCATTTGTCTTTAGTCTTTTGTCATGCTGATTTACTGTGTACAGACCTGTTTACATTACTCTTTTCAAGTAGTGTTCTACTCAATTTGAACCTCAACTACTCTTCAGAATTGGAAATAATTCTCTTTAATTCTTGATTGCTACTCATTTTCAGTGAACATTGTTTGGTGGTTTAAGGAATAAAACTACACATTTTGCACCAAAACTATTCATTTCAGCTATCCAGACTACTCAAGATTTGTGTAGGGGGTAAGCAGGTCTGTTTACACTAAAACAAATGTATATATATATATATATATATAAACAAATCCCCAAAAGAGAGCCTTACATGTGATCATTATTTTCAGGTATACGAGACGTCCACCTTGAGATGAAGGCCCAGGTGCTGGGGGAGCGGCCCGGGTCCCTGCACTTCATCCGGTTCCCCACCAGCGAGATGGCCGCCTTCATAGAGCTGGCCCGCGCCAAGAACTTCTCCAGCCTCGCCTCCGCCATCTGCTCCACCGGGGGCGGCGCCTTCAAGTTTGAAAGCGATTTTCAGCAGGTCAGTGACTCGCTTCATTTAGAGTTGTTCAGTTTTAACTGTTCTAGTACCCTGGGCCAAAACATTCGCCCAGTACATCACTCAGACATGCCTACCGTCCCTGTATGTCCGGGATTTGTCCCGGAAAGTTGATTTTAGAAGCGACTGTCCCGGAAATTCCTTATTTGCAATACGCGTCCCGGAAAAAAATATCTGGAATCGAAAATCTGTTCCATCGTGCCGTACGTTTAGAGAAGAACTGAGCCAGGAATCGTTATCATCTGCTAGACGGAATGCGCATGCACGAAGAAGATAGCCTCGGATCACGGATCAGACAAGTGTGAAAAGAAGAAGAAAACGGCCGTGAAGCGCGCGTGTGTTTTCAAGAAAGAGTTCACGGAAAAGTGGCCTTGTCTAAAACAAATAATACAAATTATTCAACAAACCAACAAACACTATTAATCTTTTATAATAACCTTTTGAAAGATGAATTAGACTGAATTAAAATCAAACCCAGTGCCCGTTAATGTCTACAACATTAACCTTTAATTATGAACTAAAAATATTTCGAATGACTTGTACTTTTAGTTTTAATGTGAAATAAAGAGAATGTCCACATTTATTCTTTCTGTGTGTGAATCCTTGTGAAGGTCTATCTTAAAGACCCACCACGTCACGTGTCAAAATCACGGTTTTCCCTCTTATAGCTGGTACTAAATCTTCCTAGCATAAGAGGGAATGTGACACGTGGCGTGGGGGGGTCTTTAATACTTTTACTTTAGTGTTAGTCTCTGCATATTATTATTAATCATATATGCTAGCACACTTAGGACAGTCTCTGACCTCTAAATAGCACACTTCATAGGCCAACACACTTGGGCCTAACTTAGTCATTGTGTATAAAACTTCACAACACATTTCTCCAACCGTTGAAAGTTCACGCCGTCCACAAGTCAATTGAACAGATTTTGATTCAGCGTCCTTGGATGACACATATGAATAGTCTCTAACAATGTCCTTTGTACAGTTTCCACTGACGCCACGACAGGAACTAGTCTAAATGTCATTCATTTTGTAGCAATACCACTTAATTAGGCTAAATCAATATTATCCACAGTAGCATACAGTAACTACTGGTCCCAAACAAACACTATGGTACAAATGGACCAGCTAGGGATCAGAACATTATGTGTGTTACCGTTTTTGATTACCCCGCCACGTGGACAGCCACACTCCGACTTTGGAGGATTTGGGATACTGATGATGTTATGCTAGGAGCTTGTCATGGCTAAAGACAATCCCCGCATAACTATGTATAGCATAACGACATTTTGATGTAGCCTTGGTGTTCTAGCCTAGATGTCAATTGGTCTGACACAGCCTTAGCTCTTCTAGCACCATGGGCAAATACATTCGCCAAAGACATAACTCTACACTCCCACCAAATGCAAAGACATTCACTGCCAAGCACCCGGCCATGTGTTTACCTTTGGATCCTACATGTATATCAATGTTTCTTCTGTTAAAGCAACGCACTCGGAAAAAAATAGTTACTCCCTTCTTGGCAGTTGAGATGCATCGGACAACCTAAAACGTCAAAGACAATACATGGCGCTAGAAGAGTGAAGCCAAGGCGAGGGCATTTGTGCAAGAACTAAGTTGTTTTGGCATGTAAGCAGATCGTTACACAGCAACTGTTGATCACAGGTGCCAGAAACCCTTGGTAATTTCAGGACATTCTCCAGTTTGTCCCCAGACATTTGAGAGAGTTTTGCTTTTTAGTTACAGTGGAACCTCCCTTATAAGACCTTCAAAAATAATCCAATATGAGGTCTTATAAGGGAGGGGTCTTATAAGGGAGTTAATTTTAATACTTACAAAGAAGGGCAATGTGTCGGAGAAGTAGGTCTTATGTGTTAGGGAGTCTTATAATGGGAGGTCTTATAAGGGAGGTTCCAGTGTATTAGCAACCCTGCTCCTAAGAATGGCTTTGACAAGCATTGGTCACCTTTTTATTCCATAGTTCTTTCAGTTTTTTTCTTACTACCCATGCACCAACCTCATCATTTGAATGTGAACCTGTGTACTAATTTGTAAGCGCTGTTGTGTTGTTTTCCTGTTTGTGTGTTTCCAGCACGTGAGCCTGCAGCTGCACAAGTACGATGAGCTGGACTGCCTGATTCGGGGCATCCACTTCATCGACCGACACAACCACGCATCAGAGTGCTACTACTGGACCAAGCACCGCGGCGCCCCCCCTCAACAGGCCCGCCCCAACCCACCATCGCCCTCTGCACCACACTCCCCTATGTTTGTCTCGGAGCACTCGATGAGCGGGGACAGCAGCCATGCGCACAGCGCTGCCAGTTGCTCGGGGATGAATGGAACGGATTCTGAGCATTCCATGCAGAACGGTGCCGGTGTTGACGATAGGTTAAGTGACGATGACCTGGACAGTTGGGTGAAAGCGCCGTTCGATTTCCGTAACCCCTACCCCTACTTGGTGGTGAACATCGGGTCCGGCGTCAGCATTTTGGCCGTGTATTCCCCCAACAGATATAAGCGGGTCAGCGGTACAAGGTACTGTCCTTTTGTTTTTGTGTCTGTGTCTTTTGTTTTAACGCATTTTGTGTATGTGCACGTGCAGATGTGTGTGTGTGTGGGTTTTTTAGTTTGTGTATGTTTATTTTATATTCTGTGTTGCGTCTGTTTATTATAAGTTTGCGTGTGTGTGTTTTTGCTGTTTTGTGTTTTAAAACTGTCAGTACTGTCTTTGGCCGGAATTGCAGTTAGGACTAATGTATGATTCCAAGTTAAAACGGCCGAATAACTTGCCCCCAAGTTTGACAGAGGGACATTCCTGGATTTTTGCTGATCTTTACTGTCTGCACACACCCTCACACACCTGCACACACACACACACACACACACACACACACACACACACACACACACACACACACACACACACACACACACACACACACACACACACACACACACACACACACACACACACACACACACACACACACAACCATGCACATGTACATACACGCACACACACACACACACTCTTCATTTTCGCAAAGTTTCAACTTTTATTATGCTGGTCTCTGATTTAGAAATGCTGTCGGATAAAGTTCTACATTGAGAATCCATATTGTAAAGTGTAAATCAGCTATTGTCTTTTAGCCCAAACCCCTTTGGGACTAACGTATGCATTAACCCTTTGCCGACAGCCATTTTTTAGCCAAAATTTTCCATTAAACTTGCATGGATAGAAAAAAAAATTTTTGTCTGAAATATTAGGGATTCTTCTGTGATATATTTGAAACATGGCCTCTCAAAATTAAGAACCCAAGATTATTGGATAACAGACCCTCAGTTCAAGAATTTTAATGACATGCGTGTTCAGTCACTGTGGTGCAAAAATACGACATTGATGGTGAAAGGGTTAAAGTAAAACCAACCAATTAGCATGTCCCCAGCATAGGTGGGGGAAAGTTCCTGCCCATATGTCCTTTAGGACTAACGTTTACATGAAAGTTGTTGTTGTTCCCTGGCTTAAAGACTCCAGGGATCATCCCAACAGCTAAAGCGATTGAACACTGTGATACAAATGCCCCAACTAGGGATGAGAACATTACGTGTGTGACCGTTTTTGATTACCCCCGCCACGTGGGCAGCCACACTCCGACTTTGGAGGATTGCATGAAGGTGAAGCCAGCCACTTGCCATGTCTGCAGCCTGGGCGGGGGGACGTTCCTGGGCCTGTGCTGCCTGCTGACTGGCTGCGAGACCTTCGAGGAGGCGGTGGAGCTGGCGTCCAAGGGAGACAACCACAAGGTGGACCGCCTGGTGCAGGACATTTACGGGGGAGACTACCAGCGCTTCAACCTCAAGGGGGATCTGGTGGCCAGCAGGTCAGTGGGAGAGGGGAGGAGGTGGGTCAGTGGGAGTGAGAGGGGAGGAGGTGGGTCAACCTCAAGGGGGACCTCAAGGGGGATCTGGTGGCCAGTAGGTCAGTGGGAGAGGGGAGGAGGTGGGTCAGTGGGAGAGGGGAGGAGGTGGGTCAACCTCAAGGGGGATCTGGTGGCCAGCAGGTCAGTGGGAGAGGGGAGGAGGTGGGTCAGTGGGAGAGGGGAGGAGGTGGGTCAACCTCAAGGGGGATCTGGTGGCCAGCAGGTCAGTGGGAGAGGGGAGGAGGTGGGTCAGTGGGAGAGGGGAGGAGGTGGGTCAGTGAGAGAGGGGAGGAGGTGGGTCAACCTCAAGGGGGATCTGGTGGCCAGCAGGTCAGTGGGAGAGGGGAGGAGGTGGGTCAGTGAGAGAGGGGAGGAGGTGGGTCAACCTCAAGGGGGATCTGGTGGTCAGTGGGAGAGGGGAGGAGGTGGGTCAGTGGGGAGGAGGGGAGGAGGTGGGTCAACCTCAAGGGGGATCTGGTGGTCAGTGTGGAGAGGGGAGGAGGTGGGTCAACCTCAAGGGGGATCTGGTGGCCAGCAGGTCAGTGGGAGAGGGGAGGAGGTGGGTCAGTGGGAGAGGGGAGGAGGTGGGTCAACCTCAAGGGGGATCTGGTGGCCAGTGAGTCAGTGGGAGAGGGGAGGAGGTGGGTCAGTGGGAGAGGGGAGGAGGTGGGTCAACCTCAAGGGGGATCTGGTGGCCAGCGGTCAGTGGGAGAGGGGAGGAGGTGGGTCAGTGGGAGAGGGGAGGAGGTGGGTCAGTGGGAGAGGGGAGGAGGTGGGTCAGTGGGATAGGGGAGGAGGTGGGTCAACCTCAAGGGGGACCTGGTGGTCAGTGGGAGAGGGGAGGAGGTGGGTCAGTGGGAGAGGGGAGGAGGTGGGTCAACCTCAAGGGGGACCTGGTGGTCAGTGGGAGAGGGGAGGAGGTGGGTCAGTGGGATAGGGGAGGAGGTGGGTCAACCTCAAGGGGGATCTGGTGGTCAGTGGGAGAGGGGAGGAGGTGGGTCAGTGGGAGAGGGGAGGAGGTGGGTCAACCTCAAGGGGGATCTGGTGGTCAGTGGGAGAGGGGAGGAGGTGGGTCAGTGGGATAGGGGAGGAGGTGGGTCAACCTCAAGGGGGATCTGGTGGTCAGTGGGAGAGGGGAGGAGGTGGGTCAGTGGGATAGGGGAGGAGGTGGGTCAACCTCAAGGGGGACCTGGTGGTCAGTGGGAGAGGGGAGGAGGTGGGTCAGTGGGATAGGGGAGGAGGTGGGTCAACCTCAAGGGGGACCTCTGGTGGTCAGTGGGAGAGGGGAGGAGGTGGGTCAACCTCAAGGGGGACCTGGTGGTCAGTGGGAGAGGGGAGGAGGTGGGTCAGTGGGAGAGGGGAGGAGGTGGGTCAACCTCAAGGGGGATCTGGTGGTCAGTGGGAGAGGGGAGGAGGTGGGTCAGTGGGATAGGGGAGGAGGTGGGTCAACCTCAAGGGGGATCTGGTGGTCAGTGGGAGAGGGGAGGAGGTGGGTCAGTGGGATAGGGGAGGAGGTGGGTCAACCTCAAGGGGGATCTGGTGGTCAGTGGGAGAGGGGAGGAGCATGGGTCAATATGGGCCATGGGCAGTGGGTGGATGCCTCATGCCTCCATACGTGGAGCTGGACGACCTGTGCAGCTTTGCCCCCTCCACGGTGTTTCTTCCCCAGTGGGGATGCTGTAAATGCCGGGGGTGCAGCTTTGGGCAAAAATAGTTTGCTTCCTGTGCCTTTGGGCACATGGAAGTTCTGTTGCTTGTACAGCTTCCTCTAATCTGTTGCTTCCTGTGCACTTTGGGCTCTGTTGCACTCTTGCTTTTGCAGCCCTTGTGCTTTGCTGTCATCTACTATCTTTCTGACTTATTGGCCCATTCTCCTGCCTTTTTTCAAAAAAAGTCTTCCAAATATTTTTTATCCTTTGAGCTCCTCCAAAATTGAAATGTGTCGGCTGGGCTGTATGCAGCGGGGAAACCAGTAAAAACTGAAAACCGGACACATCCCGGACTTCTGGATCTGTAATCCCCGGTGATAAAGCGTGCTGCTTGGAGTTGCACTCTCTCCAGCTTTTCAGTATCCTGGTTCTGATATGGGTCCCATTCCTTAGTACTGTATTCCAGCTTGGATCGGACCAATGCAGTGCACGCCAGGCGTCTGCATTCTCTAGGACAATTCTGGTTTTAGAACATGACACATAAGTAATGGATGATAACTGTAATTTTGGACAACCGTTTAATTTAGCACATAGTGTTCATGCATTTATGGACAAATTTTAAGCTTACGCTGTTAAACACATTGAATTGACTACTGATTATTGCTTCTTTCAGGTACATACTAAAATGCACGGTGTTGCTTCCTGTGCAGCTTTGGGCACATGCTGTAAATGCACGGTGTTGCTTCCTGTGCAGCTTTGGGCACATGCTGTAAATGCACGGTGTTGCTTCCTGTGCAGCTTTGGGCACATGCTGTAAATGCACGGTGTTGCTTCCTGTGCAGCTTTGGGCACATGCTGTAAATGCACGGTGTTGCTTCCTGTGCAGCTTTGGGCACATGCTGTAAATGCACGGTGTTGCTTCCTGTGCAGCTTTGGGCACATGCTGTAAATGCACGGTGTTGCTTCCTGTGCAGCTTTGGGCACATGCTGTAAATGCACGGTGTTGCTTCCTGTGCAGCTTTGGGCACATGCTGTAAATGCACGGTGTTGCTTCCTGTGCAGCTTTGGGCACATGCTGTAAATGCACGGTGTTGCTTCCTGTGCAGCTTTGGGCACATGCTGTAAATGCACGGTGTTGATGCCTGTGCAGCTTTGGGCACATGCTGTAAATGCACGGTGTTGCTTCCTGTGCAGCTTTGGGCACATGCTGTAAATGCACGGTGTTGCTTCCTGTGCAGCTTTGGGCAAATGCTGTAAATGCACGGTGTTGATGCCTGTGCAGCTTTGGGCACATGCTGTAAATGCATGGTGTTGCTTCCTGTGCAGCTTTGGGCACATGCTGAGCAAGCAGAGGCGCGAGGAGGCGACCAGGGAAGACCTAGCCAAGGCCACGCTGGTGACCATCACCAACAACATCGGCTCCATTGCGCGCATGTGCGCCGTGACTGAGGTAAGCGTGAAGTTGGTCATTTCTAAACACGCTTCCCTCCCCTATGCAGTAGAACCTCCCTTATAAGACCTTCAAAAATCATCCCAAATGAGGTCTGATAAGGGAGGGGTCTTATAAGGGAGGTAAGTTTAATACTTACAAAGAAGGGCAATGTCTCTGAGAAGTAGGTCTTATGTGGGAGGTAGTCTTATAATGGGAGGTCTTATAAGGGAGGTTCCACTGTACCATATTTTCGCATCTTACTTTGCATTTGTAGTTTGATTGGAGAAACCGATTTCCATGAATAGCCTTCTGGAAGACTGTGGAATGGAATGCACCTGCTGCTCAGAACCACAGAATTAGCCTTATAATAAGGTTCCAAAGAAAAAGGTGGATATTTTAGAGTACATTGTATTCTTTAATGAATAAGTAATGTTCGGTTATCAGATGAAGTCTGTCTGTCTCCTGATAATGCCATAAGAGTGGAAGTGAGAGGGAGAAATCTGCCGATTCCAATCATGTAGATCTAATGGCAGAATTAAAACTTTTTAGCTGACCCAGTTTGCATACAGTGTTGTGTGAGCTGTCGTTTCCTTACTTCTATACCTGAAGTTAAAAACAATGAGAATGCTTGTAGCCCTCTTTCGTTTCTCTTTCCGTTTATGGCTGTTTTGTTTGTGTGTATGGCTGGAGTGATTTGTTGAGATTATTTAAAAATCATCCAAAATCATGCGATTTCTAGGTTTGCAGCTTAGTGCAATGCTTTTAACTGCAATGCGATCGAGTTTAAAAAAATCTTTTAACCCATTTTACAATCACCTGATAATCATATTCATCATCTTTTTTTTTAATCATTTCATCAATTATTTTTTTTCATTTTAAATTTGTTATTTTAAAGATACTGGTAGTTTTGCTGAGATTTGGTTTGGTGATATGTGTACATATTTATAGTGTTTTAGGGACATATTGAGGGAAATGGTCAGTTGCATTGATGAGCCGAACAGCCGAAGCATTTGAACACTATGGTACAAATGCACCAGCTAGGGATGAGAGCATTGTGTGTGTGGCCGTTTTTTATCACCCCGCCATGTGGGCAGCCACACTCCGACTTCAGAGGATTTTGGATACTGATGATGTTATGCTAGGAGCTTGTCATGGCTAAAGACAATCCCCGCATAACAATGCAGAGCATAACAACATTTTGATGTTGCCTTGGTGTTCTAGCTTATGTCAATTGGTCTGACACAGCCTTAAGCCAAGGCGACTGTTTCTCTGTGAGATTACCCAGTTTTACAGACTACAAGGCGATGCTTTTGCCCAGACTGAGACCCCTGCGCCTTATAATGTGACTGATAATATTGTAGCAAAATAAAGTCACAAAATCTGAATTTGGTGTTAAATTTGGGGGGTGTGCCTTAAAATTAGGTGCTCCTTATAGTCCGTAAAATATGGTATGTCTTGACAAAAGTTTTCATTCTCTCTCTTTTGCAACTCAAGCAAACTAAATGTCTAAAATGCACACGCACGCGCACACACACACACACACACACACACACACACACACACACACACACACACACAAAAAAAAAAAAACCCCACACACACACACACTTTGAGAACATTTATTAAAATAAAAAATGTCTAAAACGTTTTGCTTTTTTCCCCCCAGAAAATTGAACGTGTGGTGTTTGTGGGTAATTTTCTGCGTGTGAACACCATATCTATGAAGCTGCTGGCCTACGCCATGGATTTCTGGTCAAAAGGCGCTCTGAAAGCTCTCTTCTTGGAACATGAGGTATGTGTGTGTGTGTTGGCTTGTTGGTGTGTCTCTGTCTGTGTGTGTGTGTGTGTGTGTGTGTGTGTGTGTGTTCATTGCTAACCTTCCCTGATGACTTAAAACTTCATATTAGTTGACTGTGGTTCAGACACCCATGCTTTCCATATAGCGTCATTGTTACACATCATCAATCACCGACTGTGGGTGGTTCAGACACCCATACATAGAGGCATACATAGTCAAAATCCTCATTCAACGACTGGGTGGCTGGAACACCCATGCACTCTGTAGAGGCATTTTTGTTGAAAAGCCTTATCCAGTGGGTGATTTTAACACCCATACTCTATGTAGTGGAATATTTGTTAAAATACCTCATTTGGTGAGTGTGGGTAGTTGAAGCACATTATACTCTTGATCTCCGTAAAGAAAATCACATTAGAATCCTTACTGATGGAGTTTGGGAGGAAGAAACATCCACAGAAGTCGACAGATAGGGATAAGTTGGTTTTTCATTCGGTAAATGTAAGGGTGTCTGAGACCCCCACAGTCGACTAATAGGGATTTTCCCTATATTAAGTATGGGTGTCTAGGTCTAGGTATTAGGTACTTTATAGTCACAGAGGCGTCTCTGTGAAATTCGGGTTGCTCCCACCTGGAGAGCGCGTCGCAGCCAGAGGCGTGCCACCCATATTTTGGGGGGGGGCATGCGATTTTTGTGTGACTGATGAGGAAGGAAAGGGGGTGGTGGTAAATTTTGACCAAATGACAACTTTTTCGTTGCCACTGGGTTTAACGTATGCTAAGTGCATGGGTACATGGGACCTCGGTTTATCGTCTCATCCAAAAGACTCCACGTTCAGACCGTAAAGCCTAGTGCAAAGTGAGAGGAAAAATCCCCTGTACCCAGGTTCGAACTCGGATTTACTTGACACGAAGCGAACGCGCTACCACTGTGCCACTCTACACCTTATTGCGATTTGTGTGCAGGGTTACTTTGGTGCCATGGGGTGTCTCATGGAGTACCTCAAGCTAGGGCATCCCACTTGAATGGAGAGGACAGACTGCGTCTCTGACATGAAGGACAAGGAAGTTGACTGTTTCAGTCGGCAAACCGTTCATACTAATTTCAAAAAATTCAAAAATCTTCTGGACAAAGACAGAACGATGTCAAATTTTTATACTACTTTCGATGAATAAAATAAAAAATAAAAAGAAGAAAATGTCCATTCCATATTTTTGTTAAATTTTATAGTTTAGCTGTAGAAAGCAAGCCACCCTGAAACAAATCAAAGTCACTAACGAGAAAGGGCGTAAAAGGGCCGCGAGGCCCACTTCTAGCCCTAATTACTACTACTACTACTAATGCTCTGAAAATCACACAGACACGAATACAAACTTTACTGTCAAATACTTAATCATAAATTTGGCTTCTCATCACTCATATCGTTTGCCAAAGGTTCGGAATACACGTCAGTTTTTACCCTTTCCCCATGGCAATGCAGTGACACTAGTAATGATATTACTGGCCGGTCACTGCATTGCCATGGGGAATTGTATGAATGTATGTTGATTTGTTTGTGAGCAGCTCGCTACCACTGTTGTTGTGTACTGTGTGGGTGGTTGTCATAATAAGCAGGTCTGGGTCATCCTTTTTTGAGGATGAACTTGGGTCTGTATTGTTGTGGCAACTACTTTCACTTTGCTAGGTGCCATAAATGACTTTGGTAAAAAGGGAGTTAATTATGAGAAGTTCCTTCCCCTTATTCATTTCACTAATGTTTTCCTTATCGACTTTTAGTAGTAATGAAAAGTGTTATATTTAATTAGAAAACAATCATAAATTCAGCCAGCTTCTGTCCTCATTAAATCACTCATGTCGTTCGCTAAGTAGTAAGGTACCATATTCCTCGGACTAGAAGGCGATACGCCGCGCCTTATCAAATGACTACTAACATGGTAAGAAAGTATAACAACAAAATCTGATTTTTGTGTCAAAGATTAGATAATCACTACTTGTGGCGGTGCCACAGCCGATGAGGTTTAACCGAGGCGTGGTCACCGCTACAGCTATCTGTATTAACCCTTTCACCACCAATGTCGCATTTTAGCACCATGAAGGGTTAACACCCATGTCACTAAAAGGCATCAAATCAGGTCCTGTTATTCAAAGACCCTATTGTCTTAATTTTGGGAGGTAAGGATAGGCCTAATGTTATACATGTCACAGAGGAATTCGCAATATTCCAGATATTTTATTTTCTCTACCCAGTTAAGTTTAAAGGTATTTTTTGGCTGAAAAATGGCTGGCGGCGAAAGGGTTAATAAAAACAATCGGGACTTTACTGGTTTCGTACTGCCTCTGGGCATTGCCTCCAGTATCGTTCCCACCATATTTGTATTTACAAATGTCCCATATGTGTCTGATTCAGACCAAGAGGACGTAAAACTCCATTTTCTCTCTGTGTCAAATTAGTGGGGTGCGCCTTCTAATAAGATGCGCCTTATAGTCCGACAAATATGATAAGCGTTATCTTTAATTAAAAAACAGGCATTGACCTGTTACTTTATATGACAGGAAAGGGGGGGAAACAACTAAAGCACAGCCATTCCAAACTGTATCTGTTATTTTATTTAATGTATTGGGTGCATTGAATAAAATGATAGATCTACTTCTTCTGGAATGTGATATAATAACATATAATTGAATATCAACATGTCATTTTTTTTTTACAAATGAATTCTTGGGCCATTGTATTGGCATTTAAGGGAAGCGAACTCCCATCCTTATTTATTGAGATGAAATATTTTATTGAAGGCATTTCAGTAATGCGTTTGTACAACCATTGCATTTGGGATCAAGTTAGCGCATGGCCTGTTTTTTTTAAATTTGTTGGTGAAGTTGTTTTGTTTATTGAATTATCATGATCTAAAGAATATGTTGCTTTATTTCGTTGTTTATGTGGAGAGATTATTGTTTTAGTTTATATTGTTAATGTGGGGAGACGTGTTGACATACTGTATGCGGTTTTATTTATTGCCAAACTAAGTGGCGAGGATTATTGAATTGTTATGATTTGTACATTGTTATTGTTAATGTTTCTGTGCTGTAGCCAAAATGTCATGATTATGCTTTTGGGGATTACAGCACTGAATTGTGAACAACTGCTGTACTTGATAAAGAAAAAAGATTCTTTGTTAGAATAATTGTCTCAATTTTTTATTTAAAAGTTTTTGTTGGAGCTCAGGCATATGCTGGAGGCCAACAAAGATGGAAATACAGATGTATGACATTTTTAATGTCTTAAATATTTAATAATAATGATAACTAACATTTACAGAGCGCCCTTTCTCTCTTGAGCTCAGGGCGCTTCACAAATTATTTAAATGAATAAATAGATAGATCATAAATATTTAAATAAACCACTAAAATATTAGCCTTCACAAACACGCACAGTCACAACATGCGCACGCACTCACACACAATGTGGGGAACATAGTTTTAAGGCAGGAAACAGGACAATGAAGAAATCAGAGGTATTGCTGGAAGAGGTGAGTTTTAAGAGCGGTTTTGAAAGATTGGAAACATTTAGCAGAATGAAGTTCATAGGGTAGGGAGTTCCAGATAAAAGGGGCACTGAAAGAAAATGAACATTCACCATATGTCTTAGTGTTTGTACGAGGGATAGAAAGGATAAATTTGTGAGAAGAGGAACAGAGAGACCTGGAGGGTGAGTACAGGACAAGAATATCTCTTTTTATTATGGAGCTACTTCATCTATGTTTAAGTACAGGGACATAAGTATAGTGGCATGAATATTATTTATTTTATAAGTCGGTCCTTCCATATAATAATAATAATAATAATAGTGAATCATTTATATAGCGCATTCCTCCACCAATGTGGAGCTCTATGCGCTTAACAACAACAAAAATTAAGAAGCAACAAATTCAACAACAACACGAAATAATCGCTCACGCACATGCAAATAGGCATACACATACACACCCCACCCACACATACACGCACGTACCGGCACATACACACACACACACACACACACACACACACACCGTTACCATCACCACCACTCACCCCACCCAAAAAACACAATACAAAATACAATCAGTTGAACAAAGCATCAACACACACACACACACTCTCTCTCTCTCTCTCTCTCTCTCTCTCTCTCTCTCTCTCTCTCTCTCTCTCTCTCTCTCTCTCGCAAGCAACAAAGCTGACGTACACATTGCAGTCAACACACAGTGAAACTAATATGGGGGGAGGGGAGTGTGTGTGTGAGAATAGAGTCCAGAAGTAATGTGGCCTAAAGGTTGTGATGTAGCTTGAACAGGTGGGTCTTGAGAGCTGATTTGAAACATTGCAAGGACTGGATATGGCGGATTTCGCGTGGTAAGGAGTTCCAAACTGATGGGGCCGAAAAGGAAAAGGAGCGCTCACCAAACATTTTTGTTCGTGTACTAGGAACACAGAGAATTTTGGAATCTGAAGATGACCGCAATTGCCTTGATGGAGTATAGACAGAAAGCATGTCAGAAATGTAGCTAGGGGCATTTCCAGAGAAATAAGAATGACATAGAGTGGAAATTTTGTAGTCAATACGTGCTTTGATGGAAAGCCAATGAAGGGATATCAGGAGTGGTTGAACATGATGATACTTAGAGACCTTGAGGACAAGTCTGGCAGCAGAGTTCTGGACTTTTTGAAGCTTGTCAATGAGGTGTTGGGGGCAGCCATACAAGAGTGAATTACAATAATCTAGTTTAGAGAGAACAAAAGCGCAGACTAGTATTTTAGTAGTATCTATAGACAGGAGATGGCGAATCGTACCAATGAGACGCAGCTCACAGTATGCTGACCGACAGATAGTTTGAACTTGTGAGTCAACACTCATATCTTGAGAGATGTGGAAACCTCATCAGTCATTTTTTCCCCATTCGTTGGGGAATCCATTGAAAAGATATCACAGCTTCTGTACTTTACTCTGATTCTACTATCGACTGATGTGTAAGCATGGCGATGGTGTTTGCGTACGATTCACTCACTGCCAAAGCAACCATCTCAGTGTGTGTCCTTGGGATCTAGACGCTACTTTTTTTCTTTTTCTTTTTTTCTTTTTCTTTAAATGTGCAATATTTATGCATAAATATTACTGTGTTCAATTTCCCCCCACGAATGCCTTTGATTGATTGATTACAATTCTGTAAAGACTGGGCTAGTCTGTGAAATTCCTTCCTAGTTACTCAGTTGCTTATTTTCAGACATGAACTGTTCGGGTAGGATTTGCTTGAGCAGTGGGCATCTACGTCATCTATGATGCGTCTCAAATGGGACAGTTGGCTGCATCAGTGGAAGATTTATTCTCAGAAGTCGGGAGTGTGGCTGCCCACATGGCGAGGTAATCAAAAACAGTCACATACGTAATGTTCTCATTCCTAGCTGGTGCATTTGTACCATAGTGTAAAAGTGCTTTGGCTGTTCGTATTATCCCTGGAGTCTTTTAGCCAGGATACGACAACAACAACAACATCAATGGAAGATCACAGGGATATAGACTGTAATCTTGAAGCTGGCACCAAGTGGGGAGAAAGAAAACATTCTGATGCTATCACCCATAGGTTTGTCTAAACAAAGAAACAACAGGACTAAATAAAGCGCTATTCACTGGTTTTAGATGAAGTAATTCACATTTCTTAGAAACCAAAGGCATTCCCATGGCCATGTCTCAAATCTTGAATTACTGGATTAGAAGTTAAAGGTGGTCCATGTTTGACTTTTAGTTGCTTCGTACCGGTCGGTATGTGTGTCTTTCATTTAACGTCTATCCACTTCTCGTGATATTAGACGGGTCAGTACTTTAGTTTACTGTGCTGCTTGTTCACTGGTGGGTTTTTTAGAGAACACATCAGAGTGGTACGGATGGTTTGAATACATTACAGGTTTTGCATGTGAACAGCGTCCCAGTATTTAGATTTTGAATACTTAAAAGAGAGGAGCAGGGACACATGCAGGGGGAGGGGAGGGGTAGGTGCCATGGAACCGTACTGTAGAAGAAAAAAAGGTCACATGCATAAAATGTCTGTTACAGTTGTGACCATTGCAGTTTTAGGTTTCCCCCATGCCCTTATTCCCACCCTTACCCCTGTAGCTCTATTAGCCTAAACGTCCATCCAATGCGCTTTTTTTTATATTAAACATTTTGGTGGTTTTTGGTTTATTTTCCATTGTGAACAACTCAAAAAGTTTATCAGTTTCTGCTTGGATTGTCAACCAAGCAAGGTGTCTGTATGGGTTTGAGGTACAGTGCTCTTTCATACTCTGGACTGTTTGTACATGCATTTATTGGTCTGTTGATGTAGTTGTCTTATTTATGCATTTTATGTGTGACTGAGCACAATCAGGAGGAGGATGCATACTGGTTTTTGCATGTACCGTAAATTCCTTGCAAACGCCCACCCCCCATTTGTGGCCAGAAGTTGTGCAGTGGGGTCTCTACCTAGTAAGCGCCCACCCGCTGTCTTGAACAGATGGTGCTCACTCTACCATTTGCACATAGCTTTCCATGGTTTGCATTTGTGTGTATGTGTGTGGGGGGGTGGGGGGGGGGGGGGGGAGAGAGACAAAAAATGCAATGCATTTAAGTAAAGTTCAACTTAATCTACCGTAAAACAGCTGTCAAATGACCACCTCCCCTTTTTTCCTTACAGGAGTAAACAGATGATGTGTAGCACACTTTTTTCTTTCGTAAAAATAAGACAAAATTTATCGTGTAAAGGAATGGGGTGTATACCTAGCAAACGCCCACCCCCCAGTTTTGCCATAAATCTTTGCGGAGGGGTGGTGGGCATTTGCTAGGGATTTTACAGTAATAAGTATGTATTTGTGACATAATCAAGGCACTGCCAGAGAATGGACAGCAATAGCAGGGGAACCCAGCAACATAACACTTATGACATAATCAAGGCACTGCCAGAGAATGGACAGCAATAGCAGGGGAACCCATCCCAGCAACATGACACTTATGACATAATCAAGGCACTGCCAGAGAATGGACAGCAATAGCAGGGGAACCCAGCAACATAACACTTATGACATAATCAAGGCACTGCCAGAGAATGGACAGCAATAGCAGGGGAACCCATCCCAGCAACATGACACTTATGACATAATCAAGGCACTGCCAGAGAATGGACAGCAATAGCAGGGGAACCCAGCAACATGACACTTATAACATAATCAAGGCACTGCCAGAGAATGGACAGCAATAGCAGGGGAACCCATCCCAGCAACATAACACTTATGTTGACATTTTCTCATGTTCTCATTTGAAACAAAGGACCGTGCCAAGTTGGAACTGCTCCCAAGAGCGTAAGGATGTGATAAAGGGTTCATTTTTTGGTTCTTTATATATTGAGAGCATGATGAATTTACTGCTGAATGAGTGAAGAAAATGTTATCAATCTTTACTATGGTCAGGATGGTTCTAAAAATGTGTGATGTTTAATTTTCAAAAAAATAACTTTAAAAAAATCATGCAGCTTTACATGTGTGTGTGCACTTGTTCATGTTAAATGGCGTAAGCTCACACAAGTACATTTCCTAACACATAGACTTACAATGCATTTTAAGCAGTTTCAAGCAAAATACATAAGAGTCAATACATACACACAAACAAAAACATAGCCACACATGCACTATGCACTCGCAGAAGCACACACACGCATGCGCACACGCACACACACGTACACGCACACACACACACAAACACACACACATGCTGTTACTTTATGCAAGTATAAAATCCATTTCACAATGGATGTGAAAAGCTTGACACCGTGATTCTCTTTGTATATCTAAGCACATACACACATTATCATCTTAATGTACCAGGTTTTTTTATAAATTATTTTTAAACATGAAACAAGTGTGCTGTGAAGTTTTGCATTGTTCATTTTTGTTTAGCCATGAATATAATCATTTATATATATCAATTTGCTAGAAGATTCTCTGAATTTAAAACTTATTTGGGTGCATTTTATTACTATTGGGAGACCATTGTTATATTATTTGCTATTTTAAATGTAATAGAAGTAATCAAAAGTTATCTTTATATTGTACTTTGTTGATCATTTATTTCTTTTTTGTTGAACACTTATTTCTTGTTGTTAAACAAATGATTTGTTTTGTTGAAAATGTATTTGTTTATAACTGTTTTTATTTGATTATTAGTCTTCGGCCTCCTTCAGCTGAGAGCTAATGCGTTTGTGTCTGTCTGTTTCTTTGTCATTGTGTCTGTGTCTTGTGAACTACTGCTCAGAATCACTTCAAATT
This sequence comes from Phymorhynchus buccinoides, assembly GCA_017654935.2. Taxonomy (NCBI): domain Eukaryota; kingdom Metazoa; phylum Mollusca; class Gastropoda; order Neogastropoda; family Raphitomidae; genus Phymorhynchus; species Phymorhynchus buccinoides. Next base: position 69,400,608 of record CM065683.1, read on the forward strand.
TGGTATGGTAATATATTTCTTTAATGTGACGTGATGTGATGTGACCCATTGTGTATGTTGTTTGTTGGCTTACCCTGGCTAAAAGACTCCAGGGATAATCCCAACAGCGGAAGCGCTTGAACACTATGGTACAAATGCATCAGCTACGGATGAGAACATTACTTGTGTGACCGTTTTTTATTACCCTGCCATCTGAGCAGCCACAATCCGTCTTCGGGGGATTTTAGAGACTGATGATGTTATGTTATGAGCTTGTCATGGCTAAAAACAATCCCCGCATAACTATGCATAGCATAACAACATTTTGTTGTAGCCTTGGTGTTCTAGCCTATGTCAGTTGGTCTGACACAGCTTAAGCCCAGGTGGATAACTGTGTATAACTTCTTCCTCCTCTTGTAATCTCCGTTCTCATGCCATAATCATATGGGTAAGGTGCGTATGTGTCCGGTTTTCATTTTTCACTGGTCTCCCCGACAGATTCTGATTTCTGAGGAGCTCAAAGGAGAAAATTATTTACAAGATTTTTTTGGAAAAGAGCGGGAGAATGGGCCAATAAGTCAGAAAGATAGTAGATGATAGAAAGCAAAGAGAAAAGGCAGAGTCAAAGAGAGTGGCAGATTAGAGGAAGTTACAAGCACAGAGCTTCCAGAAGGTGAGGGAACTATTTGTACAAAAGACCCCTCAGTATCCCCACGGGGAGAGACTGGTGGAGGGGACGGGATCGTCCAGCTCCCTGTATGGAGGCACGAGGCATGATCGTGCATAGCAACTGTGGTAGAGGACTTGTTGCCATAATCAGTGACACTTTTGTTGTTATTTGTGGGTAGTTGTGGTGGCGGCATTTATTAAAGTGCTGATGCTGTTGTTATTGTTGTCGTTCTGCTGTATTGTTGGTGTTATGCGTACAATCTTTTGACTGATGCAATAATGTGATACTTCATTCAAGATGCACATCAGCTCAGTTGTCGTCTCTTTGTTCAGATGAATTTTGGTTTTGTTAATTATGTATTATTTCTGCTTATGCGTAAATTATTGTCACTTTTGTATATTATATTTTTAGTTTGTTGTTGGTGGCGTCAAATGTGTGATGAACAAAACTGATTGATACGTATTGTTTTGAATCAAATTTATTCTTCATTATTTTTGGGGGAATGCTTCTCTGTGATTGTAATGTTAAAATAAAAAGAAGAAAAATTCACATTCACACCATGACATGCATCATAGGCACATGGAGATGAATTATCTTAAAGGAAACAAATGCATGCATACACATGCGTGCACACACACACACACACACACACACACACACACACACACACACACACACACACACACACACACATTACATGTGTTATATGTCTTTTACTAAGACGACGACAGCTGTACCACAGAAACACTTCCCCTCCGACGGCACCAACAGCTGCTGCCTATTCCCTGTAGACGGCAGATTTTAGCACATTTCTGATTTTTTTTTTGATAGCTAAACAAATGCTAACAATAAAGTGTTTGGCATCAACAGAAAGAGCAAACACTGAACTGAACGGTTATGTTAGAAATAAATCATTACCTGGTACTGTCTGGTCGTGCTTATCTCTGAAAGTAACAAGGGTAACGGAGTTAAGAAAAAAAAAGTTTTCGTTTTTATAACACCAAACAAAAGGTAAAACAGGCAAAAAATGTTGATGCTTATCAATCATGATTCACGTGACACAATCGCATCGCATCCCCATACGATTTTACAAGCTGTGTGGCGCCGGCTTAAGCTTTGTGATTTAAAGTTCCCAGAGATTGCAGATTTTGACCAAAGCATGGTCTCTGTCCATGAAAGCTTCCATGTTTAAAGAAATGTGTCAGAAACAGTGATAAATTAACACAGTTTGTTAAAAAATGCAATGTATTTGCATTTATTTTTCTACTTTTGTTGTGTGTTGCAGTTCCTGAAGACATACACAATGGTTCACATTTAAAGTGTGTATTACTATTAATTATCATCATTGTTAGTTTTAATTAAAGAGGCATTCAGGAAAACACTACAGATCAGTCTCAACTGTTGGGGCAGTGGGTGGGTGCCTCGTGCCTCCATACGGGGAGCTGGACAACCCCGACCCCTCCATGAGTCTCTCCCCGTGGGGATACCGGGGGTTCTTGTAAAAATAGTTCCCCCACCTTTTGGAAGTTCTGTGCTTGTAGCTTCCTCTAATCTGCCACTCTCTTTGACTCTGCCTTTTCCCTTTGCTTTCTGTCATCTATTTTTTTCTGAATTATTGGCCTGTTCTCCTGCCTTTTTTCTAAAAAAATATTCCAAATTTTTCTTTTTTGAACTCCTCCGAAATCGGAATGTGTCAGCTGTACGCAGCTGGGAGACCAGTTAAAACTGATAACCGGGCACATACATGCCTTACCCATTATGGCCATATGACCTGGGAACGCAGAAGAAGAAGTCTAAACTGTACCAATTTACAGGATGCACACTATAAGTTTGAGATCAGTGCTGCATTTTGTGTGTGTCCTTTACTCAATGGGGAAGAGAGAACAGTGTGTGTGTGTATGAACATATTCTGTGATTTCTTATATCATTGCTGGGAGGGGGGGGGGGGGGGGGAATGAGATTATTTAAAAAGGAGGTTCAAGTAATCAATTCTATATAATTGACAGTGCCATGGCAGATACGGTTTTGTTTCGTTTCTTTGTTGATGTGGGGTTTTTCCTCACATTTTATGTGAACATTGTGTGTGCGTTTTGTTAGTTATAGTCTCCTATATTCTGTAATAATTAATAAACGTATGCTCAGTTTCTTATTTATTCAAGATATGCGGTATTGTGGTTTGCATTTGGTGTTACTGTATACAGTATTTATTGCGTTACATGTTTCAGTTGATGTTTTATTTTATTCTTCCTTTTGGGCAAAAGTTGAATGTTGGTAGTGTCAAGCTCAGAACTTGTCATAAAAATTAATATGGCTGCAGAGGAAACAACACAGACAAATATTTGACGTGCTAAAGGTTAAACCGTGGATTCTCAGTACTCTATTTTGTTGATTAGATACCATATTTTTCTGACTATAAGGCGATACTTTTTCCCCAGACTCAGACCCCTGCGCCTTATAATATGACTAATAAAATAGTAAGAAGATATAATGACAAAATCTGAATCATGGGTAAAAATTTTGGGGTGCGCCTTATGCAAAGGTGCGCCTTATAGTCCTGGTAATATGGTACATCCGGTAGTTATTGGGTATTTTAGATTAACTGTATAAAAGGATTGATTCTTGTCTGGTTAAACAGTTGCATTATATCAAAGATTCTAAAAGGGTAAGATGGACTACTTAAGAGTTACGGCGAACCGGGCTGATAGAGTTATCGTTAGTGGGAACAGTACACCACACACAGTGGAGGCTATCTAGAAACTCAGTCTAGAATTTGAACAGAGAATTCAACTGGCCTATCGACGTGTAAATGTGTACTGTTTTTAAGGGACATAACCAGTGTTTCTGTCCTCACTACTCATATAGGGAAAAGAGACCGGATGTTAGTCTTTTCTTTCCAGTGTCTTTGATTATATTAAACAAATGTTGAAAGGGATCACTGTGTACAATAATGTGTATTTCAATGTAAGCAGATAAAAACGAAACAGTTAACCACAGGAGCTAATGAATGACATAATCAGAGTAAATGCTGTACAGTTTTGAAGTAATATCCTAAATTGGCTTCTTTGTTTTCACCTCTTGTTGCTAACACCTGTATCATCTGCCCTTAATCAGGCATCAGGCATATCTTCTTCTTTCTTCTTCAGGCACATGATTGCAAACATTTATACAGTTCTTGTAGATACTATAGCAATATCAAAACGATGTCTCATCACCTTGAAGCAGTCAGATACCGTATTTTACGGACTATACGGCAATACTTTCCCCCCAGACTGAGACCCCTGCACCTTATAATGTGACTGATAATATAGTAAGAAAATAGAGTCACAAAATCTGAAATTTGTGTTATAATTAGGTGCTTTTTGTAGTCCGTAAGATATGGTAATGAAAGTGCTGATTAATTCTTACATCAGGGAGCATCCATTTGGAGAAAGATGTATTTTTACGAAGACGTAAATGAAAGCTGAAGTAGTCATTGTTTGTGTGCTGGACATTGCGCTGTGTTACGGTTGTTCATAGAAAGTTCAAACATGAGAGGCGGTCATCTGAATCAGAATGTATTTTGCGTAGGTTTGATATTATGCATGGGTTGGTTAAGAATAAGGGTACCGTAAAATCAATGAATCTTTGAAAACAAATTATATTTTCTGTTATAAGCAATAATTTCACTAATAAGTTTTTCTTTTGACCAAATCATTTATGAATATGGACATTACTCTTTGTATACATATGCTTTTGTACATTGTTTTTCTTTAAAATATGTTATGTAAGAATCTTAAGGGACCATGATGCTAGATTTAAGAGTTTGGCCGAAAATGGATTTTTCTTTAATGATTATAATTCATATTTGGTATTTTTCAAGAGGTTCTTGAAAATGTATACTTTGTGAGTATTAACATTCATGCATGTAGGTGTGTTGAGTTGATATACTACATTTATATAACTAAAGCTTTTATTATTATTATTATTTATTTATTTTAAAAGATGGAGTATGTACTTTAAAGCCAGTCTTGATTGTTGGATCATCTCGGAGACAAGTGGTGTGAGTGTGTGTGTGTGTAGGATTAAGAAAGAAAAAGACAGATTTTTTTCCGTCTATCATTACTTTAAAACTAAAGATGACATGGAAAAAACCCACTGAAAGTGTGTGTTGAATTCCGTCAGACACTGGCAGCCATTGTATGAAAGGTGTTCAAATTTGGCAGAGCTTTAAGGTTACATTGTTTTTGAAAATATTTAAAGTCTGAGAAGAACATGGTAGACCAGCTAAATGAGGTTGTTCAGTGTTGCTTGCTAGTTACCTCCACTTTGAAATCATGTTGCAAAAAGATCACCGACTTTACTTCTTGGCACATGTTAAGTTTGATTATCTTTTTAACTTTTACAAGACAGAGAAAACAAGTTATCTTGTCTATTTTTTATTTTATAACCATTTGAAGTTTGACATTTGAGATAGATCATTTGCAGAAATCGGACATAGAAGACAGAATTTTGCCTCTTTGTTTCCATAAACGTGACTTTAACCCTTTCGCCGCCAGCCATTTTTCAGCAAAAAGTTTCCATTGAACTCACCTGGGTAGAGAAAAAGAATCATCTGCAATATGGGGGATTCCTCTATGACATGCACAGCATAAGGCCTATCCTTACCTCCCAAAATTAGGAAAACAGGGTCTTTGGATAACAGACCTTGGTTTGAGGCCTTTTCATGACATGGGCGTTAAAGGGCATTAAATGGTGCTAAAATGCGACATTGGCGGTTAAAGGGTTAAAAAAAACAATCAAATAAACAGAGAAATAATTCAAAATTGTCTTTCATGTTGTGGATACTGGTAGAATACATATAAACAGACATAAGTATGCCCTAAATAGAAAATTGGTGTTTTGGGGATTGTTGACTGTTTTTGACTTTTGCTCAAAAACATTCTGAGCGCCTTATGTTGTTTTTTCCCATGCACCATCACATATAATTTATAAAAAGTGGAGGAAAACAGAATATGTGGTAATTTGTGTGAGTGTTTGTCCTTCGTTCTTTAATTTAAAGTCTATCTACCTTACAGTGATCTTAGACAAAAGTTAAGTGTGTGTGTGTGTGTTTCCCTGAATGCAGTTATGTCTAGGTACATTAAGTGGGAAAAGATTGGGGAAAAAATGATAAAGCGCATTTGAATTTCACATTTGAAAGTTTTAAAGACTACAATGTCTAGGCTGCATTGGTCCGAGTGTTACTGATGTATTGTCATATTGACGGATACATAGTTTGTGTGTGTGTGTGTGTGTTTACTGTTATATAGATGTGCGTACAGTATACTGACTTCATACTTAATTTTAACAGATTTTCTGTGGATTTTTGCGAAACTTGAGTATTGGTCTTTATTTGGTGAGAGAGATATATTACAGCAGAGAAAAGTGTGTGTGTACTCCTGTGTGTATGCATGCTTTATGAATACAAGGATGTAGACTGGATATCAATCAGAGGAGAACATTAAACAGAGGACCACACAGCGCAAAATATTTATCTAAACAAACTGTCTAAATGTTTTATTTCAGACATGGTGTGTAGAATATTTGGGAGATGTATCAAATAAAAAAAGTTTGGGGACATGATTATTATTGTTGTGTTTGCCTTTCAAATCAGATTGAATTATGTTAATTATATTGTTGGATCTATATCTTCTCTGTCTGTTTTCTCTTTCTTTCCTTGTTTTTGTCTGTCACACGCACACACAAAGCGCGTGCAGTGTGTGTGTATGTGCTGCTGTGTGCTTGTATTATTGCTGGTGTGTGTGATTCTTGAATACTGTTTTTGTTGTCTACTAGTTGGTGAACACTTGGTTGTAAAGCGCTTTGGGATCATCTGAGGTAAAGCCATAATTGCCGATAAACGTCAGGTGGACACATATACTGGAAGAAAGCACTATATAGTCTAAATGTACTGTTATTATTATTATTATTATTATTATTATTATTACTTCCCAAAATAACTTGACAATATTTGATTGGTTGAGCACAAAGCCAGTGACCTTTGCACTTTAATGTCATGAGGATTCTGTGTGAGCCATAAAGCTTGCTTCAGAATCATCTACCTTTTTTCTCGCTGCATTTGCGCACTGTACATGTCAGTTTGATTACAAGCATCATTGTTGTGCTCCCAGCTACTCAAATAAGACTAGTCTTTGAAAGGGCCAATCTTAAAGTGAGAGTGAGGAAAAGCTGAACTGGGAGTATTTTTATATGGCGTTTGTCGTCATGTTTGCTATCATGTTTTCTTCTACATTTTTCGGCTTTTTTTATGGTCGCATCCCCTAGTGGGTACATTTACTTCTGTAAATAGAAGTTGGTCACCACCACAGAAAAAAAGAGAGGAAATAGCCTCAGTTAGAACGAACCCACATGAGGGAAAATAACTTCTCCTTCTTCTCCATGATCAGTAGTGTAGAGTGGCACATCGAGGTAAAGCGTTCGCCTTGTGTCAAGTAAACCCGAGTTTGAACCTGGGAACAGGGGATTTTTCCTCTCACTTTGCACTAGGCCTTATGGTCTGAACATGGAGTCTTTCGGATGAGATGATAAACTGAGGTCCCGTGTGCCCATGCACTCAGCACACGTTAATCCCAGTGGCAGCGAAAACGTTGTCATTTAGTCAAAATTACCCCCCTATCCCTCTTTCCTTCATCAGTCACACAAAAATCGCATGCAATTTTTTTTTAAATGGGTGGCGCGCCTCTGGCAGCAATGCGCTCTCCAGGTGGGAGCAACCCGAATTTCACAGACGCCTCCGTGACTATAAAGTACCTAATACCTAATCAATAAGTTGACTATTCTAGCTCCTTTAAAAAACAAAAATGAAAAAGAGGGTCCGATTCCATTCCGATATAGGACACAAGGCTGCTGCATAGACATGAATAGAGGAGAGGTTTAAATGACCTAGCCAGCTGGCATACTATATCCATTTCTTCTTCTTCCTATTACTGGACTGGGCCTCACGGCGTTTAAAGTCCAACTTAAATTCTAGGTGCAGTAGCCGCGAAGAGCAAGCACAACCAAGCAATATACAGATACCCAGACTTGATCAACCATCTCAGTGTTTGTGCATGTGTTAGTCAACGAGCGGCTTAGCTGGCTGTTTTGACCGCCAGGCGTCATAATGCTCGAGTGGGGCTAACCCTCTCTATATTCTTAGTTGGGGATAAAGAGGGAGAGGGGAGTCCCTCCCTCTCTCTCTCTACCCCCAACTAAAGATATCACGAGATAAGCCCCTATTGAGTTGGTTGCCACCTGGCGGTCAAATTGGCGAGCTAGGTTGACCATTATTACCATGAAGCAAGTGGAACACCTTTGCTTGTGTCTTTCACCTTTAAGACACGCCCCCTTTTCTGAAACAAGGTTATTGAATGTTCGCATGAATTGAAATAATGGATACAAGATCTAGCATGTAAGGACCAATCCTACTGATTTCACCCAAATCGTTTCAGTACAAATCTAGACTAGTGGAAAAGTTGATGATTCTGTTTAATGTCCTCTGGTCTGGAACAGACACATATGGGACATTAGTAGATATAAAGATGGTGGGAACTATCCCGGAGGCAGTGCAACACCAGGAAAGTCCCAAATTATTAAGGTAGGTAGGTAGATATAGGACTATTCATAGGCCTCGCGGCCCTTTTGAATTTGAATTTCTTTTTTAATTAACGTGGTTTGCGTCTCCTTAAACTAAGGCTAATCAAAAAGGTTTTTTTATGGAATGGCTTTGTTTATTCATCAAAACTTTTACATTTTGTTTTCAAATTTGGGTTTTCGTCCAAAAGATTTTTGAGTTCATTAATGTTAGGTACATTCTTTATGTTAATTGGTAGATTATTCCACATCTGAACAACACGGTTAGTAAAAAACAGTTTACGGGTGTTATTGGATCTGTTAGGAAACGACTTACCATCACTATTTCTTGGTCAGGTCAGGTTAATTAAGACGACTAGGCCTCGCGGCATCTCAAGCGTCTTTTCTTTTTTTAAATTCAGTTGGCACAGCTGTGACGGTTTAGGTAGACTATTAGTCATACTGGTATTTTAATTTACTACGGTTTGGGTCTTTGTCCAGGAGGTTTTTGAATTTGTTAGTATCAGGTGCAAGTTTTGTCTGAGCAGAAAGTGCGTTCCAATAGTTAGTCACTCTGTTACTGAAAAAGTGTCTCCTGATATTAGTTCTACTATACTGTGTTAGTATTTTTAATTCATGGTTTCTAGTCTTTGAAAAATTTGAGATCTGGAACAAGCTTTTGTTAGTATTGTCAGGACATTGTTGTCGTTTGCCGATCTACGATCGCAAAGGAGTATGTTTTCGTTCATGTATGTTTCTTTTTGTCCTTTGCCGATCTACGATCGCAAAGGACTATGTTTTCGTTCGTGTATCAGGTCAGATCGTGTATGGTTTTTTTTTGTCCTTTGCCGATCGTAGATCGCAAAGGAGTATGTTTTCGTTCGAGTTGTTTTTTCCTTTTCTGTCTGTCCCAAGGATGTCTCCCGAACCGCTTGACCGAATCGCTTCAAATTTTGTGTGGTGGTGTGTCACCATGAGAGGAAGGCATCCGCGCAAAACTTCCACATCGTTGGCCTTAGAGTCTTCAAATTTGGCATGTAGGTACTTTGGCTTATGCCCGTTCTGATGATGGCATACCGGTCAAGGTCGGGGAGATCGGTAGGCCTTGAAAGTGGTAGGGGTCTAAATATTGGGTTTTCAGCCATAATTTCCACATTTGTACTTGACAGTAGCGCTTCAGATTGTGTGTGGTACTGTATAACCTAGAGTAGAAAACATCCGAGCATAAATTATCGCTATGCTGACCTTGACCTTGAAGTGTGACCGTAAAACCGAAATTTCCTTCTTCAAGTTGCGCTATATATTTCTTGTCCAAGCAGTATCTTGTGAACTAGAAGACAGAATCCCTTCAAATTTTGTGTCAGGATGTGACACTAAGAGCATAACACATTCGTACATAAATTATTCCTCGGAAATACAATGTCGCCGAGCGGCAGACATGTTTCCGTTTTTCTTCATCCTCCTATATCTCGTGAAATACTGTATAGAATCACTCCAAATTTTGTGTGGGTGTGTAAAAAATAGAGTAGAAGACATTGCAGTACAAATTATGCCACGTGGGGTTTAAGGGTGTACACCCTATTAAGGGTGTACACCCCACTAATTAAGGGTGTACATCCCGGTAATGGAAGGGGTCTAATACTAAAAGTAAAAGACTTCATAGCACAAAATGTGCCACGTGGGGCTTAAATGTCTCAGTGTTAAGGAAAACGATTTGCACCCAGTCAAGGGTGTGCAGGTGCATCACCCAAAGGTCGCAAGGAGGACGGGGACCTAAGATGTGAGGGGGAAGGGATGTACAGGGCGGGGCATATGTACAGTGCGTAACCGGCAAAGGACATATCTGCCGCTCAGCGATGCCCTTGTTTTATCTATTGTGCTTTTCATGAAAAAGTAATAAAAATTTACATCATCAAGATTATGTACAATTTTATATACTTGAATTAGATCCCCTCTAAGCCTTCTTCCTTTTAAAGATGGTAATTTTAGAAAGTCTAAACGTTCCTTATAAGACATATTTTTACATGCTTTAACTCATTTCGTGGCTCTTCTCTGAACTTTTTCAATTGCTATTGGTTGTCTGTTTAGGTTAGGATGCCATAAAAATACAGTTGCCGTATTCTATGTGAGGTCGAACCATGGCCTTGTATGGCCTAATTTAACAAATATGTCTTTTCTTTTAACTGTCTCTACAACAATGTTTATATCTTCCAACCGCACGTCCTTATTGTATGAGGCGGGCAACGGCTTAGGCTGGCTTACGCGGATAGGGCCCTCCCGTGGGGATACCGGGGGGTCTTTCAGCAGAAATAGTTCCCCCATCTTCTGTAAGTTCTATGCTAGTAGCTTCCCCATCTCTGTCACGCTCTGCCTTTTCTCTTCTTTTTGTTTTCTGGCGTCTACTTCTTTCTGCCTTATTGGTCCATTCTCCTGTATTTTTTCTATAAAACCCTTCCATGTTTTTCCTTTTTACAATTTATGATATGCCAGGTTTTTTTTATATTGTACACTGGCTTCCAGACGTGATATCACTTGAGTGGGCACCTGTTGTCCATTCCGCAGTGCATATTTGCCTATATAGACTTTTTACAATTTATGACATGCCAGGTTTTTTTTATATTGTACACTGGCTTCCAGACGTGATATCACTTGAGTGGGCACCTGTTGTCCATTCCGCAGTGCATATTTGCCTATATTGACTTTTTATGTATCTTAGCTTACTAGTATACATGTAGTTGCTATCCTTTTCAACTTAAAAAAACAAACAAAAATGGACTCGATAAATAGAGCGGAATGGCTTACGTTTCCAGCACTGTCTGGAATTATGTGCTATAGGGTATAATGATGGAAGTGTCATGTTATAGAATTGTACCATATTTTTTATGTTTTCAGGTTTTGTACGTTGTTAAGATTCATGGATTTGTGTTTTGCTATACGTGGTCGAACTTTACGCGGTGATAGTCCTGAGATGGTGACCGGTCAGATCGGCCTCGTGTCATTTCGGCTCCGCTATTTTTTTGGTGGTTTCGGCCTCGCCCTATGAGTCAAATCGGCCTATTTTCCGTCCAACTCGACATAATTGTTTTTTTTAATGTGTTTTGTGTATCTCTCTCTCTCTGTCTCAGTCTCTGTCTTTCTGTTTCTCTTTATCTCTCTGTTTTCCTGTTTCTCTCTGCCCCCCCCCTCTCTCTCTCTCTCTCTCTCTCTCTCTCTCTCTCTCTCTCTCTCTCTCTCTCTCTCTCTCTCTCTCTCTCTGTCTCTCTCTATTTCTGTCTCTGTCTCGT
>CM065683.1:69414630-69437130 GCA_017654935.2 Phymorhynchus buccinoides
AGCAACTGAGCCGCATGGACTGACCACATACACCAACACGCAGACACAAACACCCTCACACACAACGTACGCACGCAGACAGACACACAGACACGCACACAAACACACACACATGCGTGCACACACAACCCACAAAAACCAAAATACACACAAGCACACATTCATGCTCACACACACACACACACACACACAACACACACACTCACACACACACACACACACACACACACACACACACACACACACACACACACACACACACACACACACGCACCCACAAAACACAGCACAAACCTCTTAAATCAATCTTCCCTCACGTGCACACAACGATAGACAACTGATCAAATATTTAGGGCGCAGCAGGAAAAAGATGGGTTTTAAGAGAGGTTTTGAATGAGGAGACTGAGTTGGAGTGTCGGAGAGGAGAAGGCAGAGAATTCCACAGAGATGGTGCTTGACAAGAAAAAGAACGTTGGCCAGCAGATTTGAGACGGATGGAGGGAATGGAAAGGAGACGAGAATCAGAAGACGAACGTAGTTGGCGAGCTGGGACATAGAGATGAAGAAGATCAGAGAGATACTGGGGAGCTTGGAGAGATACTAAAGTGGTTGAAGTTGCCTAGTTTAGAATATAGGAGAGTCAGAGGTGACATGATAGAAGTTTTTAAGATTATGCATGGATTAGATATATATGATTTCTCAACTACTACTCAGCTCTTTGAATTATCTGATCATAATGTCACAATTAAGAGGTCACAATTTTAAACTAACCAAAAAACAAACCAATACCCGTCAATTCCACTCATTTTTTACTAACAGAATAATAAATTTATGGAATAGTTTGTCCCATAATACCGTCAATGCACCATCTGTAAATGCCTTTAAAAATCACATTGATAAGGAATTAACAACACTAATGTTTTCTACCAATTCAGTTGGACATGCATTAAATTGTAAAATTGAGTGTTACAGTCGAACCCGTTTATAAGGGACCCACTTATAAGAAAACCCGCTTATAAGAAAGCAATCCCCCCCCCCCCCCCCCCCCCCGACCAAACTCCTTCTTCCTTATGTATTATCAAAACTCGGATATAAGAATACCGCTTATAAGAAAACCCGGTTATAAGGAAGCAAATTCGTTCTCCCATCCGCGATGTAAACTCGGATATAAGAAAATAATTTCATACAAGGGAGTTGGTTTGCAGTTCTTTTTCTTATAATCGGTTTGATTTTCTTATAAGCCATTTTTTTAAAATTAGGGCATGAACTGAAAGTATGTTCCAAAAAGTGCAGTGTTCCAACAAGACAAACAAAAGAGGAAAATTTACGTCAGAGCAGCTACGTCACAGACACTCTAACCTTAATATAGAAATATACAGCCGAATCCGCTTATAAGAAACTCGATTATAGGAAAACTTATAATGAAGCAAAAATAATTCCCTGCCAAACTTCTTCTTATCTATGATCAAAACTCAGATATAAGAAACTCGCTTATAAGAAAACTCGATTATTCAGCAAGCAAATTCCTTCTCCCATCTGCAATGGAAACTTGGACATAAGAAAAGTATGTCATTCAAGAGAGTTGGTTTGCAGTTCAGTTTTTTTATAAGCGAGCTCTATTTTCTTATAAGCGAATTACCATTAAAAACATTTTCTTAAAGACCCACCAGATCACGTGTCAAAATCATGGGTGCCACATGTTTTCCCTCTAATAGCTGGTATGAAATCTTGTTTTCACCAGGTTTGACTCCCATACAAATGCCCCCAAATTGAAAACGAAACATTTAAAGAGCAGCCTCAATTTGAAGTTGGGGAAATTTGTATGTGGGTCACAGCTACCCAGAAAAAACAAGAGACTTAATCGTGTTGGGTCAGTGTGTCTTTAACCCTTTCGCCGCCTGCCATTTTTCAGCAAAAAAATGTCCATTAAACTTACCTGGGTAGAGAAAAAAATATGTCTGTAATATTGGGGATTCTTCTGTGACATATTTAAAGTAAGGTCTATCCTTACCTCCCAAAATTAAGAGAATAAGGTCTTTGGATAACAGACCCTGGTTTGATGCCTTTTAGTGACATGGGTGTTAAATCACTGTGGTGCTAAAATGCGACTTTGGCGGTGAAAGGGTTAAAAGTGAGTTGGACCTGAACTGAAAGGATGTTCCGAGAAAATTGAAGTGTTCCAAAAAGGGAAAGTTTACCTCATACCAGTTGCGTCACAGACAGTCTAAACAGTACAGGCACTTGATTGCAAGACTAATTGAGTTGTTTTTGTTCCTTTATTCCATACTTTCCTTCAGTATTCTGTGCAAAATAAATGTTGAGCAGAAGAAAAAAATAAAATATGAGTGCCTGTACTTTTCTGTTGGTGGTAGAGAGACTGTCCAGCCTTTTATTTTCAGCAGCAATGGCAGAGAGGAAAAGGCAATCCATTTCTTTAAGAAGATAAATACAAATAACTGAATATGTGGATGTAAATCCACATAAACAAAAGCAAACGATTGATAAAAAGCTGCATGGGTGGACAGTAAATGGTAATAGTTCAGTACAAGATAGGTGAATGAGTACGTATTTGATAACAGTAAAAATAAACTAAAGCTTGTTAGTTTAAATCTTCTTCTTAGTAGATGATTTTGATTTAAGATGTAAGAAATGCATCAAATTAGGAAAAAGGATTTTCTCTTCGTTGTGTTTTTCTGTCCTTCTTTTCTTTTCTTTTTCTTTTCTCTTTTCCCTTTTCCCCATTCAATTTGGTTATCAGGAAAAAAACTTCAAAATGTTTTCTTATGTGCAAGTTTCGGATAAGAAAACTTGGATACGGTAATAAGCCAAAAAAACATGATCTCCCTTCGATTTTCTTATAACCGAGTTTTGCTGTATTTTGATTTTATGATGTAAAACATGAGTCATAGGTCGCAAATTTCTTTATTGTCCATTGGCATTGTACAAACGCAAATACAAAATTGTCTTCCACTATGTAAAATGAGTTATACAGTGAAACCCGTTTAGTACGAATTCCAGGGGAGAGGGCCAATTTACTCGTTGTAAGCATTGCTCGTTCAAACCATTTTATCGATTTTGGCAACCCTGACGAACCTATCAATCGGTCCTCACATCTACTGTGATGTGCGTGTTGGTAAAGTGTGAAAAAGACAGAAAAACGGAAACAATTAACACACTTACCCAACAAAGCATGGTTGTAAGCCCAGTATCCTGTATCCATAGGGTTTTTAATGCCGATTACATACACTTTAAAACAGTTTATTAACACACGATAACATCAAAAACATCAAATCCACACACGCGCTTTAAGAGAAAGTTAAAATTTCCCGGAAGTCACAAGATCAGTGCGCAAAGAGTGAGTCCAGTGTCGTCTGCTTGCGCTGCAGACACCCAAGTTGTTATATCGGCCAATCAGAATGCCGCTTACATATCGAGGGGTCAGTCAAGATGGCGATGCTGTTGTCAGCGTGTTCTCGTTCTAGCCAGGTAGTTGTGCAAGAAAGCTTGACTTTGGGATGGCGGTGTGGTTGTAAGTGCGTTCTCGTTCTAACCGCATAGTTTTTGCATAAAAGCTTGACTTTGGGAGTCAATAAATTGTACGTTATATGCAAGTTGCTCGTTGTAGCGAGCTCGTTGTATGCAGAATTATTTAACAAGGAAAAAGAAGGCTTGTGGTCGGGAATTTTGAAACCACTCGTTAAACACGGGCTCTCGTTTAAACCGTACTCGTACTAAATGGGTTTCCCTGTACATCCAAATTAGAATATTGATTAAAAACAAGAAACAGAAATTTACATTTAACCCTTTCGCCGCCAGACATTTTTTCAGCAACAAAATACCATTAAACTTAATTGGGTGGAGAAATAAATCTACAATATTTGGTAATTCCTCATCGACATGTATATCATTAGGCCTATCCTTGCCTCCCAAAATGAAGAAAATTAGGGTCTCCAGATAACAGGCCTTGATTTCATGCCTTTTAGTGTCTGGGGTGTTAAACCATTGTGATGCATAAATGCAACATTGGCGGTGAAAGGGTTAAACAAATATGTTACTCCTGCTACACCACACCCACTCATTCATTTGCTCTCCACTATCTTGCTCGCTCATCATGCAACTCACACCACGTCTGCCTTCATTTTTGTTTTTAATTTTCTGCTATGTTCTTTCTTTTTTTCCTGCTTTGCTTTGCATTTTTTCCTTTTTTTTATGCACCAAATTAGGTAAAAGCATTTTCTCTTTGTTTTACATTTCTATTTGTCTTTTATTTTATTTTTTCTCCTTTTCTCTTTTATTTTTCCCCCTTTTCCCATTCAAATCGGTTATAAGAAAATAAATTCAAAAAGTGTTCTTATATCCGATTATATCGGATAATATAAGAAAACCCGGATATAAGAAAACAAAAAATTATTTCCCTTCGATTTTCTTATAACCGGGTTCTACTGTAGTTATACACTAACGTCAACACTAAATCCACGGGCACTAAGTCAATCAAGCTCTGTACAAAGCAATTACACAATCGAGGGCAAAAGGCTTACAGCCTACAGCCTCTGTGAGTTGTCGACGGGACTATAATAGACTAACTATTGCTGTTTATATCTGTTAGTAATAGTAGTAGTAGTAGATAGGGACAACACAAGCTGTTAAGCTTTTTAGATAGTCCCATCTTTATAATCAGTGTTATATCAATACTGGTCAAGGTTTTGCGGCCAAAATTTTCCTACGATTACTCGTCAAAGCATCTAAATAGAATTAAATAATTTGGAGATCTGTCGAGACGATTTTTGAATAAGTTAGTATTGGGTGCACATGTTAATGTATTCCCTTTTGATTTTGATTCCCTATCTACATTAGGGAGATTTGAAGATGTGTATAAGTATAATTCAGTCTATGGAACAGAATATCCCTAAGGTTAAAGTAAATCAAAGGGAGAGACCCAAACCCATTTGGTTTGATAAATCAGTGTGGAGGATAATAAAAAAGAAATATTATGTATTTAAAAGATTCTTAGAAACTAAAAGTGGAAACGATTATCTTCATAGAAACTAAAAGTGGAAACGATTATCTTCATTATATAGCAATAAGAAACAAAACAAATAAAGAAATAAAAAAGGCAAAGAAAGAACACGAAAAAAACATAGCAAAGGAATGTAAATCGAATCCAAAAAGATTTTGGAAATATGTACGCACAAAGACTAAAGCTAAAACAGGCATAAGTCCATTAAAAAAAAAAAATGGTGATATTGCGTCAACAGACAGTGAAAAGGCAAATACATTTAATGAATACTTTACAAGTGTGTTTACAAAGGAGAATTTAGATAACTTACCCCCAGTAAACGAAGCTATTTGGTCAGAAGGTAAAACTTTAACTGAAATTTTGGTTACACCAAAAGCTGTTGAAATCAAATTAAAAGAACTGGATGTAAATAAGGCCCAGGGACCAGACAACATACCGCCTAGAATATTAAAAGAATTAAGTAAAGAGTTATCTGTACCCCTAAGTATTCTTTTTAATAAATCAATGGATAATGAAACTGTCCCTAGTGATTGGAAAGTGGCAAATGTTATTGCTTTACTCAAAAAGGGAACAAAAAGTGATCCAGGAAATTATCGGCCTGTAAGCTTGACATCTGTTACTAGTAAGGTTTTTGAGTCTATAATTCGAGAAGTAATTGTTGATCATATGTTAATTAATTATCTTTTTACAGGGTGCCAGCATGGTTTTAGAAAGCATAGATCTTGTGTTACACAACTACTGCAAGTGATGGAAGACTTTACAAAACTATTAGATAAAGGTGAAAATATTGATGTAATTTACTTGGATTTCAAAAAAGCATTTGATACTGTACCGCATAAAAGATTATTTATTAAATTACAATATTACGGAATAACAGGTAAAGTTTTAGCATGGATTGAAGATTTTTTAAAAGAAAGACAACAAACTGTAAGGGTGGGAAATGCATACTCTCAAAAAACAAATGTGTTAAGTGGAATACCTCAAGGGAGCATTCTTGGCCCAGTTCTTTTTACAATTTTTATAAATGACTTACCTGAAGAAATAAAAAAGCTATTGTAAAATTTTTGCAGATGATACGAAAATGTATAATATAACGAAAAATCAAGATGTATTACAAAAAGACTTAGATTCATTGGTTAGGTGGTCAGAAACATGGTGTCTGTTTTTTAATGCTTCAAAATGTAAAATCATGCATTTGGGAAAAAGTAATCCACGCACAGACTACAAAATGCATAACAATGGTGTAGAAAACATTATTATGAAATGCTCTGAGGAAAAGGACTTGGGAGTAATATTTGATGATAAACTGAAATTTGATGAACACATTCACAGTGCTGTAAGTAAAGCTAATCAGAAAATTGGTATAATTAAACGAACGTTTTCTTTCTTGGACAAGGACACTTTTTTATGCTTGTACAAAGGTTTAGTAAGACCTCATTTAGAATATGGAAATTGTATTTGGTATCCAGGTTTAAAGAGACAGTCAGCTTTGATAGAAAAAGTACAGAGACGAGCAACTAAGTTAGTACAAGGTCTTCAAAATGTTTCTTATTCAGACAGGTTGAAAGAATTAAATTTACCTACATTAAAGGCAAGGAGATTTAGGGGTGACCTAATTCAAACTTATAAAATATTTAATAATGTAGATGACCTAAATGTACATGACTTATTCACAATATCAGATTTTGACAAAACAAGGAACAGTACCGATACAATATTTATTCAACATTGCAGGACTAATAATAGAAAATTTTATTTTACTAACAGAGTTGCACCTGTATGGAATAAATTACCACCTAACATGAAAAGAGCACAGAATACTAACATTTTTAAAAACCTTCTCGACGAATGGAATGACTATAAGGCAGTTATGTATGATTACGATGATTAATATTAATAAAAACTGAGTGTGCGACAGACCGAGACAAACAACTAAATAAAAAAAGATGGGACAGGAAAGCCTTACGGCTATGTTTTGAGTCCCTAAATCCTAATCCTAATCCTAATCCTATAAAAACGACCGCCCACATGTTTTTGTTTACAAAACACATAGGCTAACACGATGACGATGTGACATAACACAGACATGTCCCCCCCCCCCCCCCCCCCCCCCCCCCCCCCCCCCCCCCCCCCCCCCCCCCCCCCCCCCCCCCCCCCCCCCCCCCGCCTCCCGAAAATGGGACAACAAATGCGCGTACGATAGATGTGGCGGCATCAAATTAGTTTTTGAACACACCAAAATGAGAGCAAGGGTTTTAGGCCTAATGATTGCCTTTTTAGGCCCGACACAAACACATGCCAACACGCTCAACACAGCGCAGTCTGCAGCCTGATGATGAAAAACTGACTGCTCCCTCATCCGGGCATCGTCTGCAGCTTCTTATTCATGTTGCTTGTTGTGCAATCTGGAATGTAAACATCTTGAACGTTTTGCTTGTGTATCCATCAAACACACTGGAGGTATCAAGGGCAAGAGCGTCTTTATCATTTATGCGTGAACAAATATTTATATCATACTGTCACTATGCTAATGCATCAGTTTCCAGAAAAAATCACCTTCAATGATTGAGAATGATCTGACAGTAATCAATGCTTGTCTAATCAATGTCTAATTGTCTTACATCTTCATTCTAATTTATAAGAGTATTAGGCCTATGCTTCTTGCTTTGCATCAGGTTTACTAAATCCCCAAAGTGCAGCAGAATCTTCAGCCTGATGAAGTTGGCTGCCTGAGGCGAAGAAAAAGAAGATTTGTGTGTGTTTGTTTTGACTGAGAAATAGATTTGCATAGCCATAACTAAGTGATTAGGGATAGGGTCATATTCTCGTAAGAAGCTGTTAAAGGTTCAGGTCAGGTCAGGTAGGACGATTAGCCATTGCAGCCTCTCAAGCGTCCTTTCTCTTGATTGGGATTTTTTTCTTTCAGTTGGCAGCTGTGAGTGTGACAGTTTTAATATTATATGTCCTGGGTATATATACTGGTATTTTATTATTTTTAATTTACTAAGGTTTGGGTCTTTGTCTGACAGGAGGTTTTTAAATTTGTTAGTATCAGGTGCAAGTTTTGTTTGAGCAGGAAGTGTGTTCCAATAGTTAGTTACTCTGTTACTGAAAAAATGTTTCCTGATGTTAGTTCTAGATACTGTACTGTGCTCTGCTACTGCTAGTATTTTTAATTTGTGATTTCTAGTCTAAGTTAACAAAATTGCAGCCACTCCCCCCCCCCCCCCCCTCTCCCTCCACTACCATCACCAAAGTTCTTCTTTTGTTAAACAACCACCGTCATCATTTTGACGGTTCTGTCGTTGGAACTGGAGGATTCCAGCCAGGCAGAAAAGCTGATGGTGTCTTCGCCGCCCGGATGATCAGCCTTTATGGTTGGGATATGGGGGACAGGGGAGAGGGAAGGGTGAAAGGCAGGGTAGGATGCGGTAGTGGGGGAGGATTGAGGGGGTTAGGGGATGGTGGGAGGAGTGGGGGAGGGGCATTGCTCAGAACTTGAAGCCCTCATAAAGTTAAAAGTAATCACAAAGAAGCAATATTTTGTTTTGATCAGGAAAAGGATAGGGTTAGGAACTACCTCGTACGTAATCTGACCTAGTATCATGACGTGGAAAAAACTACTTTGAGATTGGAAGCTGAGAACATGAGGGGGTGGCTAAACTGCACCTTTGCTGGGTTTTTACTTCCCGAGTGAAGCTTCGGGGAAGTATTGTTTTTTGTTTCCTCTGTGTGTGCATCCGTCTGTGCGCATTTTCTTGAAACCCATTCAGTCTATAGATCTCTATCAGTCATCACCTTTGGTACAAGTTTCATAGAACATTAACTCACTTGGGACTGGCCGAATTATTTCCCCTTGTTCTGTGGGGACTGGGCATTTGACTAGGTTCGTAAAATAATCACCCAAACCAAGCTATGAAGAGTTAGGCATCAATATTTTCAGAAAAGATTAGCAACACCATGCACTAAACGATCGTAAAATATCAGATTCCATACCTTCGTCAATTGTCTCCTATTGACGAAAACAGCTAACACATGTGTTAGCTGTTTTCTTTCTTTGTATAGAAAACAGCTAACACATGTGTTAGCTGTTTTCTTCCTATGTATAGAAAGAAGGAAAATTCCACATTCCGATCTTTGACCCCCCTCTACAACCAAACCTGACTGTAAAGTCTGCAATGATTGGTTGATTTCAAGAGAGGCAAGGTCAAAGCAAACTGAAAATAGGTTATGACTTCGCACTGGAAAGCTGGTTACACGCCAGAGATCAAAACCTCTTGAAAACTCTTATGAGCCGGATCCGGGCCATTCGTCCTAAACGGTTGTGCGAGCCATGAGCCGGCTCCGGCTCATTTGCCCTGAGTGAGTTAATCAACTGATTGTTTTAGTTTTAGTCTTGTTTGTATTCTTTTTCTTTTTGCTGTCTAATCGTAATCTAAAGAGGAGTAATGTGAATAAATTAAGCAAATTATGCCAGAAAGGTTTGAATACATGTGCAGTCGAGCTATGCCCCCTCATGTTCATGGCTTCCTATCTCAATGTGTTGTTCTTTCAATTTAATTTCTTTGTTGATCACTCAGACAGTTTCCCGTCATAGCATTGCAGGTGTGTCATGCTGCCATTATAATGCCCAGAAAGTCTGTCTTCGGCTGGAGAGAATCTTATTAAGAGTTTATAGAACAAAGGCAGGAGAATGGAACACTAAGGCAGATTTAGACCTGTAGCTATGTAACTGTATGTATTGATAATCATTGGTAGCCAACACGTGCTGCATTTCATTTGTGATTCTGGGGCAGTGGGTGGATGCCTCGTGCCTCCATACGGGGAGCTGGATGACCCCGCCCTCTTCACGAGTCTCTACCCATGGGGATAGGGGAGGTCTTTCATACAAATAGTTCACCCACCTTCTGGAAGTTCTGTGCTTGTAACTTCCTCTACTCTGTCACTCTCTTTGAATCTGCCTTTTCTCTTTGCTTTCTGTCATCTATCTTTCTGGCTTGTTGGCCCATTCTCCTGCCTTTCAAAAATCTTCCAAATAATGTTCTCCTTTGAGTCAAACTTTGAGCTCAGTACTCCGAAAGGTTCTTTGTGTCAGGTTTTCAGTTTTCACTGGTCTCCCTGCTGCGTACAGTCGACATATTCCAATATCGGAGGAGCTCAAAGTTTGACTGCGGTCGTGATTTCCAAAACTGTTTGGATCATAAAATAACATGTTGAAAGCAAAAGCAGAAACCTTTTTTGTGTGTGTATGACTTGAGTGCTTGTGCAATGTTTGGAATGTTGTTTTTATGGTTGTTTAACTTGTTCAGTCGGTTGTTTGTTTCAGTTGTTGTTTTAAAAATACATGTTTGATTGTATTTCAGGTCATGACTAGACAACCAGCACACACGTCTTCCTTACCCTTTCACTTACATTGCTCACAGAATGTGAAATCGAACACAGCGCTATTTTTAAAGCCAATTCAGTGAACTTTCATAACTTGTGGCTTGACCTACAACAGCATTACTTTTCATTTTTATTATTGATTTTTTTAGATTGATTTATTACGTAAAAAACCCGACTGAAGTCAAGTAGGAGTTTAAGAGAGAAAAAACAACTATATATTAAGGATTTTGTTAGAACATTGTCTTTGTTTAAGAAAAAGAAATTGTGTGGCAACATAATTTCCAACTACATTGCCAAAGAAGGCTGTACCAGTTCCACCCCCCGGTCAGCTGAGGAAAATTCCGTAATAAGCATCGTACTTTCGTCCGGACGAAGCGAAGCCACCATCAACCGCTTGAATGAGCCTGGTGTGCAAGTGCGTCAGGATGGGCAACGCTCGGTCCAGCCGCTGCGAGCTGGTCTCCCTGGGGATGCCGCAGCGAGAGCGGGACCTGCACCTGGCGGTGATGGGCAACGACAAGTCATCCCTGCACCAGATCGTGGCCCAGGGCGTGGACCTGGACTACCCCTGGAGCAACCCGGCCATCCCCAGCATCAAGGACAGCACCACCCCCCTGCTGGC
Organism: Phymorhynchus buccinoides; assembly: GCA_017654935.2. Classification (NCBI taxonomy): domain Eukaryota; kingdom Metazoa; phylum Mollusca; class Gastropoda; order Neogastropoda; family Raphitomidae; genus Phymorhynchus; species Phymorhynchus buccinoides. The sequence goes on from CM065683.1 coordinate 69,425,655, forward strand.
CGCCGTCTCCCTCAACCACGTGGACATCAGTCTGGTAAGTGCACTTGTAAACTTTTCTCCTTTGAGTTCCTCCAAAATCAGAATGTGTCGGCTGTACGCAGCAGGGAGGGAGACCAGCGAAAACTGAAAACGGACACATGTACATACTTTGCACATTATGGCCTTTTGGCTTGGGAATCCAGAAGAAGAAGAGATGCACTTATAAGGCAAAGTCAGGGGTGCTTCTTCTTCTTTTTCTTCTTCGATAGCTCAGACAGTTTCCTATCATATGAACGCAGATGTGTCATGCTGTTGTCATGCGCCTAACTAAGACATATAGTTAGGCCCAGCATGTCCGTCTTTGGCTAGAGAACATTTCTTTGGTAAGAATTTCTAGAAAAAAAGGCAGGAGAAAGGCGGAAAGATAATAGATGACAGTAGCTTGAGTAAGCAAAGGGAAAAGGCAGAGTCAAAGAGAGTGGTGGATTAGAGGAAGTCACAAGCACAGAACTTCCAGAAGGTAGGGGATTTATTTGTACTAAAGACCCCCAGGAAGCAGGGGTACTAATTTTCCATAACATTGCCAGAAATTCAGTTTTTGGGGTGCTAAAACTAAATTTGTAGCTTCCGGTACTACCACCACCCCACAAAAAAAACACCCAAAAAGTAGCCAAGAGTATTGCCCCTTTGACAAGACAAGGGAAGTTGGAGTAGTGTAAGCCCAGGAAAGAGTGGGAAGTGGTGTGTGTGTGTGGGGGGGGGGGGGGGGGAGGGGGGCGTGGAGAGGTGGGAGGACATAACTCTGGCCGGGTTTGCATTTCTACTTTTACCATCATCATATAGTAATTTGGCAAGTGTCCGTGTGTGTGTGTGTGTGTGTGTGTCTGTGTGTCTGAAACACAAAACGGGCCTTATAACTCCGCCGTTTTTCGACCGAATCGCTTCAAATTTGCTGTGAGCCCTAACAGGGCGATGGCAACGGCAACCGAGGCGGCTGTATCATTTGCGCGGTTTCGCAAATGCGCGAAACGCGCATCCGCCGGCCTTTCGTCGCCTGTATCTCCGGCGTTTCTGGGCCGATTGCCTTCCAATTTGGCAGATACATGACCGGGAACAGTGACTATCGGTGTGCCAAACCGGAAGCGAATCGCTTCAGAAACGCGCGCGCTATACGCCGCTTGACCTTTTCACGAATAACTCCGACGTTTCTTAACCGATTCGCTTCCAATGTGCTGTCAGGCTTGCTATGGCAGGGGCGAAGCCTGCCGGAAAATTTGAAGAGAATCGGGAGAGTGCATCACCCTCATAGCAGCGCCAACGGGAAACGGGGCCTTATAACTCCGCCGTTTCTTAACCGAATCGCTTCAAATTTGCTGTACTCAGCATTACCAGTACTTGGCGTTACCGTTACTAGGCGTTACCGTTACAAGGCGTTACCATTACTCGGCGTTGCGCTAGTTTAATTATAAAGAAGGAACAATTTTCCTCTTCCTTTTCATCATCGTCTTTTTCTTATGTAATGTTTGTTTTAATTTGTATCTACTGTTAGAAATGGTGAGGTGTTTTTTAATTGGCCCAAATCATGTATTAGTGATGCCTTTTTATCGCTTTTCATGTTAATGGTGAGCCAATGGCCCATTTGAATATACACAATTTCCAAAATTTGGTTAGTATGGCTTGTCTTGTTTTGTGGGCACGTTTTTATTTGGTAAGGAGGGGCCCGTGGTTGAGTGGTTAGAGCGCTTGGCTGCTGTGCGGAAGGTCAGAGGTTCGAGTCCAGCTTAGAGTCGGATTTTTCTGGCTTGAAAACCCTCTCTGTCCACCCAGCAGTGAATGGGTACCTGATTCGTTCAGGGAAGGTTGAAAGGTGGCGGAAGGAGAGGGATTCTCCGCCTTCCATAATGCCGTGCCCTTGACATGGTGAACCTCTAACAGTTCACTGCCCCTACGGCCGATAGGCTATGGGACACCTTTACCTCCTTTACCACCACCTTTTCTTGATTGTAAGTCTGGCAAGAGGGCCACAAGTAAAGAGTACCAGAACTGATTTAAACTATTAACATTTTCATCTGTAATCACGATTGTTGCATTTTAAAAAATTAGGTTGATATGTAAATCTCATAAAGTTAAAATGTAAAGCTGACCCCCCTCCCCCCCCCCCCCCCCCCCCCCCACCCCCCTCCCCCCCCCCCCCCCCCCCCCCCCCCCCCCCCCCCCCCCCCCCCCCCCCCCCCCCAATCATCCTTCTCAGCAGGTTCATCTTTAAAAAAAAGAAGAAATGTTATTGCATGTTTAAGAATGTCTACATAATTCATAGTGCTGGATGTTGATGTATGTGTTGTCGCTACAAGACTCATCACTCTTGAATAAGAAATAATAATTAGAATTAGAATTTCAGACCATGGTTTATCAGGCATCAGAATTGTTAGAGGATCAGAGGATTAAGAATTTCTGACAGAGGATTGGCTTCTCTTGTCAGAGGTTTTGCCTTTTTTAATTTTTATTGAGTGTTATTCTTTATGTTAAATATTTTAAAGTGATTTTTCATTATATGAAGCCTGTTTGGTGATGTTGGGAACTCATTTCAGTGTTGCGCTCTATAGTCTGAGGCCTTGATGGCCCTTTTACCGCGGTTTTCAGAGGATTGGACTTCAGACTATTCTAATGCCTGTTTATCCCTTTTGCTCTGCAGATGTTGCTTCAGTACGGCGCAGCGGTCAACCGCACAGACCGCAACGGGTGCACCCCATTGTACAAGGCTGCGTACCATGGTCGCCCAGTTTTGGTGGACATGCTCGTCAAAGCAGGTCAGTCTGGAAGCTGGTGCTGATGTTGTGTCATGAAGAAAATAGAGAAGTAGAAAGGAATTAAGTGTGCAAACTTCACCAGGTCATCTTTTTTTCTCTCTTTTTTTCTTTAAAAGTTGACTGTTGCAGTGTTTTATGCCTGAACGCTTTTTGTGGATAGATTCTTTAATTAAATTTAAATAAAAGCTGTGCCAGTTAGAAGCTTGGAGAGCTAAAAAGTGTGTTCCAATAAAATAGGATCTAAAAAAACTATGGAATAGAGTTTGCTGAATTTTGGAATGCTTGATTGAAGATGGATGTCTTTTGTTTCACAAATAGTTAATTCTCTTCCATTTGTTTTGTCATTGATAGAATGTTTAAAAAAAAAGAAAAAGTAATTAAGGTATGGTTTTGTTTTCATGCAGTTTTATAATATGGATGCAACGAAATCAACACAGAGGAAAATGTCGAATAGAGCACTTTGTCCTAGGGCCAGGAGTTCACATTGTGTTGGACCACTTCAGAAAGCTGAGTTTTATGAAAGTGATTTTGATTAATTAAGACCATGGCTGATTTAAGAACATAGTTAAGAACATGGTAGAGTGTTGAGAGAAGATCATTGCGATGAACAAAAACATCTGTAACTCTTCTAGCGCCATGTATTTCTTGACGCTCTTAGTTGTCCGTTGCATGTGGACCGACAAGAGAGTGGTAACTACTTTTTCAAATGCACATGCGTTGCTTTAACGGAAAAATCACTGACATAGCTCTGAAAATAGACAAACACACTGCAGGGTGCTTGGCAGTGAATGTCTGCATTTGGTGGGAGTGAAGTGTGATGTACTGGGCGAATGCATTTGCCCGTGGTGCTAGAAGCGTTGGACACTGTTTTGTGTGAGAAAGCTAAGGAAGAGTGAAAGCCTTGTGTTGAGGGACCCATTTGAAAAGTGGCAGGGGTAAAGTGACGACTCCCCATGGGGATACCGGGGGGTCTTTCATAAAAATAGTTCCCCCACCTTCTGGAAGTTCTGTGTTCGTAACTTCATCTAATCTGCCACTCTTTGACTCTGCCTTTTCCCTTTGCTTTCTATCATCTACTATCTTTCTGACTTATTGGCCCATTCTCCTGCCTTTAAAAAAAACAACCTTCCAAATAATTTTTCTTTGAGCTCCTCTGAAATCGGAATGTGTCGGCTGTACGCAGCGGGGAGACCAGTGAAAACTGAAAAACGAACACTTGCGTACTTTACCCATTTTATGGCCATATGGCCTGGGAACGCAGAAGAAGAAGAAGAAGAAAATGTCGACGGTGTGTTTGGCAGGTGCTGAGGTGGACAAGCCGGACAAGGAGGAGCAGACCGCTCTGCACATCTGTGTCCAGAACGCCATCGTTCATTCTAGCTACGCCGCTGTGGAGCGCCTCTTGGCTGCGGGGGCTTCCGTTAATGTGTAAGAATATGGACATATTTTTCATACTTTAAGGCGCACCTGACTATAAGGCGCAACCTCCCCTCCAAATTTGACATGAAATTCAGATTTTGTTACTCTATTTTCTTACTACCATACTTTATGGACTATAAGGCACACCTGATTTTAAGATGCAACCTCCTCCCCAAATTTGACATGAAATTCAGATTTTGTTACTCTTTCTTGACCTTTTCCCTTCTCCTGTAAAGTGTTGTCTTAATACTTATGACAGTAGGTTTTCCGCACAGCGAAATGAAAGTTTATGAATGTGAAAATCAACTGGCATCGCCAATACTCTCAGGAAACTTGTCCTCTCTTTCCCTCCCGACTAGTCCTTAAAATTCTACATTGGTTTAAACCTGATTTCAGGAGCATGCCTGAACTACTTTCACCCATGGAAGAGTGTTATTAAATGCACATTATTATTAATATTGTTGTTTTATTCAGGCGCGACTTGTACGGGCGGGCTCCCATCCACATTGCGGCGCACTGGAAGATCCGCGAGATGCTGCGGCTGCTGATCGCTGCGGGCAGTGAGGTGGACCTGGTGGACGGGCGGGGCCGCACCCCTCTCTACGTGGTGGTCAGCTCCCTGTCCACTGGACTCTACAAGGAGGACTTGCGCTACCAGGTACCCCTTCTTCTTCTTCTGCATTCCATGGCCATAATGTATGTGTCCGTTTTCAGTTTTCACTTATTTCCCTGCTGCCTACAGCCGACACATTCCAATTTCATAGGAACTCAAAGGAGAAAAGTTATTTGGAAGAGTTTTTGAAAAAAAGGCAGGAGAATGGGCTAATACGATGGAAAGACAGTAGATGACAGTAAGCAAAGGAAAAAGGCAGAGTCAAAGAGTGGCAGATTAGAGGAAGTTACAAGCACAGAACTTCCAGAAGGTGGGGGAACTATTTTTACAAAAGACCACCCGGTATCCCCACGGGGAGAGACTCGTGGAGGGGGCGGGGTCGTCCAGCTCTCCGTATGGAGGCATGAGGATAAAAGTACATTTGAAAAGTGCGTGATTTGGCCGAATATCCCAACACGTCCTCACTCTTTGAACAATAATTGGGATGCTCAACAGAGAAACTGGATGTGCACACTTGAAGATACACATTTGTACATGTTATCATATTTTTTTTAAAATGCTGTCATTTCGACAAAATAGGCATCGCTTTAACATGGCTTGTGAATCCAACTGATGGTCTCGTAACGTTTGTCGATGTCTGTTGGAAGAATACTCTGTTGAAGGGCACACAGACTGCATTGTAATGTTGATCTGTGGCAGGTGCCCTGCATCAAGCTGAATACTGTGTTGAAGGGCACACAGACACATTGTGTAATGTTGATCTGTGGCAGGTGCCCTGCATCAAGCTGAATACTGTGTTGAAGGGCACACAGACACATTGTGTAATGTTGATCTGTGGCAGGTGCCCTGCATCAAGCTGAATACTGTGTTGAAGGGCACACAGACACATTGTGTAATGTTGATCTGTGGCAAGTGCCCTGCATCAAGCTGAATACTGTGTTGAAGGGCACACAGACACATTGTGTAATGTTGATCTGTGGCAGGTGCCCTGCATCAAGCTGCTGTTTTCCCACTGCTGTGACGTGAGCAGGAATACTCAGTTGAAGGGCATACAGACTGCATTGTAAAGTTCAATACAGATCAGTGTCTTGGCCACAACACAGCATGTTTGACAGTTGTTTGACAAGTGGCACCTCGCCTTGTTGCTTTTGACTCCTTGACAGGTGAGCAAAAAAAGTAGGCCAGCTTTTGTGTATGACGGTTATGCACAAAAGCAGGCCTGCTTATTTTGCTCTCCCGTCCCCAAGACCCAAACAACATGGACGAGAGTGGGCCTAACGCATACACAACACACGCTAGTAGGTATGAATGACATTTGAGTAGGTGTGAAAAAAACCTCGGCATGAGAGAAACCAGATGCTTTGTTGTGGCCAGGACACTGATCTGTACCGAGCCTAATGTTGCCTTGTGGCAGGTGCCGTGCATCAAGCTGCTCTTTTCCCACGGCTGTGACATGCTGAACCTGGTGGACTGGCTCAAGTGGAAGGGCCCGGGCATTCCTGAGGAACTGCTGGCCGACGATGAAAACTTCTTCTTGTGGTGGGTTTTTAGTTGAACTGGCAAAGAGAGCGTCTGTTTTAAAATTAAGTATGATTATTGATCAATTAAGTCGCTTTTTTTTCTCTTTTGTATTTCAAGTTTCATACTTTTATGGTTTCATTTTCAATTTGATTTATGCTTTCAAAAACTGTATATGGTTGTTTTAAGCTTTATACAGTGAAAAATGTTTTATACCAAGACAGATATCTAAGCATTTAAGCTGTCAAAAGATTTCAGAAAGCTTGTTGTCATTACTTTAAATACATGGTCCATGAATAGTTGGAAGTGTTTGTTATAATTCTTTCTTCTTCTTCTTCCGATTGGGGATGTTTATCCTGCCCCACACCCAAAGTCTTCGTTTAGACTGCTATTGGCACACAGGATGCATGTTTTGTGAGTTTGTGTCACCAATTCCACTGGCACACACGGCCTACTCGTACTGAATAGTGGAATGGGCTTTAACGTGCGGCAAGATCTTGTGCATGTGTTCACACACAGGACCTCGGCTTTAGTTCTCATCCGAAGGACCAGGAAATAGGAGTAAAGTGTCTTTCCCAAGGATACAACACCGTGACCAGCTGGATTCAAACCAGCGCACTAACAAATCCGTTGGTTTACGAGCGGCGACTCTAACCAACCGATTACGGCGTCTCCCTTTGAACCGTTGTAATTAAACATGGATTTATGTCTCTTGTGGGTTCATTGATGTCAGCATTGATTCATGTCTGTTACAGGTACAAGGAGAATTGTTATAATTAAACATGGATTTATGTCTCTTGTGGGTTCATTTATGTCAGTATTGATTCATGTCTGTTACAGGTACAAGGAGAATTCCACATCGCCTCTGTCTCTTCGCAACCTCAGTCGAAAGATCATCCAGCATCAGCTGTGTCGTCACGACAACACGCGTCTCCTGGAACTGATCGAATCCCTACCCCTGCCTCCATCTTTGCACGTGTTTTTGTCACGTAAAGTGTTCCACTACGATATTTCTTAGGCCACATGTGCGCTTTGTTGTGAGAAACCTGGCTAGGCCTTTCCTACTTGCCTCTTGTCGACAATACCATCATTCCCTTTCCTTTGCTCGAGGGAACCATTTGTTTCTTCTTTCTTTTCTTCTTCTTTTTTTTTGCTGCAAGGTTTTTCAGGCAACTTTGATGTGATGTCTCTCATTTTCATTCTTTTAATTTAATCTGCTTCACAGAGCAATTCTTTTCATATCCCCTGACATGTTATTTTGCCATTTTTCTTTTTCAAACTCTGTAAAGGATGTGTCATTTTTCTTTCATAGTTTGCATTTGTACACATGTGTATTGATCACTTTTGTCTAAAATGGTTTAATTATTAAGGATTTTAAAGTAATCATTTTTTGTTTCTTGGTTATATGCGATTTTTTAATTACATTTGGGTTGATAATATATTTGCGTTGTTCGTTGATATGTTTTTTACAGTAGAACTGTAAAGGGTAGAAACGGAGGAGAGGGTACGAGTTACCTGCTCATTTGAAAAATTTATTTAACGTAATTGATGTAATTATGTTATTAACTGTTATTTTTCTTTTTAATAAAATACATTATCTAAATATTTCATGGATAATCTGATTGTTGCAGCTTTGATAACACTCACGAAAAACTAAATGAAATGGTATAAGAATGTCTCTAGATGATAATTACAAATACTGAAAAGCTTTCGTGTTCTTGTTAATAATGGAGGTGTCAATCGATAGCTTCTAAAGACCTTAAAATCGTGAGAATTATGGGCATTTTTTTAAGAAGAAAATTTGTTTCAATTTTGATTGAAACAAATTTTTTACGGACTATTCAGAGTAAAGACTGATGCAGACACAGTTTATTGGATTGGTCCTTTCATTGAAGAATTTTAAGTTTTGAATGACATGGGAGACATGTTGAATGACATGGGAGACATGTTGAATGACATGGGAGACAGACGTGTTGAATGACATGGGAGATCTACCATTTAATGTAAAAAAGCTAGTCTCCAAGAACTAAAAATAAAGAATAATAATATATGATTATACAAAGAGAACAACTAGAATCTTTAATGTCAACTGTGTGTGAGTGGAGTAAAGAAAAGATCTGCTGATACTTGAAAAGCTGGATTCATATGTGAGCGTTGAGCTGTGAGAGATGACCCTAAAGCGTGCATGGTAGATTTTCATGTATGCAACTGTGATACTTGTCATTTTCGTTGCTTTTATTTTCTCTCTCTCTCTCTCTCATTTTCTGAAAGGTTTGTTCTTGTACGTTATGAGAGGGACTTCATTGCCATATTTTAAAAAAAATTGTTTAGCACATAATGATAAGAATTCAGGACATGTAGGACCATTATCAGTTATCTGTTACGCTGAACGTAACAGAACACAGAAAGATAGAAGAGTGCAGTGGACACATCATCTTTAGTGAGGTTGTGCAAGATGAGTGAGGTGAGATATGCACATGGGTGAAAGTGAAACATTCTCTCAATTCTGAAATGAAACGTTTCAATGTTCTTTGAATCCTCCCAATCCTCAAGTGGTGACCACATTAAAAATAATGTGTAATGAGTGTGTGTCTGTGTATACAGGATGGGTGGGGACAGTATTAGAATGGCATATCTACTGTAATAATCTATCATCTTGTTTTAATCTGCCATCAATTTTGGCAGAAATGTTTGATTTTCTAACACTGTAGTTCCGGATGATAAGATGTCCAATCCTGAAGACTTTCTGTCAGCTTTTCCAATCGTGATGTCAGGAGCATGCCTGAACTACTTTTGCCCATGTGTGCAACCCGGTTTTGTCGAGCTATTAACAATGGGGGATAATTTTCTGCCAATCTTAGCAATTCTGTGCAATTTATTTCATTAGATGCGTTTCTGGTATGTAGCGTTCATTCCATGTGCATTTAGGGCTGTCATTTTCCCATTTTAAAAAAGACAGTTCATGCATTTTCTTGAGAATCAACGCATCTTGTAACATTTCTTTGTTTTGCTCATTTTGTTTGTTGTCATATTTAATGCTGCTTTTGAGGTCGTTAAGGTTGTATGGTATTTTATGTTTACCGGTACTTGGAACTTTGTGATAACTTTTTTTTTCCCTAACAATCAGGTGTCAGAATCCCCTTTCACATGTATGTGTTACACTAAATTTGTGAAATTGCCTGTTTCATGAAAAATGCAATTCTGTTGATTATTTCACGAAACAAGCAAAATCTTGCTCATTTTACGAAACGGGCAATTTCACAAATTTACTGTAACACATGCACATTGTAGTTTCAGGGCATCTGGGGGTCATTTTAACTCATTCAACACTGGCCGATTGCTTCCTTTCAAAACCGTTCAATACGAGAGTATGCGATCGTGTTTAAGCATTCACACTGCACAACTCAGCAAACCCACGCTAACCAAACTGGTATAAAAGTATTCCTTTACCGTCCCTTAATAGATTTCAACCAATGAAATGACTTCTAGTCTATTTTAACCCCTTGACTGCCACCAACGTATTACGTACGTACCTGATGACATCACTGATGATATCATCAGATGAAGAGAAATAACCCTGACATGCTGGCTTTTGCTCTTGCAGTCAAGAGGTCCATATCCCCAGACCATTTTTCCAGATTATCTCAATCAGTTGTCTTTTTCATGGCATCATTTGCCCAATGATTTTTTCTTTGATTTTCTCTGGCAGTCAAGGGGTTAAGCATTCCTTTAAAAACAATTTTAATGTTTTACACAATGAATGCAAACTCGCCTAGTGTTGAAAGGTTGTGCAAGGCATGTACGCTATCGCATGCTCTCATGTAGAGAGAGTTAAAGTATTTTGTGGTTTCATTTTCTTTATACAATTTAAATTATTTCCCCTTAATTGTCTTTTCCCCCCAAGACTTGTTACCGGTGGATTTTGGCCGGGTTTTATAATCAGACTCGTACTTTGGCTCAGTAGACTGGAACACATCACCGTTGTTGTCTATTTATTTGTCTATTGAAACTATCCATTTATTTGTTTGAATAGACATTCTAAATCTTCAGAGTTGTCACCCACATGTCACATAGTTTAGGTAAACTAAGCTATGTTTAATTGGGTTCAGAGTATCACCAAAAAGTCTAAATGTTTGAAAGAGTGATAACTTCGCAGCCTACAAACCTTGCAAAGAATGAAGCCAACTTTCTCATGCCTGGTACACAGTACATCCAGATTTTCTGCACGGAAATAATGAATAAGTGAAATAAAGAAGGAAACAAATATACGGATTAGGGGAAATTCGGACATGAGCATATATTTCTTCTCTTCTTTCTTTTACTTATTGCGCATGGGTTTCCACACAGAACATCCACGTGTATGCGTACACAGCCTTAGTGTTGTAGGCAGCGAGTGAGTTCACAATGATCCCCAGCTGTAGTGTAGGTGAAAGGGTGGGAGTTAAAAAAAACCGTCTTCAGTCAGCTGTGGCATGTAAGCTCTTTGTACATTCAGGCTTTTTGGTATTACTTCTAAAAAAAACCTAAACCTTCTTGCTTTCCATACAAGGAAACATTTATGATTAAGGTGTGTTGCGTTTTTTTAATCCTAAACTGCACTACATGTGATTTTAAAATTGTGTTAATCAAAATAGAATTGTTTAAAAAATGTCCTTACACAATTTTTCAAGTGTGTTAGAATACTTTTGTTTTGGCCACTGGATGGTGATAATTGTGAGTATGAGGTTTGAATTGTTTCCTTTAATTGCTTTAGTTTGAAGACTTGTCTGGTTTCTAAAAAAGTTAAATTAGAAATATGAATGCACTGAGCATTATTATTACTAAACGTGCGCGCGTGTATGTTTGAGTGTGTGTGTTTTACATGTATATTTTTGTTGCATAAGCATTTTTGTTTGCCCATTATGTACAATATTTTTATTTTAAAGTCAACTGTAGATATTTCAAGTTGATTCAATAGAAATTGTAGCTATTGTCATATTTAAATTAAAGAAAGTTACGACTTTCTTTTTACTCGTCTTAAAAGTTTGTTTTCCTAAAAGGAGATGGCTTTTATTTATTTTCCCTACACATATTTCCTAAAGATTCTTTACGACAGTCTTTGAATGAGGCTATCCAAATTGTTTTACATAAAATCTTTTAA
>CM065683.1:69437630-69440130 GCA_017654935.2 Phymorhynchus buccinoides
AAAAAGAAAACAAAGGGCTAAAAATGAAGGGGGAAGTGGTGGTGGGTTGCATGATGAGTGAGCAAGAGAGCGGATGAATGATTGGGTGTGGTGTGAGTTACATATTTGTTAATGTAAATTTATGTTTCATACTTTTTTTTATTATTTAATATTTTTATTTTACACAGTGGAAGACAAGTTTCCATGTGCGTTGCGCAATGCCAGTGGACAATAAAGAAACTTATGACATGATTTGGGCTCCAGGCCTACTTGGTAAAAAAGCAGACCGCAGTGTGACTGTCGGTGCAACATGCTTACAGCTTGGTCAAAAGCTAGGACAGGTGCAACAAAACATCGCATTTTACATTGCACTGCATTGCATTGCAATTACGTTTTACAATTACTGAAACCTTTCATTAAGGAGAAATTGATGTTTTTGTTTAAGAAATAACCAAAGAAAACCCATAGAAAAAAAGGACGACAATGCGAGGATTTAGGTTAGGATGTTTTTGGTCAAATGCAAGGACTGCAGTGCACAGTTTTAGCATTTTATTTCTTTTTGCATACACTGTTATTTTTAGATGTATTAATAGTCTTGACTCTTGAGGCCCCAGCAACGAACCATAACCAAAAGTCACACGACATTTTTTATTCATTGCCAATACCGGTAGTTCACAATGGAAGTGCCAAACAACTCCAACAGTTTGTTGTTTTCGTACCCTGGCTAAAACACTCCAGGGTTCATCCGAACAGCCGAAGCACTTGAAAACTATGGTGCAAATGCATCAATTAGGAATGAGAACATTACATGTGTGACCATTTTTTATTACCCAGCCACGTGGGCAGCCATACTCCAACTTCGGAGGATTTTGGATACTGATGATGTTATGCTAGGAGCCTGTCGGGGCTTAAGACAATCCTTAACTACGCAATTAGCACAACAACATTTTGAATGTAGCCTTAGTGTGACGTCGCATAAAATCCCAAGTTAGTGTTTATCCCCCGATTTCTTAGTTTTTGTTTGTTGTTGTTTTTTGTGAGGGGAGACAAGACAAGGATAGATTCACACAAAACAGAGCAGGAAGCAGAAAAGACGGCAGAGAAACACGTAACGATCAGACATCGTCAGCCTGACCTGTCGAAGGCGGGGGGCTTGACGAACATGGTCATGGAGTTGCTGGTGCCCACGGGGTAGATGTCGGCACACACCATGCGAGGCGCCCCTTTCTCCGGCACGTGCACCACGAAAGACCGGCCCACCACTGCAAAAACAGGTCATTGTGTATTAGCATTACACGAAAGACCGGTCATTGTGTATTAGCACTGCACAACAGACCGGCCCACCACTGCAAGCACATGTCATTGTGTATTAGCATTACACGAAAGACCGGTCATTGTGTATTAGCACTGCACAACAGACCGGCCCACCACTGCAAGCACATGTCATTGTGCATTAGCATTACACGAAAGACCGGTCATTGTGTATTAGCACTGCACAACAGATTGACCCTCCACTGCAAGCACATGTCATTGTGTATTAGCATTACACGAAAGACCGGTCATTGTGTATTAGCACTGCACAACAGACAGGCCCACCACTGCAAGCACATGTCATTGTGTATTAGCATTACACGAAAGACCGGTCATTGTGTATTAGCACTGCACAACAGACCGGCCCACCACTGCAAGCACATGTCATTGTGTATTAGCATTACACGAAAGACCGGTCATTGTGTATTAGCACTGCACAACAGACCGGCCCACCACTGCAAGCACATGTCATTGTGTATTAGCATTACACGAAAGACCGGTCATTGTGTATTAGCACTGCACAACAGACCGGCCCACCACTGCAAGCACATGTCATTGTGTATTAGCATTGCACAACAGACCGGCCCACCACTGCAAGCACATGTCATTGTGTATTAGCACTGCACAACAGACCGTCCCACCACTGCAAGCACATGTCAATGTGTATTAGCATTGCACAACAGACCGGCCCACCTGCAAGCACATGTCATTGTGTATTAGCATTGCACAACAGACCGGCCCACCTGCAAGCACATGTCATTGTGTATTAGCATTGCACAACAGACCGGCCCACCACTGCAAGCACATGTCATTGTGTATTAGCATTGCACAACAGACCAGCCCACCACTGCAAGCACAGGTCATTGTGTATTAGCATTGCACAACAGACCGGCCCACCACTGCAAGCACATGTCATTGTGTATTAGCATTACACGAAAGACCGGTCATTGTGTATTAGCACTGCACAACAGACCGGCCCACCACTGCAAGCACATGTCATTGTGTATTAGCATTGCACAACAGACCGGCCCACCACTGCAAGCACATGTCATTGTGTATTAGCATTGCACAACAGACCGGCCCACCACTGCAAGCACATGTCATTGTGTATTAGCATTGCACAACAGACCGGCCCACCACTGCAAGCACATGTCATTGTGTATTAGCATTGCACAACAGACCAGCCCACCACTGCAAGCACAGGTCATTG